>OZ029925.1:9169718-9769718 GCA_964023275.1 Norana najaformis
TTGGCTTTTATACTTCCAAGTTTCTACAACAATAAAGTCCAATGGAACTGACTTTGCTGATGACATATCAGACTGTCGAATTGTCGCCATCCATTCTTCCAGCGCCCGTTGCCGATAAGGCCCCAAATATTCCAACAGATCTCGCTTGAAGTGAGTAACGGAATCTCCAGCGCTAGCACTTTCTGTCGGTAACCGAGGAAACAAAGGACTGACCCAAACTCTGACAAACTAATTTATAGTTTAATTATAAAAACAACAATGGTACACATAAACGGTTTATAGTAAACGGTTTATAGTAAACGGTTTATAGTAAACGGTTAATAGTAAACGGTTTATAGTAAACGGTTTATAGTAAACGGTTTATAGTAAACGGTTTATAGTAAACGGTTTATAGTAAACGGTTTATAGTAAACGGTTTATAGTAAACGGTTTATAGTAAACGGTTTATAGTAAACGGTTTATAGTAAACGGTTTATAGTGAAATCATCACAAACCCTATTCGTCTGATAAGAATTCCTGTACTGATTTTTCTACCACAGATAGCGCTTTTGCGAGGTACCTAACAGCCACTACTTCAAGTGTCTAGATACTCACACTATATTATTTCCTTATTTATAACAAGTTCAAGTATGCATTTAAAGTATGCTTTATGCATTTCATTGATCAACGCACAGCAATTAGCAGAGCAATTAAATCAACATTCACTGGATCTGGGTAACAGTTCTAAAACTGCATACAAAGTCATTCACTCACTCGCTTTCAGATGATTTGATATGAGAGAATTCAAATGACACGCAGTTGAACTGACATTACATTACAGCACTTCTGAGCACTTAAAAGTGCTTTGATACATATATGCATACTTGTTAGTAGTAATCAATGAATAATCAAACCAAATCAGTTAGATAAGTAATATGTTGTAGTAAAACTGCAAAGAAACAGAACATGCCGATTCCATCACACTCTAATTAAAAAGTTGGTTATGGTTTATAAATGTAAATGTAGGCCTACAAATTTTTCTATGACCTCGACCTATTCAAAGAGATGCAACCACTCTAAACGCTTCATATCTCGACGCCTACGAAAAAAACACGTTTGAAAGCAGTTCCCGCACCTCATGCAGGCGACTGGTTTTTGCCCTTCCGGTAACAAACTGTGGCTTGTGATTGGATGACTAGGCTATAAGAACAGGGGTCGGCCTTCGCCTTGGAGCAAACATGTCAGCCGCATGACTGTCTCTGCGGATCACTAGTCAAGGCAGGTGGTTCGCATGGACTCTCTCGCGGTCTTGGACCCGGCCGCATATCCCGACATGCCGTCCTCAATGACCTCATCTGTTGGAGCCTCAAACGCGCGGGCTTCCCAGCTATCAAAGAATCACCCGGACTTTCTAGAACGGATGGCAGGAGACCTGATGGTCTCACCCTTATCCCTTGGCGTAATGACCCCAGTCTAATCTGGGATGTTAAACTAATTGACACCGTCGTTCCTTCTTACTTGCAGGCAACTGCTGCAAAAGCCAGGGGCGGGGCGGGACAGTTGGCTGCATCCAGAAAAAATGAGACTCCGCACTTCTGACATTTTTTACTACTACTAACTACTACTACTACTACTACTACTACTACTACCACTACTACTACCACTACCACTATTATTAAAATCGCCTGCACTATATATTTGAGGAGATTACTAATCGCATCCTACGAGTACTGAATGCAACCCTTCCAGGATATTAGGATTTGTCGATTCTCCTCTGACCTCAGATAGCGCTGATTGCAGGTGCTAAAATCTGATAATATAATCGAGCGACTTCAATATGGTCGTTACCAAAATACACAAAGCATCAGTCGACGGTCAGATCAGAGGAAATCGTTGTCGAAAATCATATTTCATTGGAGAAGCCTGCATGGTCGAAATGCGATCGGTCAGTTAATAAAACTGTTGCGCGGATTATAATATAGGCCTAATTAAGATTAAGCGTCGCGTCGTATCATTGAACGCTTTAAAGTTGTTTCAATAAAACATTTCGAAAAATTTCTACGTTTTATAAATTAGAAAATCTTGCGAGCTATATACATTTTCATTAGACAAGTGAAAAAACGAAAAATTTGTGTCGGTTCAGCTTCGTTCGAGGCCTTCATCTTCGGATCCCGCCTCGTGATTAGAACCCACGCTTCTCCTCACACAGCTATGGCTCTCGGCCGTAAAGCTGTATTTAAAACCCATATTTAACCAGAAGAAATCGAATAAGGCCTTCGTCATTGTGACGTCGTAACGTCACTATGGCAACCGGTGGGCGGAGCTATATTTCTGCCTAAGAATTTGCATTTTCGACAAGATTTCTGAGACGAAAGGTATGTTTGATCGTATTTATTTAAAAAATTAATCAATTAAAAAATTTTTTTATTGATTTAAAAAATAGTTTATTGAATGATTTCCTATTTTCCAATTTTTCACTGGAATATTTTGAGCAGTATTATAATACGGACACAGTATTCGGGTCAGCTATCTAGGCTAGCTCATACTGAGGAGAACAGCAGCGCTTAAATAGCTTACCTTTTATTCGGTATTTTCGGTTTTAAAAATATGTACCCTTAAGGTAAGGTAAGTTCAACGCCAACAGCCCTGGCAGCCATAAGATGTTAAGCCATGGGAACTATTGCAATTCGGTATGTTTGGTTCATTAACATTGTAGAATGGTGAAGTTGACGGGCAGTGAGAAATGCACAATTTTGAAAAAATTCCAATCGAGTTCAACTGCCTTTGATGCCATACTACTATTTTGGTATTTTACATTTGTCTGACTTACAATAATCTAATATCAGTTACATTTCAAACTGTGAAAAGAAATTTTTAAATATTTTTCATTACGGCTTAGAAATGTTTTCGAGTTTACAATTACGATTAGGCAAAGCCTTAACTAAGTGCAACTAAGAAATAAAGTAAAGGATCAAGCTAAGATGGTAGCCTCTGAAGAAAAGAAAAGGTTACTGTAATGAGTTAAATCATTACGAAGTGCTAAATCAAAGCAAACTGTTGTAGGCCTATAGATAAACAAAATATTTGAGACTCAATCCAGGCGTTAAGCTACTAATTAGCTCACATATGCCTAATGCATACCTATAGCACCATTTTTTAATCCATTAAACATAGGCTAATCTTTATTCTCTAACCTGGTTTGCAAAATGCCATACAGGTTTACTGCAAAGTCTTTCTTCAAGCTGCTTGGAAGAATAATTGAAGAAATTCTGAAAACTGTCGTGGAGACAAGATTGAAGGCTAACACAGCCACAAAAGAAGGAATTGGGTTTGAAGATGAAGTCAAATGTAAGAATTGCTCATTTTTAAAACAGAAATTTAGTCAGTTGGCTAACCAGACCACTTCAACAGAAAATTATCACTGTACAAATCCTATAAGCTTAACTAGAAATAAGAATTTCTTAAATATTTGAGAAAAAAATTGTGTAAGATTATGAGATAGCGTTATTATTGTCTCAACTGCACATTTCATCACTGGACATATGGCGTGTAGGCTGCAAAGTGTGCAGGCCCTCTGGTAGTCTTAAAGCCCATAGGCCTACATTAGTAGAGACTCTGGCATGGTTAACAGTCCATAATCCTGTTTAGTCTCTGTAAAAATCCGTGAATTTTGGCTTTGTGCAATTACATATTTGTCATTTCAGACCTGTTCAGCATGGGTGCAGAGCGCAGTGATCGTCAACCCTCTGGCTCGAGATAGGAACATATTCTGGAGTGTAACTCAAAGGTTGTTAGAGTACTGCCCATTGCAAAGGTTTATCAATTTAAAGATAATTCTGTTCTTGACTATTAGCCATTAGCCAATTTAGGATAGATCGGCGCTATGAAATGTATCTGCTTTGTTAACTATTCTTTGTTTAGTCACCTACTCAGATTTCGATAAAGAATTGTCCATTGGTTGTGTAGCCAAGAATTCAAAATAAAATTTAAATTATTAAAAATGGCTGATGCACTAGATTGGTTTAGTTTATTTTCAATATTTAAAATTTTACATTGTAATCTATAGGAATTTGCTGGAATTGAAGGATACACTGTGTAGATGAGTGCTATGTGATGATTGGATGTTACGCTGAGCTCTACTAGTTGGCATGTGCTGCGATATGGTGATAGCCGTGACTGGAGTGAATTTATGTAGCTCTTTTAATAGTATAGGTGTGATAGCTGAAGTTTTGGCAGAATCTGTTCTCTTCTAAAGGTATGATTTGGATCCCCGATGGG
This sequence comes from Norana najaformis, assembly GCA_964023275.1. NCBI lineage: Eukaryota > Metazoa > Annelida > Clitellata > Crassiclitellata > Hormogastridae > Norana > Norana najaformis. The sequence continues at coordinate 9,173,976 of OZ029925.1, forward strand.
CAGAGTGATACTTCTAAAGAAAGTTTTGTTCCACCAGTGCCATCTAGAGAACTCGGCTACAAAGACATCTCATACTCTAGATTCTCGCTTTAACGAAGAGTGCTCTCAGTATGTGACCAAACTGAGGCAGAAATTCCCTGTTGTTGAAGCTGCTGTGAACAAGTGCTGGCCAAAGTAGGTAGAAATGACTATGTGACTAAATGGACTTGGTTGTGCTGTCTCTCATACTATTAGCTCTTCCTGCGTAAACATCACGGTGTGAACAATATCTGGGTTATCCTCAACAAACGACTGCTCGTGGTCACCCTACATATAAACAGCATGGCACCCCGGACTGCAAGAGAAATTACAATCATGCAAATCAATGCAGAGCACCAGGCTCATCCCTGAGATTTCTGGTACCAGTCTCCGTCAACCAGATTTGCCGTGTGAATAACAACTCTCAGACCAGACTCATAGAGCAACAGCATCATCTTCCTAAAAATCCACAAACATCAAACAAACAACAGAAAAGACTATATGAATGGATCAAGTTTTAAAATACACACTAAAAACTATAACACTACAACTGAATAACTTTCAAATGTTACAAACTACAAACAATAAAATACAAATATTTTAAATTAATGTGATATTAATCTTTAACAGTGTATGGTCTGGTGCACGAGACGGTACAAAGCGCACGAGTTGGCGCTTGTGACCAAAGAGAAACAAGCAGCCATAAAACGATCCAATCACTTGACAGCTAAAGTAAGTAATATGACGACTGAGCTGGACGAATAGCGTGAGATGAATTGCTGTCTGCAGGAGAACCAGATCCAGTGGCAAACACGAATCACGGATCTTGAACAATGGCTCGCCAAAAAGGAAGAGGATAGCAAGGCACCTGCAAATCCCCATGGAAAGCAGAAACTTGGCAAAACAAGGATGAATGAATGCTCCTGAAATCCTGTAAATCCTCCCGCCAAAATCGTAGTCATCTGAAGCGAAGCACTTTGGAAACATTATTTTCACCAAATGCAGAAAGTTTTTTTACTACTGCTGACTCCTCAACAGCAGCAAATAAAGCTTCAATTGCAGAAATTAAGACGTCTGTAGGTGAATAAATGCTAAATCAATTCATCCGAAACACGTACGTGTGATGGGTCCCGTTCGTAATGTCTACTGGAGCCTGACACAGTCGAATGTTGTCATACTGAGAAGCCTCTTTTCGTAACGATGTCTTCTCTCCTCCCTTGTCACCATGCACTATAAGCAGCGGCTGCTTCCTAGAAAACACACCCAAGTGAGGTAAGGTAAAGAGATGTTCGTCAATTGCTGAATTCAATTCAAGCAGAGATTGAAACACAAAAATGTTAGTGATTGTTACTGCGCAACCCAAAATCAGAAAGCAAAAAATATAAACTAGCAGAACACAATCTAATTAAACCAGAAATATAACATGCATACCCACATCGAAATGCTAAATCACAACAGACATCAAAGCCTGGTTTGCAGTGCTTAAAAGGATACGTAATCCTGGGTTACTCTACGAAACCTGTATTACATTACCTATGCCGAGCTTATAAATCATAGAAAGAAGAGTTAAAGGTTCTGTGCCCAGAAGACACAGTATAAGCAATGGACTAAACTGAACTGAGGAGGATATTGAGAAACGAGCCATGGAATGTCGATACAGTAATTGAACTAAAATATAATTAAATTTAAAAGTTAGATAAAGTCAGTAATTATTATGAAATGTTTGTTCAGCGTATTATTACCTGAACTAAATATTAAAGTCATTTCCTAATAAAAGATTTAACACTACTTTAATGAACTACGACTGCCTGTGAACTCTGCATTTAGGGTTCAAATCTTGATGTAAAACATAAAATTGAGGACAACTACTAGTTATTAATTTACTGTTAGAACCCATCTGCAGATACTTTTTATGGTATTCACTCCAGATTCTGATCGTAATCGTAATCCCGAGACTTCTACAGCACCCAACGAAAGCCACGTCACAGGGGCCAGCTTATTCGCAGGTGCTCAGTCAAAACAAAATCGGTAGCCAAAAGTGTCAAGATCCAAGAGTGAGGCAGAGAGACAGCGTGGCAGCTACGGTGGGTGGTGTTTGGGATTGGAAAGAGGGATAAAAGGAAGGAGTTAGGATAGGATCTGTGAAGGAGGAATGAGTCTGAGACCTCTGGTACTTGGATACGTGGACACTTTGAAATAATTTGAGTGCCAAAAGCCACTAGCCTAATCTAATCTAATCTGAAAGCTATTGCAGCACCATTTTCCCAATTCAAAATGCGTGTAATCGAGTTGAGTTGAATTACTGAGTTGAATTCAATTAGGGCCTATTCATTTGATTTGGGTTTAATTGAACAACTGAATTAATAGAAATGAATTGAATAATTGATTTGAAGAAAATAAAATAAATAAATAAATAAATGTTTGAAATGTCTTAAATAAATGTTTGAATAGAAGTGAATTTAATCTAAAGTATAACCAGAGAAAGATGACTTGAATAGAGATAAGTCTGCGGAATGAGGACTGATTTTAAGTATTTTAAGCATGTGCAAATATGTATATGCAAAATATGTATATTTATATATAAATATGTATATTCATACTTATATATAAATATGTATAATTATATATATAAATATGCATATTTATACATAAATATGCCCAAATATATGCTGAGGCATATAGTCAGTGTAACATATAGTATGCTGTTGTTTGCTGTTTCAGTATAACGGCGACCCTGGCGTCCATCGGAGCGGCCAGTGTGCCTCAGGCCGGACTAGTGACCATGGTCATCGTGGTCAGTGCCATCGGACTTCGACCCGAAGAAGTCACCAAGATACTTGCCATCGACTGGCTCCTGTAAGAATATCACTTTGCTCGCGACAAGATAACTGAACTAGATCCTTCAGAGATTCTAGAAAGATATAATATCGTTTCGTTGATGGTCCGGCTATATGCATGAGATGGCGAACTCTGCACTATCTAGCGAATAATATTAGAATACAAACGGTTATTAGAAAAGACGACATGCTGGGGTAAAGTTCTCGATATCGGGACAAGCTTTGGCAATTGCTTTAAATGACTGGAGCTAACGAAGAACAACAGGTGATTTTTCACAGTTTTGTTGTTATATTATTTGCCAGATAGCTCCTGCGTTTATTTAAAATCCATCTTCATCACATACACAGCCGAACTAATGTCTAAGACTATTACTGTATATATTACTATTACTGTATATAGTAATTTACAGTAATAGCCAGTAATTTACAGGCTCTTACTTCACAGTAATAGCCTGTAAAGTTGTGCTCTAACTGAACATTGTTACGCTGTTCTATATAACAGGGACCGTTTCCGCACAGCAGTAAACGTTGAAGGAGATGCCATAGGAGCGGGCATCATCAACCATCTGTGCCGGAAGCAGCTAAAACAGCCCGTTCCAGAAGGTCCGACTGACATCGATGAACACAGCAGCGCGTCGGAACTCTCCAAGCCGCCATCTTACCATGATGGCGTCCATGCAAACGTCAAAAACGTCTCTCCGTCGATGACGTCATGCAACAACGGAGCCATCAACAATGCTTACGTCGAAGTCAGTGATGACACTACGATGATGTCATCGGCGCTTTAGGCGTTGTGTTGTACACCGATGACGTAGGCAAATTATGAGTTGCTTGCGGTGGCGTATTTAGCAATGGAAAGGCCAGAGTACCATGATCTTCTTCTTCTGGTTCTCTTCCCTCGGGCAGATTCAAATGTCCGATGACGCCACTCCTCTCGGTGCTGAACTTCTTTCAGCATGCTGTATCCGTCCGTCATCATCCAATCCAGCTGGATCTGTCTGGGTCTTCCTCTTGTCCTCCTCCTCTCCATTCTGCCCTCAATGACAGTTCTCAAGAGTGAGTCCCCTCTCAGTATGTGACCAACCCATTTTTTTCTGTTGCCTCCTTATTGCAGCTATCATAGATCTTTCTTCCCCAACTCTTTTCAGCACCTCCTCATTTGTTATGTGCTCCATCCAACTAACTTTTTCCATCCTGCGTCAAATCCACATTTCGAAGGCCTAAAATCTCTTAATGTCCTCCTGTCTCATGGTTCATGTTTCGGATCCATAAAACACCACGCCATTATTGATTACTACTTTAAAACGCTTACCTACAGACTCCAATGAGAACCACCTCCTCATGGCGTCCGTCACAGAATTCCCCACTCCTGACCGCCTCAAAATTTCTAAATACGCCACTGATAGCTCGTCATCCATTTGTCGAAACCACAAAACAGTTTATCGAACAGTGTCGACCGGGAAAGTCGGTAATTCCGATCAAGTTCACTTAAGTAGAACCGTGATGCCTTGCGTAAAATGGTCTGAGGAACCTCTTCTCCTAGGCGCTACAGGTTTCTTACAAATTGCTTCTGAGAAATTATCGTTATGATCGAATTACTCTAGGCTGCTCATATGTAGGCCTACAAATGAGCATCTAACGTAATTATATCAGAACTGACGAGCCTGATTCACACCAGGTCTGCATTGAATTGAATTGAAGCCTTTATTAAACACCGCACAATTATGTTTATTCAATGCAGTCTATTCAAAAAACGTGATTTTTAACAGTCATCAAAAGATGAAACCGACTAACTGGGTAACGTAAATTATTTGAACGAATTTCAAAAGGGCGTTTTTAATAATTACAAGTTATACCGGTTTTCATTAGGCCTAACTGTGCGAATGCAGATATATGACTCAATTCAACAGAATTTGTAAGCAGAAAAAAGAGAACAGTTGTATTTGCCTAAGCACATCTAGGTTCATGAACTTGCATCTCAATGCTCCTGTTACTGAATTGGTGTTGCCTTATCTTATTTAGCGCCACTGTTTAATTTAAGGAACTTGCATAAGTCGATGGCTCTAAGAAAAATGTGCGCCAAGGACTTTTCACCGTTCTAACTCATTGACCCTCTCAGAGGAGGTTTCGAACCCGCACGTTCCTGGTTGCACTCAACCATACAACCACCGTATGATGCATATTAATTATGTCATGCAACGAAACCGAATACAGTATCCAGTGTTTAACGATATTTTTGGCTGCCAATGCCGTTAACCTCAACCTTATCTTATCAAGACTCCGTGAGATTGATAACTGTAGCCACCTATAAAAGGATCCGTGCATGGGGTCGTTAAATGGTGTGGCGCCCATTCAAACGGGTAGCGGTGATGAAGGATCTCACCCGATTAATTCGTTGAAAAATGAGCATTGTCGAGGCCATACGGTCGCTATAGAAAAACATTTACATTTCGATTTATATTTGTTGCAGCCTTGAATTTTGCCAAAAAAAATAACGGCATCTTGTGCCTGCCTTGACCGTTGACGTCGGTCTTACCTTACAGATGAAATAAATACACACTGGCGTCCTATAAAGCTTAGGCTATAACGTAACGCGACACAAAATTTTTTATAGTGCTTCTGGAAAAAGGCTTTATGTACACGAATCATTGGCAAAGGAAAACAGTGTGATTTTTATTCAGTAAAGTGTTAATGATTTTCCTGTAAGAAATTTAGAAGAATATAATCAAGGCTGCTTCGTGTCTTATGAAATGACATACATAGTTAAACTAATAAACAAATATGTACAGTAACAAATTACAAGTCTTTTTGATGTGTACGTAGGCCCAAAGAAATTTAAGGCTGATTGGAATTAATGTAATCTAATCTTATGGCGCACAGAAAGATTGTTGGGAAACATGTTTGTGGCCTCTTATGAAAGTAAACTATCTGGTAACTGGTCTCCTCACCAGGACTTTGTTACCAGGCATTTCACGTCTATGAGGATTTTAGTCACACTGCATTCTGATGGTAACAGACTTGACTTTCAGGTGTTTAATGTGGCTGTTATAAGCTCTTTTGGCAACCCGGAGTTTTTAAATCGTTTTAACATTGTCTGTGCTAAACCCAAGAACTGCTGCTCTAATTACTGCTGATTTTGCTATAGACTGCATTACTTACCTTACCTTAGTTTACCTTACCTTACTTTACCTAACTTTACATAACTAGTCTTATTTTTTGCCTTGTCTTATGTCATCTTCTTTTGCGTTTTTCGTACTTTACATCGTCTTGTTTGTCGATACCTTACCATGCTTTGCCTTCCTTAGTTGTACCTTGCCTAGTCTTACTTTGACTTACCTTGGTCAAGTGCCTTCTTTTGTCTTACCTTGCCTCGCCTTCGTTTACTATATCCTACCTTGCCTTCCTCTGTCAAGGTTAAATAAACAAAGGCAAGGTATGACAGTATAAAGGAATTTCTTGCCTTGTTCCTCCCTTTGTCCTACTTTGCTTTGCTTTCTGTGTCTTACCGTGCCTTGCCTTTCTCTGTCTCATTTTTGTCTTGTCTTGCCTTCTTTTGTCATGTGTTACATTGCCTTCCTTAGTCTTGCCTGGCCTTGCCTTAATCAGATTGACTATCTGTGGAGTGTGTCAATCGACTGAGACTTTTCGCGGATCGTGCGTAGGTTGGGCCGGTGTCTCATCCTCAGAGACTTGGCTCGGAATCTATCTAGAACCTCGGATCCAGTCGGACTCGCAGTGTCCAAGACAGCGCGACTGTGAGACGGAGGGGACAGAAACTGCGATCCCCTAGCAGAGACCGGGCTCGGACATGGCGGCGGGATTACTGCGGAACCCCAGGGGTCGGTGGGTTTAGGGGTGGGCTCGAGACTAGTGGACGAGGAGGATGTAGGGCCGGGAACGTGGGAGTAGTCGAAGAAGGGAAGTTCAGGGGACTGATTCCAGACGAATCTTGGAGATTCGATCATGCCGAGTCGTGAAGCTGTTCGCTCGAAACTATTGGTTCGACTCCGACTGCCCGGCGACCTCGGTGACCCGGGAACAAACGAGTCGCTGTTGGTGGGCTGCGGTTGAAGACTTCCGGGGCAGAGGTCATTGTCGGTGGCCAGTGGAGGTTGAGGCTGCTGGGTGGGCTGCGGCACCTGGTCGCCCGGTAGGCTGGGCTCTGTCGCTTGCTTGTGTAGCTTCCGGTACTTCTCTTGCGCATCAGGCAAACGAGTCATCCATGCGACCTATACAAAACGACGCAGCCAAATCAGATAAGGTAAGGTAGTGTAACGTAAGGTAAGATAAGGCAAGGTAAGATAAGGAAAGTTAAGGAACTGCTAGATAAGAAAAAATAAGTCCGGTAAGGTAAGGTAAGATAAAAAGGCAAGAAAAGGCAAGAAAAAGCGAAGTAGGACGAGGGAAGATAAAAGACAAGACATGGTTACTTGGCAAGGCATGACAACCTAATGTGGCAAGGTAAAAGACTTGAGAGATAGCAGCAGAATCACTCATTGGGACCGAAAGGAATAATAAGTGTACCTTATTTTCGAATTAAATGCACTGCAGAGTATCACTGCTAGAGATGCATAGAATTCCTATCGATCGAATGTTATAGCACAAATGGAAAGTGACGAATAACTGATAATTTTATGAGGTTGTTTATGCCATTATCTGACTAAAATTCGTATTAGAATCGGTCCCATCGTAATCGTAATTAAGAATTTCTAAAGCGCCACTTCAAGATAAACTCATCAGAGGCGCTCCCGGCCGGACATCCTAGAACCAATGGGGAACAGAATGGTTTTGAAGAGCTTTCGGAAGAGAGAGAGAGGAAGGCAGGGAAGCTCATGTCGCAGGTCACCAGGCAAATCATTTCAAGAAGTAGAGCTGACTACAGCAAAGCTTCTGCGCCGAGCCGTGGATGTTTGGATCAGTGGAACAAACAGGTCACCCTGGACCACTGAACGTAGGTCCCATATGTATGCTCCGTAGTGTACGTCCCTTATGTATATTCCGCTTTGAGCTGCCAGTGAACGAATTCCAAGTTCCTGGACACGGGGTCACTGCATCGCAGAGCTTACCATTTACTTCTCAGGTTATAACGGTATCATATTCTACTGCTTTGTGAGAGAGTCAGTGGTGCGGAAACAACTTGCCCAGGGTCGCTACCTAGCAGATCATAGATGTAAACAGCGCTTTTACTATGTTACATTTATCTTAACACTAACGTTTTTAACATGTTTCTTAATTTCGGTAGCCTCTTTTATTAATTGGTTACGTGAACATATTAAAGCATTTTCGGGAAAGTGCAGTATACAAGTATCTAAGCAGTATACAAGTATCTAAGCAGTATATTATGCATATCACAATATGTTGTTCCTCCTTAATATGGATGAGCTTCGTTATGAAAAATCAGATGCCATCAAATGAGGACAATTTCGCTTCGTTGCACTATTTTATTGACCATCACAGTGTCTTATAACGAATTTAACGTTTTTTACTTCATTGCTCAACTTTTTACAGCTATAGAATTAACCCTTGACCCTACTTTTATTGTCAACAGATCCACCGGTTTCTTCGATACGTGCACAGTGCAACATGCCACTCACCTTAGCGGACTCGGAAGGGGCCTGGAGCGTATAGACACCGATGACCTGCTGGAAACGGGTGATCTGGACGATGACGAAGGCATTTCGGAGACCGTTCGCTGCTGTAGACAGGCAACCCAAGAACAAGTTTGAACGCGGCGGACTACACTCGTCATCATCATCACCAATTCTCTCAAAGGGCTCGCCGTGCCTAAGGACGTCGACGACGTTCTGCACGTGTCCCGCCGCATCTGAATTCTGGAACCACATGCCTTGCGCAAAAAGAAACCGGAAGTTTAGTATTAACAGAAAATCTTTCTCAAGCCAAGGAAACACGTGATTACATCCGGATGTTTCACAGGTGGTTGGGTTAACCCTTGCAGATGAGAATTACTGTTAGAATGGGGTTAAGGCTACAGTATTTTAAGGTCTAGTTAGGTAAGGGTTAGGGTTGAGGTTAGCGTCAAAACAATGGTTAGTTTAATAGTTAAGGGTAATTTGAGGGCAAGGGTTAACCCGAGTGTTAAAGCTAACTTTCAAAGCAAGATTCAAGCGTCAAGTTTATCGACAGGATTAACATGCATAAAAATAAAATGTTATGTTAGAATTAAGCTTACCGTGTTAAGGTGAGCGTTAATTTTAAGTTTAGTGCTAGGACCAAACAAGTCTAGTGTTAGAATAATACTGTCAGAATGAGGTTAGTATACATAATTCAAATGATGTCATACTTAGGTTTATTACCACCGTCATATAGGATGAAGTAAAGGTTATGTCTACTGTAGCCATTACAGGCCTAGTCAGTCACATTAGTCAGTCGTGACTCCCGCAAAGACCAGCACAACAGTCCAGGCTGATATTCTTTTCAAACAATGATTTGGAGGGAATTTTATATACCAGTTTCATACTTTCCATGCTTTCATTGTGATTAGCAGTGTTGGTGGTGGTTGTGGTGTGGGAGTGGTGGGATGGTGATGATGGTGGAATTGTTGTGGTGTGGATAGTGATGTGGTAGTAGTGCTTTTGGGGTGGTGATGGATAGATGGTGGCGGTGTGGCAGTGATAGTGATGATGGCCATACAGACAAAGGGTGGAGTGAAGTGCCAAGTCTATACGTTCACAGAAGATACTCGGGTACACCTAATGATCATCGCAAGAAAGCAGTCCGAGTGGCGCACATCACTAAACCATGTACGAGTCAGTCAGTGTGCTAATGAGTGAATCTGTGAGTCAGTCAGTGAGTGAGTCATTAAGTTCAGTCAGTGAGTCATTAAGTCAATGAGTCAATGAGTGACTGAGTGAGTGAGTGTGAGTGAGCTCGAACCCGTAAGCGTTAGAGTTCAGCCAGAGCGTACTACCGATAAACAATCGCGTCGCAGGGGTTATAACTGGAACCCCTAACTGTATTAGGAATACTAGTGTCACCGCTGTTACAGGTGTAGGTTACCTGGAGAGTCTGGTTGTCGTATGTCGTGTATCGTAAATCGGTCTAAAGCGATTGGTTGTCTGTAGACGGTGAATACAGCGCCCTCCGTCTGTGATTTTAGCTGCATGTAAGATGGTGATGTATCGCCAACTGCTGGTTTCTGGCGAAAACAAATACCAAAGACATTTACAGGAATCTTTCACATTAAATATACTCTGCTGACCACAAAAATCTACAAATTACATTACACCCAACTGACATACTCTAGTGATCACAAAAAACTACAAAACAGATTACAGGGAAGTTACATAGATGGATGTATAGGTGTCTGTTAGAGTTATGTGTATATATATATATATATATAAACATATAGTGCAAAATTTATGCAATACATCACGCAAAGAAAAAATTTACTCTCTTAAATAAACTATATATCACTTTCGGCATGTTTTCATCACGAGTGGTTGTATCTAGAAAACGAGTTATAAATCGAGATACTGGACTAAACCAGCAAGTTCCAACAGCGTCAATGGGTGAAACCAAAACTGACAGGGTAACCCGAATTCTATGCTTAATCACAAGCGTTTATAGCAATGCTATAAATTGTCAATTCAACTGTTATGAGCCAAATGAAAAAGAAGATGTTGATGCATAATGCAATGTATACGTGCACACTGACTCGAACAAACGCTGCAGGAAGTGTGATTTAAAATTGGCATATAGTAGACAAACCCGTGATTTACGTTGGCGTCGATTTCCATAATAGAGACAGTGCACAAATGGGAGTGGAAACCCATTAAGTGAATGTTTCAGGGCAATTTGATTCATCCAGGGTGCAACGCAAATAACAAAGCAGCTTAATTTCATTGAAATTATGGCGTTAGATATCGATGTAATAGATTTTCAGCATCTCAAAAAGCAAGTTTTTAGACCTATCAGGTAGCCGCGTTTCAGCTCCTTTATGAGGTTGTAAAAGACGCTGTATAAGTAAATCTTCAGATGCATATATCCATATTCAAATATGTATAACAGGAATACACTTGACAGTCTGTACCCAAAAGAAACTCAGGGTGATCTATTGTGAAACAGTTAGTTTTACAAAGTCATTCTGGTTTTAGGCCACGAATAGAACACTTACCATTTTTCTGGGAGATTTCTTAACCTTAGTCAGTAGCAAAATATCGTCGAAAAGGAACAAATACATGTCGACAGTTTTTGATACTTCTGCAAATAACAAATAAATTTAACCGGTATAAAAGGCAAGGATTAACACTGTTCTAGCAAATATTTAGATAGTTATTTTGTAGGGTAGCTCATATAATTTTACAGCGAATTTTTGGCTTACTTACCAGAATATTTTACCTCACATAGTCCTATTTTCTCCGGATTTTTGGTTAAATTTTAAACTATGAGTCGTTGATACTCAGTTTTATCCAACGAGAAGTGTATAATCACAATCACTATACATTTCACATTATTTCTTAATGTGTGAGTAGCAGGACAGAGATCAAAACCATGTTGTTTGTCCTGAGTTGAGAAGTTGAGATGCGAATTTCAGATGCAATTGTTGGGTAAAGTAAGCTAAAAAGCCGAGTTGGTGAGTTAAAGCCAGCGGAGGAGAGATCAATAGAACACTTTTGCTTTTTTATTACTTATTGATCCCAAGAAAGGAAATGACACAGATGCAAGTTAAGCGTAAGTATATACAGGTTATACAGTATATATATGAAGTAGGGTTCTTGCGAAACTTGAGTGGAATGAAGAGCCGACGAAAACATGAATCTCATAAATAGGATATAATGAGGGTAAGTTTATGATAATTTCTCGTTGGTTCTTCACCGATTAGGACGACTGGACCCTCGTGAAGCAGTTGTCGCTTCGGACTGGCCAGAATTCTCTCGCATGGCTGACGACTCAGGACCGGCTTCAAGAACTGCCGGAAACAGAAACGAATAGATTCTTAGATATGGGTGACTGTGCTACTAAGAGGATGCAGTTTTTGTTTGCTCTTGTTGTTGTTCTTGGCAATGATGTTAATGATGACGACGACGATGGTTGATGATGATAATGGCTGAGTATGATGACCGGAATTATTATTATGGTGGTGATGGTGGCGGCAGTGGACGGGGCGGCGGCGGTAATGGTGGTAGTGGTAATGGTGGTGGTGATAACGGTGGTAGTGGTAATGGTGGTGGTAATGGCAGTGGTTGTAATGGTGGTGGTGAAGAAGAATAAAATGTAAATGATGATGATGATTATGACGATGAACGATTATGATGATAATGGTAATGATAGATTACGATGATAATGACCATGATCATGACGATAATGGTAATGGTGACAAATACATGATGATGATGATGATGATGATGATGATGATGATGATGATGATGATGATGATGATGATGATGAAGACCATCATGATGGAGAATGATGAGAACAATGAAAGGATTAACCTCCGGAATGAAAGCTCTAGGTTCTAGTTCTGCAATTGACAACCAAATGATCTGCTGTTGAATTTCTTGAACGCGTTCAAAGTTCTTCAGCCAATTCATCTTTGCCTCCAAGTTTTCTACAGCAACAACATTTATCTTGATGACCGGTTTAAAAGAATTCAAATAATTACAACTAGTAATATCATCATTACTTTTAGGGCTATCGTTGGCAAAATACTATTATTTAAAGCAACAACTGTATCGTTCGATCTCCTGTACGCACACACGTCAGCATAAACGCATTCCACTGTAGTGTAACGTCAGCTCTTCTGGCAGGAACTTTCTGGAAAATGCATTTTAATCTAAAGACTTCCATAGTGCTGTTATCAAAATGCACAAGATATTAATCGATGGTCGCTTCAAATGACATCACTGACACCTTTGTCAATAATCGTACTATAGTACGATTGAAATGTAAAGTAAAGTATCCCATAAACTACAAACTTGAGGAGGGGCTCATTTCCTTTTCTTGGACCTTGAACCGGCCATGGACGATTTCCAAGGTTCTGGACACGGGGCTAGTGCATCGCAAGACTTGTCGTTACTTCCCAGCTTAATTAGGTACCAAAATACACTGCTTGGTGACAGAGGCACGTGTGCGCAAACAACTTGCTCAAGGTCGTTACACGGAGTCGAACCTGAACCGCACGATCATTGACCAAACGCGTTTCCGATGTACCACCGTGTGAACGGAAATCCGCATCCATACAATTATTTGTTAAATAAGAACTATTTAAATGTCAAAGAGAATTCAGTAAGACTGCATGTGGTTTAAACGACTATAAGATCAACAGGGGCTAAAGAAAACGAAATGAGCGCCTCCACTACGTCTCACTTGTGGGTATGGGGTACTTAACTTTCTTTATTCAGATTTCCGTTTATGCTATAGTAATAGTCTTGCTACCCATCGATTACGTGAATCTTACGTACTCAGAGAGGACTCGAGCTGTTCAAGAGCCTCCATGAGTTTCTTCTGTTCCTCAGGGTCCTCGGTATACTTGCAGATGTTGTTCAGCAGTAGAGGAACCTTCGTGCAGTGCTGCATCGGTGAGATCAGTAGGTCCGTCAACAACAGGCGCTTACAACGAGTATCCTGTTCACACCACTAACAAGAAGCAAACTCATCTTAAGCGAGAATGACGCATTATTAATATTCTTATAATCTATATAATAATATCCTTAGACACGTGCATGCCGGCGCCATTTCGCGAATAATAAGAGATAAATTGAATTTTTTGCTTATACAAGAAGAGACAGGTGGACAGGCTTATGGACAGAGACAGGAGCAGGCATACACACATACGTCTGTGTTGTCTAGACAGAAGCATAGACCATAGCTTATTTAGAAAAGGCGACATATAATGCCTGCGTCATCTCGCGAATCACATGAGAACAAAAAGGCTGTATCTAAGAGAAGCAACAGAAAATTTTTCAATAACGGATATTTTGTCGAACTTTACGAATAAACCTCTATGTAGAAGTTAGAAACGTACCTTCTCGAACTCAATAAAATCCTCGTTTTTTCGAAGTTGTTCGAGGTAGGTCATTGCTTTCGAGTAATTCAAACAGTAATCGTGATACACCTCGCCATCCCTCGTCAGCTGGCAGAACTGTAATGTAACTATGCTATAAGTAGGTTATGTTATGCTATGATGTGATATAACAATTTATACAGCATTGTAAGTAGCGAGTTATGTTAAGTTGTGAGTCAGTGAAAGGATCCGTCAGGCAATGAGTCAGTAAGTCAGTCAGTCCGAAAATAAACTGCAGAGAATCAGTAAGTCAGTCAGTCCGAAAATAAACTGCAGAGAATCAGTAAGTCAGTCAGTCCGAAAATAAACTGCAGAGAATCAGTAAGTCAGTCAGTCCGAAAATAAACTGCAGAGAATCAGTAAGTCAGTCAGTCCGAAAATAAACTGCAGAGAATCAGTAAGTCAGTCAGTCCGAAAATAAACTGCAGAGAATCAGTAAATCAGTCAGTCCGAAAATAAACTGCAGAGAATCAGTAAGTCAGTCAGTCCGAAAATAAACTGCAGAGACTGCAAAATGTTGGCTTACCCGTGTCAGTCCCTGGGTAAGAACATCGCTGCAGCCAAACTTGACAAAACTCGAGTCGTTGAGCAGAAGAGAAATGAATTCGCGACAAAACGTGTAGCTGACCTAAGAGCAAAACAACGGCAAGATACATGTACTGGACAAATTGTTACAACGAGTTAGTAAGCCAACGCTATGCCGCTGATGAATGGCACATCTTTTATGTACGCATTTATGTATACACGAATGTACGTATGTATACACGAATGTCTGCATGTATGTATGTATGTATGTATGTACGTATGTATGTATGAATAAATGCAGCAGTTTAGCTGGTGGAGGAGGAAGATCACCATGTTCTGATCAACTGCTTTGTCAGCATCTAGCTTAGAAGAAAGAGTAGGAGTACAACTGTGAAAACGGTTCGGCACTGCGGGATGGATAGAAGTGGTGTCTCTACCATCCTTTTCTTCCAAGACGGCACAGTGGATGTATTTATGTATTCATCTTGTATACCTGCGATTGTATAGACCGAGCCAAAACAATGCAGCACAAGATAAGGTCAAATGTTGCTTTGTGGTTTACTCACGGAACAGACTTCGTCGAGATTGCCAAACAAGTCCTGAGGCTCTGCGAACATCAAATAACCTTCGACCTGGACCTGTTTCAAAGGTTCCATGAAGCACTGGTAATAACAAAACAATCGGTAATCTTTCAGGGTTTACTAGTACCAAATTTTACACCTCTCCTGCGATTGTCAAAAGTCATTCTTAGACAGACAAGATTGTCACTTATTAATGTTATCATTTATGAGAAATCAGTTACTCTGGTCAATGATGCATTCGTATTTTTGAGGAATCTATTGTTCTTATTGAGAATCAGTTGGTATATTATTTAATATTGTCGAGAACCAATTACAACTACTGAGAACTTTCATTTGGTATTTTTCAGATCAGTTGACAAGACTAAATTGAAGGACCGTAGCTTTTCTAACAGAAGTTGTCGATGTTCGGACGCCATTATCAAGCTATGTAGAGTTTTTCCTTTTATTAAATCGCGATTGTTCTCTTAGCCACATGCATACCAAATCTTTGAGTAATTTGTTTATCGAAGCAAGTTGTAAACAAATGATTTCCTTATTGACTTTCCTTATCTTGATTTGACTTATATCTTACGGTTCTATATTACCTCATCTTTTTGACTTGACCTGACTTGATCTGACCTGGTCTGGCCTGGCCTGACCTGGCCTTGTAAACGTAATCGTAATCTTGAGAATTTCTAAAGCTCTACTTTAAAGCTAAGTGCAGGAAACCAGCTTTTTCACGAGCGCTGCGTCAAGTCATGCAGTTGTCCAAAGATGCCGTCGGAAGAACAAAGTCCGGTTGCCAGAAGACGAGCGAGAGAAGAGGCAGAGGAAGCTGTTAGACTTGGTTGTGTTTAGGTTGAGAGAAATGGGAAGTCGGCGGATTGAATGGATCAGGGTAAGATTTCTTGAAAAGCTGAGCCTTCAGTTTTGAATGGAATGTCTGAGGAGTAATAAATAGGGGGCCTTGAGACAGATAAAGGTGGGTGCACGACAGAATGGGCAGATTACTTCATCACATCTCACCCCTCTTCACCGGACTTTGTCCATTCTAGGACCCGAGCACTTATATACATGAATAGGGGTCTTGAGACAGCTGAAGGTGGGTGAACGACAAAAGGGGTAGATTACCTCACCACATCTCACCCCACTTCACCTTACTTTGTCCATGCTAGGACCCGAGCACTTACATGCTTTAGCGCCATAAGATGATCGACGAGAAAGACGTATTCGCTCGTGAAAAGTTCCCAGACTGCCTCGCGTCGTTTTCTTTCAATGTCGGAAATGTTGAGCGGGGTGTTCGTCTCGTCGCTCGCTTTGTCCATCAGATCAAACCAATGCGCTCCCTTCAACAGCCAACTTCTTAAGGTAACATGGGTTGATTTAAGCAAAAACATTAATACAATTTTAAAGGGAAATTCTGAAATATATTACAAAGAAATCATAGCACACGAAGGACAGCTTTTAACCGAATTTGTATTTTGCAACTCACTTCCTGTGCACGTTATACCGTCAAACCAAGAAAACTTGCAGCCGATCAGTGGACACTTTGACTTGTTGCGCCTTGCGCTGGGACAGTGCTGAGCTCTCAAACATCTCGGTGATTGGTTCGAAGCTGTGCAATTCACTTATCATCTCTCGTTTCACTTAAAGGTGACTACGTGTACACTGATGTCCAGCGTACTATTACATGTGGACTCAGCACTTAATAGTTCAAATCATCTTATAAGCTCGCAGTACGGGCCAGGGACTCTATTTGAAGATCCGCCAATTATCAGCTGTGGATGAAATTTCGGTGATCTGCAAGAGACTGCCTTTGAAAATCTCCTGTTACTATGAAAGCATCTTTTCACTTTGAAACTACTTGTTGTTTTTACTGTAACAGATGCGTAGATTTTGAATTATCATTCTCTAATGCGTCCTGATGCCTCATTTAATTTATTTTTTGTCATCATCGTCGTCGTCGTCATCATCATCATCATCATCATCGATTTTTGCTGACTGACCTTGAACCCAGAAAGATAGCTGTCGGTGAACTCTGATCTTTTAAGGTTCTGTAGAACTTCACTTAAATCTTGAGTCTCTTTAGAACGATGAGATTTCTTATCGATCTGAAAATCAATCGACCTCTAAATGTATGATGAGCAGCGTAGAGCCGAACCAGAGCGGCTCTTGGGCAACGTGCCAACGCAGCCCATCATCCACTAGAGGTTTGCACTACAGGATATGAAGTGGCGGTAACCGGACCCTTTGGAAATCATTCGTTTCTAACACAAACACACCTACCAACCGGATGCTTCCATTTATCAGGCAGTACTGATAAATGTGTTCTCACATGGTTTGCGTGTCACATCATCAATTAAACCGTAGTACAAGCCTTGATATCTGCAGAGGTTTCGGCTTAAGTGCAGATATGACGAAGTAGTGTCATTTGAAAAACTGGATAAGAAATTATGCCAACGGAGGGAAATTTCCACAGCAAATGACAAAAAATTCAGAAACATTCTTAGTATTGTGTTATGTATTGAGATTGGTACAGATTTTTTGACATCATTATCATCGTCATCATCATTCTCATCGTCGTCGTCATCATCATCATTTTGCAAGCATCATTTTGCGAATCATCAGTTTTCTATATCGATACTTAACTCTTGTAATTATCATCCTCATCAACCTCACAAGCAAAAGCAACAGTAGCGACATCATCATCATCACCACCACCATCATTATCATATTCTGCGGGCTGGGAAATACATTCCGATGCGATTTTTATCTATTCTTAGAATACATTCAATTCTTATTACTGATTCAATCTTATTCGGCCCGAATATAATTGAACTATAGTAGAATTGCCACTGTTGGGCAGCAGCTGCTTTCATTGCCACTGTTGATGGTTTCATCGTATATATATATAAATATATATATATATATATATATACATAAATATATATTAGGCCCTACATGATAGAAAAACAAACGTACCAGTTTTAGTAGGGAAAATGAAGTTTTAACTTTGCGATCTAAAAAATAAATAAAAAATTCGTTTAATTAAAAAACACTAAAGAGGCCTGTTATACAGACTTAAATGAAGGCATTCATCCACAAGTGCTTGGGTCTTACAGTGGCAAGCAAACGTTTTCAGTTTCAATCAGAGGCGTCGAAGCGGTTTACAGAGTGCGTCAGGAGAACAGATGGATCCAAAAGTTTTGAAACGGTAGTCTTCTAAGCTAGATCGTACTTTCTTTCGTCGAAAATTTTTAGCGGAAGAAAGACGATCTAGCTTAGATGACTATGACACGACGCTATATAAATTTGCCATTTACCATTACAGGTTGTGTGTATTTTGACATACAAAGCACTACATTCATGCACCAGTTAATAATATCAATTGTGTGTTCTTTGATTGTTACAAGGCGCTACATAAATTCAGTCTACCTTGTTCGCAGGCGGATATGAGGCTGGCCGTCGACGCCTGGTAGGCCTTCGTGTTGGCGAAATCGGCGATTGTATTTCGAGAATTCAAAGGTCGTCCGATCCTTCTGGGTCGCGCTTGAGACAGGAGGTCCCCGGGATAGTGGATGCCCAGGTCGGCTGAGCTCTTTTTCCTCCTACGCGGCAGGTTGTGTATCGCCAGCTCGCTGCAGGCACAGCGATTAGGAAGCCGCAGAAAAAAGATTGTACAGCTAAAGTTACTTGTCAGTTATAAAAATGTAAAGTATCCCACAGGTGAGACTTAGGGGAGGTGCTCATCTCCTTTTCTTGGGCCCTGAGCCGGGAATGGACGAATCACAATGTCCTGGACACGGGGCCAGTGCATCGCAAGATTTGCCGTTTACTTCCCAGCTTACGCTGTTACCAAATTTTACTGCTTGGTGACAGAGGCACGTGTGCGCAAACAACTTGCTCAGGGTCGTTGCACGGAGTCGAACCCGTAATCGCATGATCATTGACCGAACGCGTTACCTCTGGGCCTCACTTCGTCAGGTAACAGTTGATATATACATCGTATGTTGTAATGGAATTAAGAATAAAGAAAAATGTTCAAGTGTTAAAGGATCCTATAGCCAGTAACTAAGTAACTAAGTTACGGCATGACGTAAGGTATGAGTTGTAAAGTTTAAGGTCAACTAATGTGAATTAACCCCTGTTGAGTTTATTCCCTAAGAGGCGCTTTATAAATGTTAAATTAGAATTACAATTACAATCGTTAAGTTCATCGTTGTCTCCCCTTTTAGTCTTAGCTTATATTGGCTGACTTATTCTCAGTATTTCTTTCATTTTCTACCTGTTTTCGCCTTCATCGCAGGATTCGTGGGGCGATAAGGAATGATCTTCCAAAGGACTTGCCAGGCAAAGACTCTACAAAGTCAAACAAACTAATATAGCAAATCTAATAGCATGAAACAAAATGATATTAAAAAGGTAAATTGCAGTTGAAACTGACAAGACCATAGGCTAATCAACAGTTCTTCTACTGTTCTAAACTTTAACGCAGAGGTCACGGGTCACAGGTCAAGCTCGTGAATGAATCTACATAATTAATTGTATATAATTGTATACAAAATGTATGTAATATAGGCATATATATGTAATAAATATACGTCTATGCACATGAATAAGCACGCATGTCAACTCACGTATAATCTCATCAAAGAAACTAACAAACACGCATTTATAAACACAAGTCTAAGCATTGACATAACTGCACATAAACTCAGATATATTGACCTAAATTTGCGCAGAAACGCATAAGAATACGGCAAAAATCCACACATATATATACATTTATATATCAGAGTTATGTAGATACCGATAGAGGCTATATTTCAGAGATTTTAATATCGGACTAGCATGGTCCTTACGCGGGGACCTTAAATGGCGTGGCGCCCATTCAAACGGGCAGCGATGGTGATAAAGGATCTCACCCGATAAAATCATTGAAAAATGAGCATGGTCGAGGCCATGCGGTGGCTATAGAAAAACATGTATATTTGCATTTTACATTCTGATGTTCATATAAATATTACATACAAATGCAGATTAAGATATATTGCTGTACATTCATGAAAATACACAAAACTATGAACGCATACACAAACATGCATACAGTATGAAACACATAAACATGGAAGCTAACACGCATAAACATACAAACACAAACATGCATACAAGCACACGTATAAACATGCCTGCGCAAGCAAACAGGTGTATAAAGATGTTTCCGTGAGCGCGTCATTAAACAAATACGTCAATAAATATGTATTTATGAAACATCTAAACACGGAAGCTAACACGCATAAACTTACAAGCACAAGCATGCATAAAAACACACGTCTAAACATGCGTATGGAAGCAGACACGTGTATAACGTTGTCTCAGTGAGGCGTCCATTGTGTATGCGTATTCATACTTTGGAATCGAATATCGCCTTCCTTCTTTCGCGCAGTTGCTGCGGATGTTCGCTGTCTTCGTCATCGCTGTCTCCTTCGCTTGCGCTTGTCATACTTGTTGGACTCGTCCTGTGAGACGACTACAAGCACACACACAGATAAACACACAGACAAACACACAGACAAGCGCAGGGACCAAGGCACTCCGCTGGGCCGGAGAGCTACTCGTTTAATTGACCCACTTGTGCGAAAATCGTTTTCAGCTGACTCGTTTTTTACACCCAATCCATATCCATTTGACACAGAGCCTTGAACAGATTCTAAACAAGCGTTATATAAAAAATCTAGATACACAGAAGCATATGGAGAAAGTAGTCCCGGTTGAAGCAGTCATAGCGACGACGAGTGGAACACCTCCTTGGTTACCAAGTGGAGCCACTATAGGCGTGTTTACATCTATCATACTTAACACGAGCCATGTTAAGTGTCTTTATACATGCATATATACATACATAAACACATGCATACACATATACATACATACATACATACACACATATATGCACACCTACATATACATACATACATACACATATACATACATACATAATGCATACACACCTACATACACAACTACATACATATATACATACACACATACCTTCACACATAATACATATATATACATACATACATACCTAAATACATACATACATACATACAGACATGCGTATACTTTCACATGTACATATAGTGTACATACACAGTTACATACATATAGGCCTACATACATACATATATACCTACCCTCAAACAAACATATATACATACATATGTACGCACGTATATACATACTGCCAATTCAATAGATATACAAAATCTGAGATTCGCTTAGAGATGTCTAGTATATGCCCAAATAACAATTTCTGAAATGTATTAAAATTGATCAGCATAATGCACACGTGCACTTTGCAGATATCGTTACATTCAAGCCACGGAACCTTAAAATGAAACATAACTTTAGAATGAATAAAATGAGTTTAATTCCTACAAACAATATGAAGTTGTATACACACATAAATGCGTACACACATCATCATCATCATCGCTATTATCATCACTACCATCACCATTGTCAACATCATTGTCTTTAACAACAACGATAACACTACTGACACACATAATGCGGTATGGTTCCGCGTTTGTCTTTGATACTCAGAGTCTGTCAATGTCTGTAAAAGACCTGACCCAGTCCTTAAATACCATCGGCAGTTGACTAGGTAGTCATAAATATGAGAAAGTAAACGAATTTGATATCATCGTCGTCAACATCATCAATGCCATCTTACATCTCCGATCATCCGGAATCATTCACTTCACTAGTCGACGCATGCGCTCCCCAGGCAGCGGAAGCACCCATTCCTGTGTACACGACGCGCGCATTCACTTACTCACGCACTCGCTCCGTCGCTAGCGCCACCTAACGAGTACGACAGCTTATGAGATTATACGGTGGCCGAAATGAGCAGGCGATTTCTAACAGCAGCGCCCCTCCGTCTGAGATAAACTGGCGGCGCCTATTCTTCACACGTCCACGGGGAATGGGGGTGCTCTCTGCGAAGCCTCGAAGACGCCCGTCTCGGCATCGATGGTGTGCAAAGATGCAAAGGCTCCGACCGTCTTAGAAACACACAGGCTTATGAAATATTGGGCCATCTGCGTAATAAACAGCCTCTTCTATTCCAAAGTCGTCTTATAAGAGCATATATATAACACGGCATACATAATACACGACATGTTTTATATATATATTGGTATATATTTACATATATGTATATGTATATGTATATATATATTTATATGTATATATATATTGGTATATATCGCATTATATATATTATGCGATATATACCAATATATATAAATATATATATATATTGGTATATATCGCATAATATATATATATTATGTATAATATGTATATATATATTATGCGATATATACCAATATATATACATATATATATACATATAAATATATGTACTGTATGTGTTGGTATAGTTAGAATATGTCGGTTCAGGAATATGTGCATGCAGGAGCAAAACGTATAGACTATAGAACAGGGTGGATATACATGAGTGGATATAGAAGCATGGAAGAAGGATTGCACGTGTGATCTCGTTTCTGGTTGGTAGAGAGGAGAGAGGACCAGTACTGAGGACGTGGAGGAAGGGATGATGCGATAGGAGGAATATTGGCTTAGGTTAATGGCATAAGGCCGTGGGCGAGAGTCCTCCTATCGGGCGACGATGAAAGGAGAGGCACTTCTTGCCGGCAATCATCCGATTTATTTAATTTGGGTCCCCTCGACGTCTGCGGATAAGATTTCCACCGCTACATAAAGCGAGCCGTTAAACCTACATTACATCACGTGTTATCACACTACATAACATTACCTTGTAATTCCGAAGGCTACTTATCTCTTATGTATCAACAGGAAACTGTTTCTCTTGTTCCATACGCCATCCACTATAACCGTCTGACTGCCTGTCTGTCTGACTCTTCGATCTTGACCTGGAACCGAACTTTTCCTGCCTATCGAGTGTGGTTTGACTGAGCGCCTGTGAATAAACTGGTTCCCGTGACTTAGCTTTCGTTGGGCGCTGTAGAAATCTCGAGTTTGCAATTACGATTGCGATTTCTCGTAGATTTTAAATTAAAGTACGTGGATTCATTTTCTAGATACCAAACTGGCTGCGATAGACACATGGGTGACTGAATTTGTTTGAGCTTCAAGGAAGGATCTTTAAAACCGGTGACCATGGCACTGGGGAATTTTTATAAAGACATGTGTTTCAAACAGCCAAACCAGTCGTAATTCACAATGAATGATGCACTGCTTAAGCAGCTATAAGACTAAACTATAAGACTAAACTATAAGGCTAAACTATAAGACTAAACTATAAGACTAAACTATAAGACTAAACTATAAGACTAACCTATAAGACTAAACTATAAGACTAAACTATAAGACTAAACTATAAGACTAAACTATAAGACTAAACTATAAGATGAACTATAAGACTAAACAGCGCAATTATTGGTACAAAAAATTGGTTAAGACCTAGCATCAGCTAGGTTAACTATAAACGATTTTTAGAGACACTTAAAAGGCGTTATATAACTGCTCAGATAAAAATACAAACTTTAACGATCTTCTGATCAAATATGTCTATTTGGTATATTTCATCCTTTGATTTTGAAAAACTTAGATATATTGAATTATTCACTTAGACAAAGTTGAATTTATGACTCAAAGTAGATGTATTCGCAACATTGCAGCTGTAACCCAGTAATAGGGAGGCACAGACATCTTTCTCATCCATCCCTGCATATATTATGTCCCCAGACATTGAAACGCGCGTGGGCCAATGTTTTCAAACTGCCACATCATACATCAATCATCGCTACTACCGCAGCATTCAGCAAACACAACGATGTCAACAACACATTCCGGCTTAGGATTATAACCTTTGCCTCTGTATAAAGTACCTCAATCTCCCTCTCTTTCTCTTTCTCTCTCTCTCTCTCTCTGTCTCCCTCTCCATCTCGGTCTGCCTATCTATCTGTCTTTCTCAGTCTGACCTTTCTGAACAATAAACTACTTCAGTTCGTACTAAAACTGATCCAACTTATTACTTGCTGATTTGAGGCGCCAGTGAAAACGTTGGATAGACCTGACAGCTTCAGTGGAAGAAATCACGCGATTTTACATAATATTATAAAACGAAGAAATTTTATGATTTACATCACGTTGCAAGAAAGTGAAGAAATTTTTCAATTTAACACTATATTGCAGTGAAGTGTGAAGACTCGCATTACATTATATTACAAAAACCCTATGGGATGGGGGTCTTTTCTAGATTATCAACGTTGTCGTCCAAGCTTGGCGATATGTTTTTTATTATGCGCCATAATTTGTCTTTCCAATATCAAATGCATACCATATGTGCTTTGCGCATAGTTACATAAGATATGTTTTGCATAAATCTTCTATTATTATCAGTCGAAGGATGAATAGGAGGAGTGGAAACTAGAGAAAGATGAGGTGAAAGATGATGCATAACTGAAAAGAATACATGACGTGTAAGATTAGAGGGAAAAGGAGGAAATAAGAAGACTGTAGTACAAGGATATATACGAGAGAAGTAGCGGTAAGAAGAGGGGTAGGAATAGGAAGAGAAATAGGAGTAGGAAGAGAAGTAGGAATAGGAGGAGAAATAGGAGTAGGAAGAGAAGTAGGATTAGGGGGAGAAATAGGAATAGGAAGAGAAGAATGATTAGGAAGAGAAATAGGAGTAGGAAGAGAGTATGATTAGAAAGAGAAATAGGAGTAGGAAGAGAAGTATGATTAGGAAGAGAAATAGGAGTAGGAAGAGAAGTATGATTAGGAAGAGAAATAGGAGTAGGAAGAGAAGTATGATTAGGAAGAGAAATAGGAGTAGGAAGAGAGGTAGGAGTAGGAAGAGAAATAGAAGTAGGACGAGGAGTCGGGAGTAGGAAGAGAAGTAGGAATAGGTAGAGGAGAATCAGTTATAGGAAGAGAAGCAGAAAAAGAGAGGTATGAATAAACAAAGGACGACTAGGAACAGAATGAAGAGAAGGCGCAGGAGCAGGGAGAGGAGGAGGAGCAACAGTACAAAGAGGAGGAGGAGGAGGAGGAGGAGGAAGTAGAAGTAGGATTAAGAGGAATATGTGGATCAGGATACGAGGTCCCAGTGATGGCATTACTGTATCAGTGTAGTATTACGGCACGTTTCTTTGTCTATATTTAGGTAGTCTGAATACGTGAATCGATCATATATGCAATATAATCTGATCTCCGCTGCGATTATATATCAAAGAGACATCGCCGGCGTCTCCTCAGTTTGACGATAATGACGTCAGAGGCTACGGTGACGTGTGAGCGATAATACCTTTCAGCTTAAAACGAATCTCTTGTCCGCCGACGAACTGAGGAGAACCGGTCTTAGACAAGTCTCTCTCGTCTGCGTCATGTCTGTGCTGCTGCCTGGCCTGTCATTAGCTACTGCTGCTGCTGCTGCCCTTATTGCTTATTATATATTTATGTACAGCATACATAAGTACATACAGACATTCATATGCATATGTGTGCGTATATGTATATACATCTATGCATGTGTATGTGTGTCTTCTACTAGTTTTATATGAATATGTATATATAGGAGAATAAATGCATTGGTAACATTGCTTTGATCGAAATCATCGATCATGCACGTGCATATATTGATCAGCCATAGATATTAATAGAAAATTGCATTCTGCTTTGCTGTCAAGGTCTTCCCTTTTAGAAGGTATGTCGGGCTTAGAATTACTAAATTCCTAACTCTTGCAATAGAGACATAACCGCTGTAATACTCCTACCATCTAATAAACCCTCACATTCTATCACCTGATTTTTTACCACAGCTGTCTTGTGGGTTTGCTTATTACCGTAGCTAAGCGCATGTTTCTTTCATGTGATTAGGAAATTCGATTATATGCCATGCATATCTTACCTTATACCTTACCATTCCTCCTCTTACCTTTTTTCAAACTAATATCTTTCCTACCGGATGAATTTTTTGGGTTTTGATCTTAGCTGTCTTGTGATTTTGTTAGTTATCTCAGCTAAACGCGCCTTTCTTTGATGTGAGTAGAAAATTGGTGAAAAAAACGTTTACTTCTAAGTCTAAGCAACTGTTTTATAAACGCAGCCTGAGAAAATAGTGCATCGATATTCTTTGCTATCCTTGCCCTAATTTAACGATACCAGACGTAGTCCCCTGAGACCAAAGTCTCTGTTGCCTGTGGTAACAGACGTAACAGATAGTAGTAGTTCCCAATGTTTAACGACATCTTATGGCATCAAAGGCCGTTGGCGTCGCCCTCCTCCGTTATCCAGGCTTGGGACTGGCACTACCCGACTCGAGGCAATGGCGGAGTTAACCAACAGATTGGCGTTTGATGAGTCGATTAAACTGTCGCTTTTGGCTGGCGAATCCCTGCTACGCAGAGTGAATGTGTTTCTTAAGTACGTAGGTGCACATGTCCACTTATCGCTTCCTTTTCTCTATTTTCTTCTATTTGAACCTGGTGCGCAGTAGTCTAATAGTTGGAGTGCTGCATTATCAATCCAGAGGTCGGGGGTTAGGCGTCATCTGCTCCGCTTGACCCCCTAGCGAACTCAGCCGTAGAATGAATCAACTGACCGTACACTGTCGGTAGGAAGATCTAGCAGTGACGGAGATGGCTGTAAACCCGCTATGATATGCCGAGGCCAAGAAAAATTAAGTCGATAACACCTCATACACATGGATGGCTGTCTGTCGAGCTGGTTAGCTTAAGAGACTGATAATTGCTTCTTCCTCGTCCTCGTCTATATATGCATTAAGTATGTACCAATACACTTAGTAGGCGTACACTGAGGCCACTGAAAGGCATCAAGGACTTGCTGAATGTCCTTATATAATGGCCATTATTGAAAGCCTGCACAGTCTGCACTACAAGGCTGCAATCTACTGAGCTTAAAGAAAGAAGGTCAGTGTGAAATGTGACATACTTACATTTAGGTAATTTAATGTATCGTGGTATATGACCGGCGCAGTTTAAAGGGATGCGAAAACAAGAAAACGTAAAGAATGGTAACGGAATCTCGTTTGTTACAATACAGTGACCCAGCCTTTCTTTACATAGCTCGATAATGGCTGCGTGACCGTAAGGGAAATTGATAAACTGCAGCGAAAGAGAATGTACGCTGGATTTTGGCAAGCGAAAAAGAACAGCTGTTCGAGAAAGACTGTCAATATGAATAATGTTTGTGCATGAAGATGAAGCTGTATTGACGTCATAGGGGACGTAGCGAAAATTCCCAGCGTGAAGGAGTCATCTTATAAATGGATTAAAAGATTCGAGATATTTCAATAGCATTCAGTGTTGCCTACAGTATGACATTTTTGTCTGATGGATGTAAAATGCATCGCACCGACTGTAATCAGTGAAGGAATTTCAACTCTACCGAAGCGAACTTCTACGAACTTTTTGAATCGCTTGGTAAACATGAGTTGTAAATTTGCGGGATAAAAACGGGTTTCTTGAATAGGGCATTAGGTATTCTAGAAAAGAAAAAGTATAAATGGCATTCGAGTTGCAAAATATTTTCTGTGTCGCCGTTTCTTAGTTAATTTGAATTGGTTTTCTGTTTTTTTTTTCATTTGTTTTTCCAGGGAATTAGCTTAATATAAATAAATCTAGCACACTGTTGAATTTTTATGTAAAATTGCATGGATGAATTTAATTTCTAGTGTATTGTTCGCAAACTGAATAATCAACATCGCAGGTCATTTCAAGAGGAATATTTACATAATACATAATATAATACAAGAATGTGTCCTATCGCTGTATTGAAGTGGTCATATTTTGCGTATTTATTATATGCATATAAGCCTATGCATGCATATATATGCTGCTGTGGTTATATTTGTGTATATATGTATATAGGGCCATATACATACACATCTGCAGTGGTCGTAATTGCGCATATATAAGAAAATTGAACCGTTGCCATTTCGTCTTTTAAGACACGCACGATCCATTAAGTTCCGTTCAGCTCCAGCCGCCCTTTCTTTCTGTCACCCAGACGAGATTCTGGCTCGTGGTGATTACTCACACCTGAGTACCACTCCAAGTACCTCTCTCCGTCAGACTCAGCCGAGGTCCACTCCATGGTAAATGGGGAAGGCAGATAGGTGCATGTCAGTCGTAACTCAGTGATGCGCGCATATACATTGCAATTCCATTTGTAAGAATGGAGCATAACATCGCTTCATGCTTCCACTAATCAATGAGTTGGTACTTATTTACCGCACCGGGGTTCTCATGCTGGAAACGCCTTTGAGTAGCTTGTTCTGTAAAAGAAGCGCTATATAAATAATCAAATACAATACAGTACAATGAGTTATAGTCTAAAACTTTTCTAATCTTGCCATTTCAGTTCGTCACGTGATGTTGTCAGTTTTACTATCGGGTCGAATGATCTGAGATCGACGATTGAAGCGCAAATATAACGACAACAGACTAGCCACAGGACACCTTCCGATATTATTGTTTTTCTTATGCTTAATATGCCGCACAAACTGATCCATGATGTCTAAAATTCATGCAATGGACTGTGCAGAAGAAATTAAATTCTTCCGTGCAATTCTGCATAAAAACTTAACAACATACTCGACATGCACGTACAAAAATTAATACATTAATTCATCTGGAAACTGAACTGGGAAACTTTGAAGGGACCCGCCGTAGCTTTATCCACTGTGCTTCTCCTTGGGACTTGAAGCTCTAGGCTCCCCATGCACTCGTGGCTTGTAAAGCTCTATTCGCTTGGCCGACTAAATAAATCCGATGTTGGCATTGAGGCTTTTACGGTCCATCAACCACAGCTTCAATGCACCAGAGCTCAGCAGCACAGTGACTTCTCTATGACAACAGCTGAACGCAAATCTGGGTTTGTGGAAATAATGGTTGGTTGGTAAATAAAGGCAATCAATCAATCAATCACACTAGCACAGATACAAAAACTTAGCACAGTTGATTGCGCATCTACCTCAGTATATACTGTGTGTATATACACACTTGTGTATGTGTAACGACTTCACTTAGGGGGGTACGATAATTAATTACAATTTTGTAATTACAGTATACTGTTATTTTGTACGTGCCTGTCCAGTATATTGTTAATTACAGTTATATAGCACCTCTTCAAGAGAGACCCAACAGATGGGATCCCAATTGACAACACAAAACCACGAGAGAAGAAATGGCTAGCAAGGGCTTACACGCAGGACAGGTTACTCATTTTTATTTGAGTGCTCTAGGGGCCCAAGTGGTATTATACTCTCGGAATGTGTTTCTGCCCTGGCGGAATTTGAACCCCGACCGCTGGGCTAAGGGTCCAGCACAATGACCGTCAGAGATTAGACTATCGTGCTTGAGTGTATAGAGATTCGTCGGAAGTATTGCCCCGACGTTTGAAGAATCTTTCAGCTGATCCTCAAACACTACCACACTATCCAGCCGTGTACTTATTTACCACCCGAAAAGGATGGTTGCCTGAGTTGGCTCATACGGCCCGGCAGTCCAAGGATGGTCACCCATCCAAGCATTAACCGTAGCTCGAGGTTGTTTAGCTTTATGCAGTCTTGCCATCGACGCATCCAACTTTTATATAGACAATAAAGGAAGATTGTCTAAAAGAAACATCTACGCAAGATAAAATAAACGAATATAGGTCGGTCTTGAATTGTATCTTGTGGACCACCTCGTCTGTTTAAAGGAAGATTGTTCCAGGACATTCTCCCCTTTTCGATTCCCGTTCGATGCTTATTAGATAGCATTCCATGACGAGCAGCAGAAATGGCGGTGGGTAGAAAGAGCTAGTTGCAAAAACAGAGTAATACAAGCAGACAGACAGTCGCATACAAGCAGACAGACAGTCGCATACAAGCAGACAGACAGATTGCAGACAGAAAAAGCGTTCGATGGCGTTCTAAGCCTAATTCTTCTAGTGTAAGATTGCGATTACGCAACTGCTTGATAAATTGTGTTGCTACTTTGTGGGTCGGTCTCAGGAAATCCGTGACAGCAGCGCAGTGATTGCCTTCGACAGGTTCGAGGAAAGGCTACATTTAGAAATGCCTAGGTTCACACGTAGATACGTTCCTTCCTACAGGAAAAAAAACGGAATGACTGTCTGGCAATATCGTTAACTTTAGTAGGTCAGCTATAGAGCCCAATAATTTAGATTTAGCCTTTCCCAAGAGCTGCGGATCGAGCTCCTCAGTTTTCCTCTTCCGCAGTTTCGCAAACGCCTGCATGACGGGTTTTTATTTGACAGTGGTCTCACTGGTTCGGGTCGGGAGCGCCCCTGATGAGTTTATTCTTGAAATGTCGCTTTATAAATGTCAGATTACAATTACAATTACAGTTAGATCCTGTTGGTGGCTAATATTTCTCTGGTATCCAAACAAACTCTTCTTTCAGAAAATTGACTTCATTTAAGCACAGCACAACAGCTATGCAGATTTAAAGTGGTTTAGCTCGGTTAACATGGGCGATTGTTTGTTAGTCGTTCTACTTTAGCGTGTTGCTACTTCGATTCATGACATATGCGTGCAAATCACTCTTAAAAGTGATGTCCATTAAAAACAGACTCTTCCATGAATAAAAAACTGTCTAATGCAGTACAACGTTCCTAAAAGCAAACTTACAACCAGACACTACTGTTATATTCTGCAGTAAAGAAACAGATTCATTCAGTTGTAGAATACGACTTATTCCCATACCGTTGTTCAGACCACAGTGTTCTTTGGAGTGTATAAATAGTCGTATACAGTACATGTATGTGCTTTTGCGTTTGATTTTTGCTCTGTTCTGTGTTTCTACACACTCCATTTTTTCGGTGAATCTGAGAGTACAGGTAGATCGAGAAAGATACGGATGATAGACCTAAGCTCCATCTGAATAATCAGATGTAGGGCACGGTATTTGTTAAACTTACAGGCAATACGATTACGCCGTATGTCGTAATGTATATGTCAGGTTAAGGTAAGGTAAGGTAAGGTAAATTTAGGTGAGGTATTTGTAATTAGTAACTTCTGTTGTGCGGTGTCTAACGCACAAGGCATCAACGGATGGCGCACCAAAGCCAAAACCGCAACCAGGTCCATATCTAGAAGATCAATCCACTGTGACTATGACTATATGAGGAGACGTGAGATAACGCGAGGTGAGGCAAATTCAGGTGAGGTGAGCTAGAGTAAGGTAAGGTAAGGCCAAATAATCGTCCTTTACGTGTATTTGTGAATAACAGGCCTTAGAAGGATGACTGAAGCACAGAAAGAGTAACATTCGAACGATCTGTCCCCCATGGTTCTAAATGGTAGTAGTTCCAGTGTTTAACGACATCTTATGGCATCAAAAACCGTTGACGTCCCCTCCTCCTTTATCCAGGCTTAGGACTGGCACTGCCCGATTAAAAGCAGTGGCGGAGTTGTTCTAAATGGCTCGTCAAAAGTTGCCTTTATGTCACAGTGCACCGGGTATAAAGACTACATCAGTTGCTTTAATACAACGCGCAACAGGATTCGAACTCGTGGCACAGCAACAAAAGCCAAGAGCGTTACCATTCCACTGAATCCTTACCACGAGCGCCACCGAATCGAAGTCCATCTGGTCTGCTGCTCCGAGGGTGGTACAGACGGTGTTGGCGGAGGCCGTGCGTGCTGCCCTCTGCTTGGCCACACCACCACTGCACTGGCGGATGCTGAGGCTGCTGCTGCTGGTGTTTTTGGCATCCTTGTCTCCTGCATGTCGGGGTTTGAAAGATAGAGCAATAAGAACCCTACAGACCACTCGACGCAGCCTCGGTACATCGGGGGTTCTGGACTTCTTCGGCGCTTCCTCAGAAGGCATCGTCCTCTGACTGATCAGGATATGCGAGAATCCTTAGTCCCACCTGGAGCCTCACCTGGCACGGAAACTTCTGTTGCGTCAAATTCCATCTGGCCTGACATGGATGCGTCTATACCGCGCAATTTGATCCGATCAGAGATTCTGGAGTCCAAGTTTTGATGCAATCTGTCTGAAGGTTCTATGGAGCCGGAGTCCTTCTGTCGACCGCAAAATTCTTACTGATTGTTGACTAATCGAATCTTTTCTGATGACTTCTAAAGCGCCGTAATCGTAATGCACAAGTCGTCACTCAGTGGTCGCTTCAAATCAAAGATGCCTCCAAAATTTGAAGGTCGAGAACCAATAAACGTTTGGATTACTCAACAATCAACCAGTCACCAATAGGTCGCTGTGGAGAGTAATGAGAAACGGTTGCTACAAAGAAGTTTCTTTCTTTATAATCAAATCAAATTCCGAAGCAGTTTTTCTAAGGCCCACGTCCAAGTAAAATTGAATGCAATGAATGAGTTAGCGTAGCAGCTTTTGAAGCTTCGTTGTCATCTGTGGTCATTCAATCCAGCTGTAACAGATTCGTTTGGCTGCCAATCAATCGTTATTTATCGACTTCATCCGCTTCTATATGGTCTTTTTGTTCAATCCCGCATGTTCGGACGTTGCGGCATTGTTCATTGAAGTCTTCAAACTATTGCCGCAGACTAGCCTTAATAATCAAGGCCAACAGCTTCGAAATCACCTTCGCATGGCATCGATCGGTTGCCGATTCAAAGTGAAGCCGCAGGAGATCGTTAGCAATCCAGTCAATCGATCAGTTCCTTGAGGCTGAAGAGTCGATGATGCATCTGATGACGACACTTATTTCAATCCATGTGTCTTGCATGAATGTCCTGTTATGGATGCCGAATATTCCACCGCATTTGCAATCAAGTCATGTTAAATCAATCGGTTTTATATCGCGTCGCTTTCATCCCTTTACGAGGAAGAACTGCACTGATTCTAACTCTTTAGCGCCGCGTACGTATCCGAATCTAGCTACTTCTATAGCGCCGTTTAGAATCTCTCACGTGTTCCAAAGAGGCGATATAAAATCGACGACCAGTAATCATACTTTCAGAAGCAGGTCTTCTCACATTTACATGTATACTCATTCATAATTAATCGATTATAATTTCTAAAGTACCACAAAGCCTGATACAGAACTGAACAGAAGCACAGTGAACGGAAGGGATAATGGCCATAGGTTGGTCAACGCGGCTGACCCTCTGAATAACTGGTTGACTTACTGAGTGACCAGGCGAGCGATCAGCCTATGTGGCGAGAGTGTCAGCCATTAGCACGGATCTTGTTTGAGCCGCTCCACCCAGGCGACGAGACCGTTGCTCAATAACAGTCCGATGACATCGACTGGTAGGCGGTCGGCCCACCGACCGGGGAGTTTGCAGGAAGAGGGCAGTCAGAGGACGGGAGCGGCGAGAGGAAGAGGCCCGAAGGATGGATGGATGGACAGATGGATGGATGGATGGATAGATGGGTGGGTGGGTGGGTGGATGGACTGACGGACGGTGCAAGGAGAGATGAGAAGGTGTGGGGTGGCGATAATGGGCATCGCGGAGGCCAGATGGACAGGCAGGGGCTGTTTTACCAGCGAGTCGGATGAAGTGGTGGTGTACTCAGGTGGAGACACCCATGATAAAGGAGTGGCCATCATTCTTTCTAAGGAGGTGAAGAGCGGACTGATGGAATACCGTACAATATCAAGCAGGATTGTATATGTCAGGATGAGAGCTTCACCGGTTAATATCTCCATATATCAAATATATGCACCGACAATGGCGACGGAAGAAAATATAAGAGAGAGCTTCTATCTACAGCTGGAGGAAGAAATGGGTAAGGCACCTAGGAAAGACATGATGGTAGTAATGGGTGATTACAATGCCAAGGTGGGAGATGAATTGACAGAGGAAGTAGGAGGAGGTTACGGACTGGGCGCTATGAATGACAATGGTGAAAGGGTTATAAACTTCTGCTTGGAGAACAAACTAGTCATCACAAACACTATGTTTAAGCACCACAAGCGTAGGAGATGCACTTGGAACTCGCCTGATGGACACACGAAGAACCAGATAGACTACATTATGATCTCAAAAAGATTCCGGAAATGCGTCACAAATTCCAGAGCCTATCCGGGAGCAGATTGTGGGTCGGATCACAACATGGTGGGAGCGGATCTGAGACTGAGATTCAGGAGACATGGAAGAGCAGAGCATAGAACTGTATATGACCTGGACAAGCTCCAGGACAGCGTTGTCAGCGAACAGTACACAGTAGAAGTGAGCAACAGATTTGCGGCACTACTGGAATGTGTGGAAGAGAAGACTCCGGATGTACTGTGGGAAGACATCAAAACAGAGACAAAGGCAACAGCAGATAAATGGCTGGGGAAAAAGAAGAAGAGTAAAAACAAACCCTGGATGACACTGGAAACTTTGAAACTGATTGAAGTAAGAAGAAATTTGAAATCAGAAAAGAATAGAACCAAAGAGGGCCAGAAAGCATACAAAGAGGCAAAAAGTGAAGTGCAGAGATACTGCAGGAGGGACAAAAAAGAGTGGATGGAACAACAATGCGGAGATATTGAAGACAACATGAAAAGAGGGAACACAAAGAGAGCTTACGAGGTTCTAAAAAAGCTCCGTCAAGATATGACGGCTAAGCAAAGGAACATCGAGGATGAAAAAGGAAGGTTGCTGTCGGATATGGAGAGCATAAAAAGAAGATGGAAACAATACACAGAAGAGCTGTATAAGGATGAAAACCAGGAGGAAGGGGCGGAAGATAGCGCATTGGGAGATGATGGATATAGGGCGACTCCAATGGTGATACTGATGGATGAGGTCAGGGATGCAATCAAGAGGCTCCCAAGAGGTAAGGCTACGGGAGTGGATGAACTGCCGGCAGAGCTATGGAAAGTGGACAGCGATGAGGTAGTGGCAGTCTTCTGTAGACTGTGTAACAGGATATTGGAAAGTGAGGAATGGCCAGAGGACTGGGTTAAGTCAATTTTCATCACAATACCGAAAGTCAAAGGTACAACGAAATGCGAGGAACATAGGACTATTGCATTAATCAGTCATGCAAGCAAAATAATGCTCAGAGTCTTGCTTTGCAGAATGCAGAAGACGGCGGATGAAGAGTTAGCGGATGTACAGATGGGTTTCAGGAAAGGCGTGGGTACGAGGGATCAAATACTCAACCTGAGGATTATCATCGAAAAGGCAAGAGAGCATCAAACACCTTTATACATAGCTTTCATAGATTACAAAAAGGCTTTTGACTCAGTTAAACACGGGAAACTATGGAAAGTGCTAAAAGAAATGGGTATGAACAACCAAGTGGTGGAAACACTTAGAATCCTCTACGACAATCAACAGGCGGCTGTCCGCATAGAGAAGGAAATTACAGATTGGTTCAGAATTGGAAAAGGGGTGAGACAGGGATGCTTGATATCGCCAATGTCGTTTAACAGCTACTCGGAGGAGGTGATGAGAGAATCTGCCGACGAACTTACGTGGATTGGTGTAACAATAAGCGGGGAGAACGATAAATAACTTGCGATATGCGGATGACATTGTGCTGATTGCAACGTCAAGAGAAAAGCTCCAACAGCTGCTGGACAGAGTCAACGAGGCGTCAAATAACTATGGACTGGAAATCAATACCAAGAAAACAAAGGTGATGGTAGTGGACAGAGAACATGAAAGAATTACGATCATGTGTAATGGTGCAGTCCTGGAACAGGTGGAGTCTTTCAGATACCTGGGTGCTGTGATAGAGCAATCTGGAGATGGGGGCAGAGAAATAAGAGCCAGATTGGGGATGGCGCGCACGATCATGAGCTCGCTTGCAGTGATCTGGAGGGACAGGGCTCTGGGAACCTGGCTGAAACTAAGGCTCGTAAGCGCACTGGTGTGGTCGGTGGCGCTGTATGGGTGTGAGACCTGGACACTGCGGAAAGAAGACAGAAGAAGAATAACAGCGTTTGAAATGACGACGTACAGGAGGATGCTGAGGGTCAGTTGGAGTGAGCACAGGACAAATGAGTCGATTCTGGAAGAGCTGAAGCCGGAGCGACGCCTGCTGGAGGTGGTGATGAGCAGAAAGCTGAGCTACTTTGGACATATGATTAGAGCAGACAATCTACCGGCCTTCATATGCCAGGGATATATGGAGGGAAAAAGACCTCGGGGAAGACCGAGAAGGCGCTGGAGGGATGACGTGACGGAGTGGATGGGGATGTCGATGGCGGACTGCACAAGGAAGGCAAGAGACAGAACTGAGTGGAGAAGACTGACGTCGTTGGCCATGGTCTCCGATCCGCAGCAATGAGGATGGACAAGACAAGACATCGACTGGTAGGCGGTCGGCCCACCGACCGGGGAGTTTGCAGGAAGAGGGCAGTCAGAGGACGGGAGCGGCGAGAGGAAGAGGCCCGAAGGATGGATGGATGGACAGATGGATGGATGGATGGATAGATGGGTGGGTGGGTGGGTGGATGGACTGACGGACGGTGCAAGGAGGCGAACGGGATGAACAACGAGGCTGAAGGACAGTCGTGTTGATGGGACGTGTCAGAACGATGGATAGATGGAAAGATAGATGGATGGATGAATGGGCGGGTAGGAGTGCGGATGGATGGATGGATGGATGGAAGGATACAGGGAGGGACGGAAGTGTGAAGTGATCCATCCATCTATCTGCTCCAGTGTTTTGGCGAGCAGAAAAGGAAGGATTAAGATGAGCAAAAGCAGATGTAGATCATTCGATGCAGAAGTGTTAAGTGCATCAATTCTTGATATGCTATCCAATGACGGTTATTACGCGTAATATAAATATCACCATAACCAAATCATAGTAATCTTACATAGACAATTACCAATCATCTGACTGCAGAATAAGCAGTCAAATGGGTGGACCAGACAAAAGCAAAATCACATGAAGGGATTTTAACATTAATTCCATCATACTGTTCACACAGATTCGTATCTTCTTGTCAGTTAGACAATAGTCAGTTTGTTGAAAGGCGCTATAGAAATCCTGTACTGTGATCATAAACTAATTGAAAGTTATAAAGTTTATTACAAATTTAAGAATGCTTTTACCTTCAAGTGAACTAGCATGGTAAACTAACTGTTGAACATCCGCATATCCATTTCGGTTGGCCTACACTGTCACGAGTCGCCTTATTGAACTCCGAATTCGGTTGTCTTATCTCCAAGTTTAGTTGCGTGTCAGCTGTCGTAGATGTTACAACAGAATTAGCCTGACTAACAGAATTCTTCTGTCTTGCCACAAAATTTGCATGGCTCACAATTATTCGTCAGTCCAACTTCAGAAAAAGTCAGCCTCTTAAAATTCGTCGGGAGTCGAATACGGAGTTGTCCGCATTTGTCCGTCCAGCCCCAAAAATCCTGTTTTGTAGTTTACGTTGATCTGACATCGAAATTCAGAATTTGTCAGATTGATTCCAGAAAGTCTTTATTATAGAACCCTTTGGTCTTACATCAAAGTTCGTCTGCCTCAAATTTTTTCATACTGAATCCAGTCTACCTTATTGAATTCGTTGGTTATAATCAAATTCGTCTGTCTCAGAATTCGCCACCTAACCAGAATACATCTGCGTGGAGTGAACTACGTTTGTCTCGCAATTCGTCGTTTATACTATGGTTCGCATGCATGCTTGTCCGGCAATCTTACCCCAAGTTTTCGTGCCTATGCTATCGTCCTTCCAACCCAAAATTTGATATCTGGTCTTCAGAATTTATTTGCCAAAGCCCAGAAGTTGATGTCTGAACTGCCTAACACAAGGATCTTCGGCCAACCGTTGGCATAGGACAACAGCGCTCGTATCGAATAGACTTGACCACATGAAAACCAGGTTTTATACGTCGACGCGATGCTTCATAATAAGATCTAACGTTGCGTTCGTGTATCCTTCCGGCAATGCAGTTGTGTATTCATCCGCGAACTGAGCACGGTCTAGTGTTTTAGTTGCACTTCATCAGGCCCTGTTTTCTGCTTGCACTTGGCACGGGTGCGGAATCGACCATAAACACGATAGCGTGCGAAACTATCAGTCAATATCTCTCTGTCTCTGTCTCCGTCTCTCTTTCTCTCTCTCACTTTCTGTCTTTCCCTCTTTCCGTCTCCCTACTTCTCTGTATGTTTCTTTGCGTCTTGGTTTATCAGCTCGTTCTGTAGGCTAAATCGGTTTATGGTTTTCACGAGGGCTATTATTCTGCCTGTGTCAATTGTGAGATCGGTCAGTCAGCAAGTCAGTCAGCCCGTCAGTCAGTCAGTCAGTCAGTCAATCAGTCAGTTTGTATTTTTGACTGTCTGTCTGCGCTCTCTCTGTCAAGAAGTCGGTCAAGGCTGTGGGCTGGTCAGAGAAAAAAGTTATAAAACGACACTGAGGATGTGTGTGGTGGTCGGGGCGTCACTGGCAATCCAATTACTGCTGCCAAAACTGTCCTGTGCTGAGATTTCCACAAAGTAATCACCCTAATCAGTTTCAAACTGGTTTAGAGGGGGCTGAAAATACGCCGTTTCCTATATCTCTACAAACGACCTTCCACACTTCTACACGCTGATAAATGCATGCTGCAACATGCTATGGGCTTTGTACGCATTATTAAGCGTCTGATACGGGGCAGAGTTTAACTGTTCGCAAGCAGCGTCATTGTCATTAAACGTCAATATCAATCACAACTAGACCGAATCTCCCAGTGAAATAGTTCATTCGTGGCTATATACATAATTTCTGTCGTATATCAATGATATAAAAGTATATACATAATTACTTAGACAATAATATATATACATAATTACTTAGACAATAATATCCATAGCGGTAGGCTTTATATGCTCGCAGATTTGTAAAACTTAGCGCAAATACAAACACATACACGCAAATATCAACGTTACGTGCAGAGTAACAGCATAGTGTACAGTTTAAAGGTCCTAATTCGAAAAAACCAAAAATCGTAATCGTAATCTTAGTCCAGAGATTTCTACAGCGCCCAATGGAAGCCACGTTACGGGAACCAGCTTACTCACAGGCGCTCAGTCAAAACAAAATTGATAGGCAAACGTTTTCGGTTCCAGGTCAAGATCCAAGAGTCATCATATAACAAATATGCTCTATAGTCTCATAATTCACTGGACAACAAATTTTTACAAAAGTCATGTTACTGAAATGAAATTAGTCAGTTCTTATCAATTTGTATGTGCTGAACACGAATATGACAGTGAAAATGCCGAATTGGCTCTAGTTTTTTTGTAATCTGAAATGAAGTAATTTTATATCGCACAATGCATGCCAATAGTGATACACTTACAGTTAATATTTGTAAAAACCAGGTCATAGACTAGTTCTTAGATTTTTTGCCTGTCTCTTGTACAGCTGTTCGGGAGCATCTCTGCGGAGTGTCCAGCAGTAGTCAGCCAACATTGTAGTGGACCATTTTCCCTGGTACCTTTGCTCCATTGTTGCGATATCTTGATGAAAACGTTCGCCATGTTCGTCACTAACCATACCACAGTTGTCAGGGAAGAAATCCAGATGGGAATGAAGGAAATGCATCTTCAGAGACATATTGCAGCGAAATTTCTGGTACTGCTTGAGCATGTCTTCTACTAGTTCCTTGTAGTTTTCTGCCCTAACATTCCCCAGAAAGTCTGTAGACACTAGACGAAAAGCATTCCATGCTTGTTTCGCATCACCCTCCAGCAAGTTGTTGAAGCGGTCATCTTTGAAGAGTTCTCTAATCTGAGGACCCACAAAAACTCCCTCTTTAATCTTTGCTTCGCTGAGTCGAGGGAATTTTTCATGCAGGTATCGGAAAGCTGGCGAAGTGCGGTCCATGGCTTTCACGAAGTTCTTCACCAAACCTAGTTTGATGTGAAGGGGTGGTAGTGGGATTTTGTGAGCCTCGACCAGAGCTGGGTGCTGGATATTCTTCTGTTCAACTGCCATGTTTTGTCTGGGAGTCCATTCCTTCCGCACGTAGTGCAACTCTCTTGCTCGGCTATCCCACTCACACAAGAAACACATATATTTTGTATATCCTTGCTGCAGTCCCATTAAAATGGCAACTACCTTCAAATCACCACACAGGTGCCATTTGTACCTGTTATAGTCAATGGAATGCAGTAGCTGTTTTAGGTTATATGTCTCTTTCATGTGGACAGCATGCGCTAATGGAATAGATGGAAGACGGTTTCCATTGTGCAAAAGCACAGCCTTAAGACTCAGTGTTGAAGAGTCTACAAAGAGTCTCCATTCTTGTGGGTCATGAGTGATCTGTAAGGCATTCATGAGGTCGTCAATATTGGAACAGAATACCAGATTACCTTCCTTCATAAAGAAAGGTTCCAACTGCTGATGGTGCTTCCTATATGAAGTAATTGTGACATCTTCTTCTAGAAGATTCCATTGTTGGAGTCTTGATCCTAGCAATTCTGCCTTGTTTTTGGATAAGTCCAAATCACGAACAAGGTCATTTAGTTCTTCCTGTGTTATTCTGTGTGGGGTTGATGATGCACCACAGTGAAAATCGGGATCACTGCACGCTGACGGACCAGGAGAAGAACATGTCGGCTCACCCTTGTCCTCATCAGATGAATCAAGGAAAATATATTCTGCTGGAGGTTCTGGAATAGGAAGTCCATCACCATGTGGAACTGGTCTCAATGCTGACGGAATGTTTGGGTAGACTATTGTCGACTTCTTTTGCTTCGTTATTCCACCGGAAAGAGGAGGAACCAAGCAGAAGTAACAGTCATCTACGTGGTTGCTTTGCTCTCTCCACACCATGGGAACTGCAAACGGCATTGATGGTCTTTTGCCATTCAACCACTGTGAAAGCTGTGTTGTACATGTAGCACAGCATATATGCGGGGCCCATGGCTTGTCTTGGTCACCAACCTTGCATTCGAAGTAAGCATGATATGCCTTCTTGACTTGATAAGTGATACTTTTCTTCTGGTTGGCAAATGTCACTTCCCCACAAATGTAACAAAAGTTGTCCACAGTATTTACGCACTTCCGAGGCATTACTGTTCTGTATTGTATCTAGATGGATAAAGTAATAATAGTTTTATAAAACAGTAACTTAAACTGTCTCGCACAAAGTCTGTAATATTGTAAATGCTCAACCGTTCCGACTCGCTTTATATAGTACACTGCTGACGTCATCTTACGTCAGCAGCCGACTGGCTGTAGTTTTACATTGCATCAGAAAATGACGTAATCAACTGTGCATGATGTGTCCATGATGGGATTATGCAATGAGGTGGAATATTACATCATTCTAGACTTATTTAGGATATTGTCGCAGTCCTACTGCATAAATTTACATGGTGAAACATAAAAAATGAACTATATGAAATATTTTCAAAACGAGAGCCAATAAAAATTTTTTATGGTTATATTCGTGTTCAGCACACCAAGATGCTACACATTAGGGCCTTTTCCAGTCAGTAACGATTTCTATGTTGACCAGTGTAATGTAACTTTTATATCATTGATATACGACAGAAACAAACAACCAACCAGCAAACTCTTAACTGTAATTAGCGTAAACAGAACATTTTTGTAGCACCTTTCATGCATACATTAGTCATATCACCTTCGTGGAACACGACGCTTAGGATGCATTTGTCTGCGCACAGTCCTGCAATGAGTGTATTATTTAGTTAACAGAATGAATGTGTATGTCGAGAGTAATAAGTATTCTAGGAAAATGCATATAAAATAAAACTTTCAGATCCTTGTGCGAGATAAGTATATATATTAAATTAAATTATATCGTATCATATCATGTCATATCATATCATAACATATCATAACATATCATATATCATATATCATATGTCATATATCATATATCATATCGTATCATAACATATATCATATCATAGCATAACATATCATATCATAACATATATATCATATGTCATATATCATATCGTATCATAACATATCATATCATAACATAGCATATCATATCATAACATATTATATCATATCATAACATATATCATATCACATCATATCATATTATATCATATATCATATCATATCATATTATATTAAAGTTTCAAAGTTCCAAAGGCGCAGCTGCAGTCATATGAGACAATACTACAGTGGCACTGCCTTGCTGGTGTTGGGTTTTTCGACTGAAGCGCAGAGCTGACAATGCGATAACGGCAACACAGCAGTCTTTTCACGATTCATGGTACGACGACGAATTACCTATCCACCAGACTTACAGGAATTTGAAC
Organism: Norana najaformis; assembly: GCA_964023275.1. Classification (NCBI taxonomy): domain Eukaryota; kingdom Metazoa; phylum Annelida; class Clitellata; order Crassiclitellata; family Hormogastridae; genus Norana; species Norana najaformis. The sequence goes on from OZ029925.1 coordinate 9,216,199, forward strand.
CTCTGACCCTCAGCAAATGGTCCACTGTTTCGATGCTGCATAAGGTTGAATAAATTTAAGCGAATGGTAAGCAATCGCTTCAGCTAAGCGCTTACTAGAATCGCTTTGTGGTTTCAGTCAGCCTTGCATTCTTATGTTACTACTGTCGTGACACGTATAATTTTCCATTCGAGAGACGTCAGCACTGTACTTGTACCGTTCACTGGTGTCCTCTGGCGAGCATATGCGCAGCTGTGCAAAAGGATAATCGCACGCGATGGGGCAAGGTTTGTTCATTCATCTTTGTTTAATGATCCAAAAAAGCCACAAAACACAAGACAAGCATTTAGTAAAACAAGCTATTTGGGAACAAGCGGCAGATCCAGAAGGATCCCGATTAATCAGAGCCGCCAATTTGCAAGCAATACCGATGGGAAAATAAATATCACATATATATAATATATATAATATATATAATATATATGACCTATTATTGAACAAAAATTCTGTCTGACTACTTCAGATTTTTACTTGTTACACGAGTTTCACAAGGTGACAATGTGTCCGAGTGGCTAATGCGTCGACTTTGACCTCTGCGACCTAGGTTCTGATCGAGGGTCTGCCGTGTAGAATCGATCATAGATTGCATTATCGAACTGCAAATCACGACTGGTGGCCATCACCTTAACAGCTCGGGAAACATTCTCGGCCCGTCTTAAGACGTATCTTTTTGGGAACTTCTAGATAGCCTTGCTGTAGCGCCTTTTGAGGTTCGCAAAATGCGCTACACAAGTGGTTGGATACATACATGCATGCATGCATACATGCTTACATACTCATGTACATACGTACACGCATACATACATGCATGCATACATACACACATAGATACATACATACATACATACATACATACACACATACATGCATACATACACACATACATGCATACATACATACATACATATTTACAAACTGTACTGAAAGAGGTGTTTGCTTGTGAGTCCTGCGCATCAAGGGTCGCTGGCGAACACAAGTCTCCTTTCAGGATATGGTGGCGGGCGGTGCTATTGATAAGAGGCTTTATCTTCGGGGGACTTTAGGCCTTTAACAGCACGCGGGATCGTGAATGGATCAGTCCGACCGTACAGAGACGTAACACCGATTCTTTCTTTCACACGTATATTACAAGTATTTACACCGTATTTACAACAAATTCAGCAAACTCAGAGTCTTTGATTCGCATCGGCCAATTAATCTAGCGTGGCTGTTTAAGAGATGCAGTTTTATTTTATTTCTGCTCTCCAGATCTAACGCTTTTGACCGTTACTTAGCGAATGCCTTCTTCGCTTCGCACCCTTCCTTAAGTTTCCCCTGTCAATCATCCAACTTCTCCCTTTCGCCATCCGATCAGCGTCCCTCTGTTCCGCCTGTCTCTCTCTAGTTCTCTCTAGTTCTCTCTAGTTCTCTCTCTCTCTCTCTCTCTCTCTCTCTCTCTCTCTCTCTCTCTCTCTCTCTCTCTCTCTCTCTCTCTCTCTCTCTCTCTCTCTCTCTCTCTCGTTTACCTTCAACTGTCAATCACGGGCGTCTTATCCGCCTCTCGTTAATGACGTCCTCGGCTGTTCCCCAGTGTTCCGTACGAATTAATTACACAAACATAAGCTAAATTATCCGACACATTACTATCTACAATATGCAAAAACCTAAAATCCTCATTGTTTTCCAAATTTTCACTACAAATACATACATACATACATGCATACATACATATTTACATACATACATACAAACTTTAGCCTTTCTCGTGATTTGCGGCTCGAACTCCTCAGTTTGCCCCTTCACCAGGCTCCTGATGTCTGTCTTGTTTGACAGTGGTTTTCACTATTAAGGGTTGGGAGCGCCCCTGATGAGTTTATTCTTGAAGTGGCGCTTTATAAATGTCAAATTTCAATTACACTTACATATTAATACCGCCTTAACCGAACAATCACTCGCGTTTCTTTGTGACTCGAATCAATGCAGTTTATACTCTGTTTGTGCTATGGCTTAAGACCTGGTGCGTTCGATTAGGATCGTTTTAAACCATTTGAGACCAATGCGCATTGTGACTTCCGTAATACTGTAACGAATACCCTCTTTTAAGTGGACCCACGTTTATAGCCTATGTCCAGAAAAATTACATATAATATAGACATATTATTATTATTATTATTATTATTATTATTATTATTATTAGTAGTAGTAGTAGTAGTAGTAGTAGTAGTAGTAGTAGTAGTATTATTTCGGCATTAACTAAGCGCCACTATCAGATGACTAAGCATCAATCGATGGCGCTGAGTAACTCCAAGTGAAGGACTTGCTCAAAGTCCCTACACAGTGACCGTCTCATATAGATAGCTAGACTCGAACCCAGACTTTCCGCGTTACCAGACGGGCGTTCATATCAATCGGCTATCGTGTCCCACAGGTAATAATTAATTGATTCATACCTTTAAAAATTAATTTCTGCCCCTATTGTATTGTATTATACGTAATATAATTATCTTATGTATATGAAATTCCGACCTTATATGTATATTTTATAATATAATGTTACTATATAATGTAATAATTCTATATTACATGAAATTCCAAACTTATATATATATTATATATATGTTATGTGGGACGCGGTGGTGTAGTGGTATGGTCGGTGCCTTGTAAATCGTAGGGTCCCAGGTTCGAATCTGCCTGAAGCCACTGCGTAGCGACCTTGGGCAAGTTGCTCGCCCACAATTGCCTGTGAGGAAGGCAATGGGAAACCACCTCACTCATCTCATCCCCAGGGGGGTTAAAGCTAATGGACCTGCCTTTGGGCAGAGAACTCATCATTATCATATGTTATGTTTTATATGTGTGAAATCCCTACCTTTGAAGAAGACGGGTCAATAAGATGTTGCGTATCGTCGTTGGCGTATGTTGCGTTCATCCTTCCCTCACCTAAAACATGTCGACCAAAGAAGATATGTACATAGTTCTACGAGTCTCGCGTTTAAAGAAGACAGATGTTCCACTTGAAGGCGATCTCCGCTGACCGTAAATTACCAGCATCGACTGACAGAGGGAGCCAGAGGCGGACACGAGACAAAAAGTCTTTAAAATTTATCTACACAGACAACAGACGACCCGCAGGCACACAGACACACACATAGAAATACAGGTACGCAGATATATATATATATAATATATATATATAATATATATATATATATATCAATCGATGCATCAATAACGCAGAATATACGTGTATCTGCGTACCTGTATTTTTATGTTTTTGTGTCTGTGTGCCTGCTGTCTGTTGTCTGCATAGATAAATTTTTAAGACATTTTTGTCTCATATCCACCTCTGGCTATCTCTGTCAATCTATAAATAATTTGGGTTTCAAAAAGAGATCTGGTGACAGAGAACGAGCAAGAGCATTCTGGATGGCTTGAAGGCGGTTTATTTGAGTGGAATCTATATTGAGTAAAAGTGAATTGCACTAGTCTAGTTTTGCATGGAATAAGGTTGTGGCAATGGTAGATGCGGTTTTGAAGTCAAGCATAGGGCGGATTCTGTAAAGGTCGCGGATATGCATAAAGCAAGAGCGGGAGAGATGGGTCGCTGCTACCGGATTCGAATCCGATAAAAGTTCGCGCGTTGATTCTAGACACCTATCACTGGTCTTCCGATGGATGTAAGTAAGTACGTATGAAAACGTAGACCTATGTATGCATAAATGTATCTATCTGGTGTTTTGCGCTATCGCCCTTTTGGTATACCTTAAAAAGCGCTATAAAAGTCTGTTGCTGCGGCAAATCTACCTGTACGGCCATCGGCAATGGCACTTCCTCCGTCTTGCGATGAGAGGCATCTTCTCAGCAACCAAGGAACGGGAGAGATGCGCGGTGACGTCAGTTCCGCTCGGTCGGTCGTCAGGAACTGTTGCCAGTTCCCCCCGCACGAAGTCGAGTTCCGGTTCCGTGGGCTGGAACGCGATTGGAACGAGTCCGACACAGAAAGCTTGACTCTCCGATGATCTTTGCTAAACCTGTCAAGATATTTAGAACAGTCTGACCTACTTGTAATGTATTCGGGAACATATTTGGGGATTTTGCTCGGTTTATTAATTAATTGATTCACTTACTTGTTTGTTTTACTGACTTGTACACTGATTAAGTGACTGACCGACTGATTAAATTTACTGATGAATTGATCCACTAACTAACTGCTTCACTGACTCATTCACTAAAGTAATGATTGATTGATTGATTAATTGATTGATTACTTGAAAAGTAATGCATTGATTGCGTCTTGTGGATCACTTATGGCTATTTCAACAACTGCACTAAAAATAGGCCTATTAAAATTAAATCACCTAATTCTGCGCCTCGCTGTAAAATGACAGAAACAGTAAAAACAAAATTCAGTTGCAATGGGATATCTTTTCACATCATATTTATATATTATTTTTCATGCTTTCTTTTATTAAATTGAATGATTGATTGATTGAACGATCGATCGACCGATGGATGGATGGATTGATTGATTGATTCATTCATTCATTGGGCATACGGACACCTTAATTTTTGTATACGTGTACGTATTTTATAACATCTCTAATTTCGACTAATTTTAAGTGGATGTCCACAAATTTACACTCTGTTGGCATCCATGATCAATTTCATGAATGACGATCTACGCAGGCCTACTTACTTACACACTAACACATGGACTATAACAAGAATTATGCGACTCTTTTGTTTGTAATCAAACTGCTAGCTAAGAGAACTGCATATAAAAATTGAAAACTTAACATAAGAATATGAAACAAGCATAATGAACGTAACAAAAAACATCATATTACAAGAAACGTGTAAGTTTTGTTCATGCCACATAATAAATCTTTACTTTGAATCGTAAAAACACCCTGAATGACGCTACAAATATGAATCATACCGGCCTATCCACGTGGCAACAGCAGGCGTTATGACCTAGATTCACTGCGCGTGTTTTATAGGTCGATTTATAATCTCGGACCCCGCGTGTGAGGAGTTATATTCGCCAATAAAGCTAAATACAGACGAGGCATGCGCAATCTGACTTGATCGCCTCCTTGTGTTCGGAGACGAGATAAATCAGTCTGGAACACGAGCACTGCTTTACGGATGACATACGTGTTCATGAGAAAGAGCATAAGCTCGGAGAAACCGGGCAATGACGCACCGCATATAAAGACCGTGCGTCATAAACAATCAATGAATACTCTCCAATCTAATATTCCGAGTAGCAAGCAACGCTCCAACGGTAGCATGGTCATAGTGTATAAGCAGTGGATAGCGAACTCACGCATATAAAATGAACCTAATTAACAATGTTTTATGACCGCAGACGAAGCGCGAAATCCTCCTCGTTGTGCCAATGTATAGATGGAGCTATTCTTAAAGGTAATGTCTATTAACGGCAAGCACTTCTGTGGCCTGAACGTAAATTGTCACCGTGGCCTACAACGCCGCATTATGTGGCATTTGATAGCGTCCTGCTGTAGATCACAATGGCGGTTTTCCATTACGGGGCAGACCTTAATGGCCACAATTTAAGATGGAGAAACCCTATATACTGGGAGCTGAATCAAAACTGGAATAACATACTATACGCCTAGTATTGGCTGCGAGCTGAATCAAATATGCAGCAGAGCAGGGCTCCCACATCGCGTATCTCCCGGATATGTGAGTACCCAAGAGTCGTATACTAGCAATCAAGACGCCCACAAACGAATTCACTCAGCGGTGGAGATTAGAGAACAATGGGGGCAGCGGATTGGAGGATCGTGTTTATCGAATAAAGACCATCTTGTTGTTGAACTGTTGTTCGGGTCCTTCACACGTACGATCGCATCTACCAGGCCGTGTCTGACTGACTTATTTACTTTAGCTGTACTATTCTGTAATCGCCCTTTAAATGTTTTTATGGGTTCAAACCCTGGTGATTCATGTGAAACAGGCAACTGTGAGCTTGTGTATTATCAGAACAATTATATAGCGCCTTTAAGGAACCTCTTAAAGACGCTAAAATTCCTCATCAACCTGTGTTGTTAACTCCTGAAGCGCCTGTCAAGAAATTCGCAAAAGGGCAGCAAACATGGCTATCAAAACAACTGAGAGGTGAAAATTAAAACAAGCTAAAATGTTTTAATGTAGACCTCGCAAGCATTTTGATGTAAACTAACATTAGCTTCCAAATAGACGAGGCCAACCTTAGTAGGCTAACCTCTCAACGACGCTGCTTTAAAGAAATATTTAAATGGTTAAATACGTACATACATACATACATACATTCATACACACATACATACATACATTCATGCATACATATATACATACATACATATATACATATATATACATGGTGTACATACATACATACATACATTCTTCTTTAATGTTTGGACCCATGGTATTAAGTCAGTTGTGTTCACACGAAGTGCACTTAAGAACTGCACATTACAGCGACAACGAGTCTGTTTTTCTAGACCCCGTAATACTTCGTACCTGACAGGAATGCAATTCTTCCAAGTTTACGAGCTTTAGTTTCAACCTCTAACAGTTTCCCTAATTCTGTTCAATCCTCGGTAATTCGGTTCCAACACCAACTTTCTAAATCACTGCGGTACTCTATCGTACGAGCGAACGATGCAAAGCTGCAGCAGCAGCAGCAGCATCGTCGTGATTTAACCTGATCTCTCACCCATTTGAATGCATACCCAAACGTCTTAGCAGGTATCAATTGATTCTAGCATCACCTTCAGGATTTCGGACAGAATGACAGCCAGAGAAGGCGTCAATAAGAGGGACATGGCGTACACGTCCCACAGTAGACCTAATAGCCCTGAGGCAACAGTTGAGCCGGAATTAGTGAGCTTAAATTAGTCAGACGTTTACCGTCTTGTTTTTCCAGACCCTGGTTTAATGAACAGCTGTAGATCAAAGCCCTTCGCAAATTTTCAGTTACACAACACATACATGCAAACATACATACAAATACGTATTTACATACATGCACAAACATACATACATACATACACACATACATACAGGCATAAATATAATTAAATACATACATGCACACATACAATCAAGCATGCATGCATATATGCATATTTACGTACATACATACATACATACATATATACAGACAGACAGATAGGTATACACAAGTGCAGGCATACATATACACACATACATACATATACACACATACACATATACATACATACAGGCATAAATATAAATACATACATACATGCATGTATACAAACAAGCATACATACATACATACGCATGCATACCTGCACAAATGCACGCACAAACATACATACATACAAAATGTCATACATACATACATACAGGCATATACACACATACACAAATGCATGTACACATATTCACACATATATCCATATACACACATACATGCATGCATACAAATCATACATAAAATCCATAAAATCACCGAAAGGGGAGCGATTTTCTACTTCCTCCACCTTTGGATTCGCCACTGTTATTGATACTTGGCTTAATCCTGTTGAAGAGCCATGGCTTTTACCTATACCTGATGTTACCTACACCTAATATTACCTCTACCCGTTTTTACACGTATACCAAATGTGACCTAAACAGATGTTACCTGTACCTGATGTTACTTATTCCTTATGATACTTAAGGAACCATGCTGTCACACACACACGCACAAACACAAACACAAGCACACGCACACCTATCCGTTTGTCTTCTGCCTGCGGAAACCGGTCCGCTGGCTATATCCTCAGTGCGTCACACGTACACTCACCCGAAAGGCATCGATCTACTTCCTCTCCGGCGTAATTTGCGACTTCCGAACCCATTCTATGACATTTCGATGGCTCTAGAATCAGTGTACGACGACCAGCAGATGAGGTCCTGCGGGAACATTCCTTCCTTTACGCACCATTCTCCAGCCAAACTTCAGCATAATATTTTACAGGCTTCTCAGAACCAGGCAGTCTTGAAGCCGCCACACAGCTGCACCTGACCTCGGTGAGAGTTGGGTCAAGGTCGGCCTGAAAAACAACTTACCCATCACGCCAGAAACCAATGTCTAAAAACGGCAGACAATGTTGTAACAAGAACGCTCATTATATCTGAACAACTGAACTGCAAAAAAACTGAAGACTTATCTTTTGAAGCCACCTATTGAGGTGAATTCATAATTAAATATCTAAATAATAATAATAATAATAATAATAAATACACTACCCGACTTTGACTTTGGATAATAATAATAATAATAATAATAATAATAATTTTTTACCACTTTCACTAACTTTTTCACCTCCTGAGGGATTATACCTACCTCGGGTAAAAAATAGTAATAATAAATTAATAAATAAAATTGTCTAGCAACAAAACATTATATCTACTGGAAATACACTTTGATATAGATACATATATAAGTTCATCCATCGATCTCTCCAGACAACCAACCAACATTCCGACCCTTCTGTCCACCCATCCATCCATCCGTCCGTCCGTCCGTCCGTCCGTCCGTCCGTCCGTCCGTCCGTCCGTCCGTCCGTCCGTCCATCCATCCATCCATCCATGTCTGTCCATCCATCCATCCATCCATCCATCCGTCCGCCCGTCCATCCATCCATCCATCCATCCATCCATCCATCCATGTCCGTCCATCCATCCATCCATCCATCCATCCGTCCGTCCGTCCGTCCGTCTATCCATCCATCCGTCCATCCATCATGCTTACTTAAGCAGACTTTAATCGCAAGACTAATGAAAGGCGTCTAGAGCAATCAACGCGCGAACTTTGGATCGGATTAGAATCCGGCAGCAATATGTCGCCGAAAGCCTTCGCAGCTCTACTTCGATTGCTTCGCTGGACATTATTTACGCGCCTAGCAACCGCTGCCTAGCAGGGCGCCATCTTTCGGCATCACTGAGGGATTCTTTGTCGCCAGGTGGTTCATTAATGGCTTCGACATTTCGAACCTCGTCTAGTCTCCTCCGCCTCCAACCTTTCCACCCTAAATCCCTACAATTTCTTCAGATGTAGGTAGATATATATGTATCCATGTATGTATGTATAGCCCATATATGCATATTTAGATACACATGTATATACATAAGTCCCGTACTGTATATACCAACAGCTAACACAGAAACACATATATGTAGAAATAAAAAATATACACATATACACATAATATACTGTATGTATGTATGTATACACATATACATGTACTGACATAGGCAGATATACAATTACAGATTAACATATAAATAGCACACGTAGACATATAACTGAAGAAAGAAGGAGGGAGACTATAACTGCGAACATATATGCACATGGGTGGAAATTCTTATGTATACCTACTACAGTACCTCTAGATATTAAACTCAGCCCGCAACCTTTCCGGAAGGCGTCGGTAAATGAGTACCAGCGCAAGTTGGAAAGGTTAAGAATGGCCCCCTGCTGTTGAATGGTTGAGGTCGGGTTTACAATTCAGTCGGTTGAGGTTTTAAAAACCCCGGAACACGCTTATGACGACGTTCTAATGAGGTGTATAAACAAGAGCGTTGTCTTTATCTGTTACGTTTACATTTACATACTTATGTATCACAAGTGTGTATTTTATATCGTCATCATCACCATCACCATCATCAGTATCACCATCATCGTGACATCGTCATCATTATCATCATCACCATCATCATAATCACCATCACCACCATTACCATCATCACCATCATCACCATCGTCACCATCATCACCACCACCACCACCACCATGATCATCATCATCATCATCATCATCATCATTTCCTGACACCAGCCATTTGGCGGCGATGAGTGCGAATAAATGACCTCCATTTCCCGGTCATTTGTCAAGTCCCGATCTCATCTCAAGTTCAGTCCAAGTCTTATTATGTCTTCGTTTTTACTGTCTACCCATAGCAGTCTTGATCCTGCTTTGTTTCTCTTTCCTTCTAGTTTTTCAGGAAGTGCATTGTGTGAGATTATATTCTTTCCACATGACCAATCCATCGGAGTCCAGCAGAGTCGTTTGGATATCTAAGAACTCTCTTATTTCATCATTTCTAACAATTGTAGTCTTGAAATTGCTGCAGATTTCCTTAAACAATGCTTTCCTGCTGTGAGAATTCTTTTCTCAACTTGCTTTTACATTATACAACTTCTGATCCATCTTGGAAAATGCGTTGTACTATCATCTCATGTATTATAGCTTTGGTTTTTTCTTTGTTATTTCCCTGTTTTTCCAAATCCTGCTCTTTTTTCCAAATGCTTGTAAGGTGCATTCAGTTCTCCTTTCTATGGCATCTGTGGTTATTAGACGTCGAAGTTAGACGAATTTATTTACCTGTTCAATAGCTTCTCATTTGATACTGATAGTTACTGGCGTGTCTTTTGTTAATTCAATGTCCATTGTTTTAGTTTTCTCTGCGTTAATCAGTCGGCCGAATCTTCTACTGGTGTTGTCTGTATGTGTGTCGTAATATCTTGTAGTTATGTTCCGCTTCTAATGAGGAGGTCTGTGTCGTCAGATCTAAGAAAGTCGATTATTCATCAGCCCCCCCTTTGGCTTGATTCCTGCCTCGGTGTTGATTAAGCTGAGTGCTATTACTACTTTTACAGGTATGGTGATGAGATACGTCCTTGTAGTACTTTGGTTTTCGTCTGGAAATATTCTGTTAAATTTATGTCTATCTTCATCACTTTATGATTTCCAATGTACTTTCGGTATATATGCAAGTTTGATATATTAAATGTATTTATTATACTGATATTTACCGTATAAAATTTATTGATGCCATACGCAGGAGAACTGAATGCACCTCGCAAGCATTTGCAAAAATGAGCAGTATTTGGAAAAACAGGAAAACAACAAAGAAAAAACCAAAGCTATAATATATGAGACGATAGTGCAATATATTGCACTTAGAGATATTGCACTTGCAAATATGTATGTGCATATGTGATTGCATATAGATGGAGACCTGTACTAACGTATGTACCTACGACGAGTGCCGACATAGATAAACAGCCGTGGTATATTATTATTCCGACTCGTAATTAACCAATCTCTCTGTTGTCACATCTTACCTTCAGTCGACGATGACTATGCTTTCCAGTTGCTCGCAATGCTGGTGATTCCGATGCGTATTTCGTATGTTGTCTCTTTATGCAAAAGCCGCTGTCTGTTTTCGACGATTCCTTTCCCATTTTTACTGCTTGGGTTCCGGAGAAAGGCTGTGAGCAATGAACGGGTATGTTTTGCCTGAACAAAGTCGGTGAGTGGTAAAATTGCGGCCATTTAGACTTCTCCTCTCCCCTTCTCTCTGTCTGGTCTTCTGGCTAATCTAATCTAATGGCTTATATAGCGCCGTTATCAGAATGCCCAAGGCATCAGTCGATGGTCGCTTCAAGTCAAAATCGCAATCCAAAATCGTAATCCATTGAAGAAGCCGGGTCGAATTCCGAAAGATCAGAGAAACCAGAAGCAACCGGACTTGGTTTTTGACATGGCATCTTTGAACAAACCCACTGACTTAACGCAGCGCTCATGAATAAGCTGATTCGCTGCTCTTACCTTTCTAAGTAGCGTTTTATAAATTTTTAGTTTACGATTACTACATTACGAGGACTTTGAATTTCGGACAGAGTCACGCATGCGCTAACGAAAGTTTGCACATTTTTTTGAATTTGCTTTGTCAAGTTTACCTTACAACCGAAAGGACCAAGGATCATCTGCGCAAAGAAGTAGAATTCAGACGGTCGGTGTATGTGACTGCATCCTTGGTTCTGCGCGTTCTGTGGAATGGATTGTGGCTTTGGAATACGGTTTTGCTCATAAGCGACCATCGATTTAATGCCTCGTATATTACGATAACTGCAATATAAACGAGTTTTTCTGAGTAGATTAGATTTTATAGCTGAGTTTGGCGCCGGTCCACAGAACTCTGGTCACCGGTCCACAAAGCGGTTCTTAAAAATTAACAATTCTTCATCTTATTTGCGAAAATTAATTTCTAAATGTTTTAAATGTTTTCAGTAGTCAGTTGAATACATTTAATTATAAACTATGATGACTAATAAATTTGTTAGTTTAAATATTTAAATACTCCGCTTTTGCTATTAGTGTTCCGCGAACAGAAATATAAAGTTCCTGCCGGTTCCTACCTTAAAATGTTTTAGACCCAGTGCATTAGACTATAGCGCGATCCGCTCATTGTATAATGCCAATCATCTCGATATGACGGCAGAGTTAAATAAACATTATAAAATTCATGCTAATTGTATAGATGAACCGGATATTGAAACTCAAATACAGATGGACTTCTACAAGACTATCGTTAACGAATTTCCTGGGGTGATTTGATCACGTTCGCCCATAGGGTCGAATCAGCATTCGCGAAATAAATAAATAAATAGGGTCGAATCGAATTGCAAACGCAGAGCGTCACGTAATACTGTCATGCCTCGTCAACTTCTTCTTTAGATGGTCTGGCCTCGAAGAACAGCTTCGAACATCCAACGACGCCAATCGTCACGTTGCAGGTCCTCATTCATCAGCTGGCCGCATTCATCAATCAAACTCCTGTCGAACAACATCATTCTCTGTCTTCCTCTTACTTCCCTACCACCCATTTATACCTCGCAATTCACTTTCATAGCTTCGTTCCGATAATAGACTAGAAATCAATGACAGTTGCTCTAAATGCGCTATATTACTGAATGGATGCATACGAATACAAGATGGTCGCCTCGAAATGAAACCGCAGTCCACAATCATAGTCCAACGGGCAAGTGCAGCTCAATAGATAGTAAAATAGGAAGTGAAATCCTATAGGTCAGAACACCAGATGGCAGGCTACAGGGGCAAAGCAATTGGAAATTGATGAGCTTGGATTTAATACATGAATAATTACATAAAAGCACCTACAGAACGCATAGACTTGGACAACGAATTATAAAGCTTCAGAGCAGCCCTCGAGATTATCCGAAGGCCCAACAATGTCCTTATGCGAGGCAAAAGAGTCGGCGCCATATCATCAAGTACAATAGTTATTTGATGGTTTAAGGGTCAGCAATGAGCAAAGCTGGGTCAACTCATTCAAGTATAATAACTTTTGAACTCATAGGCAGAATTACACTAAATTTTGCACTACAAGCAGCCTATGTAGCGAATGCGGTGCACGAATAGTGAAATGTTGCAATTGATAAAAGAGTGCATTGCTAAATATAGTGCATGAATTATGAGTTTTATATGCACAACACTTGATTGTCATTTGCAATACAAAACAATACCGAACAATGCAATATAGTTTTACACAATGCAATACAATGAAAATTCAGTAGCACTCCTTGCACTAGCTTAGAGGTATACAAGAGGTCCATTTGAAGTAACGCAATGGGAAGCCTTCACACCACACGTGCACGTCTTTACAAATTACAAGCACAGAGCATTGCAGAGTAAAGAAGTGTATGTTTGATTGAGATCGGAAGAACGGTTGAGTGAGATGGTTGCTATCATGAAGAGCCAAAGAATTTCTGACACCGGATCCAGCTGTCAGTGATTCACAAAGACATGATACATGCATGAAGACAAGACATGCATGAAAGACAGCGTAGTATTCAGGGCGTGCTGATCAAACGCAGCGGGACAGAGGGACAGAGGAACAGAGGGATAGAATGAAAGAGGGGCAGAGGGCAGATGGACAGAGGACAGACGGACAGAGGAACAGAGGGACATAGGGACAGAAGGACAAAAAAGCAGAGGGATAGAAGGACAGAAAGACAGAAGGACAGAGGGACATAGAGATAGAAGGACAGTAAGATAGAGGAACAGAGGGACAGAGAAATAGACAGAGGAACAGAGGAACAGATGAATAGAAGAACAGAGGGACAGAAGGTCGAAAGAGAGAAGGACAGAGGGACAGAGGGACAGAAGGACAGAGGAACATAGGAATAGAAGAACAAAGGGACAGAGGGATAGAGGGACAGGACATATATGCCTAAAGACAGTAAGACATCGGGATGGCAGGATAGAGAGAGGGGCACAGATCGACAGTATCATCACGGGCTGTTTGATAATTACCAAAGCACACAGCGTACATCCATACAATATAGGTACGATGACAATTGATAGCATCCGTCTTATGCAAGAGTAGCGCCAGCCGGAAGCAGATTAGCGCACTCACAAGAAGCACGAGGAAGGGACGAATGCCACACGTCTGCTTCTGCCTCTGGCTTGATTAGAATTTCAAGAAATTATGGTAACTTAGTTATTTAGAGCTTCGTTTGTCTGCACTGCAGCCGTTTGATCGTTCAACTCTGCAGGGTCAACGCCTGTAATCAGGACTTTACGAAACAGCTAAAAGATTCAAGCTGGATCAACACACAGGTGTATAGGCTAAATTCATTTTTAAAGTGCCTTCAAAGAGACCTTAGAATTCGCTACTCAGACTATAAAAAATACATTTCGCATACAAAAAGAAATGCATGTATCATAGAGAATTTGTTGCCATATCGTTATGCATGAATTTATACATTTATATGCATATACATATATATATATTCGAATATAACTGCATGCATATAGGGCCTATGCATAGACCAATGCGCAACGCTATATGTTGTTTTATACGTGCATTTCTTATATATACATACATATATATATGTATATATAACGATGTAGCGATATAATTATCCTGTATGATGAATGCATTTCTCTTCCAATGCCAAATACTCCGATGTTAAAGCGCAGGGCATCGCACCTACCTTATATATGCCATATGATATATGTGGGCCTACAACAGTAACAGCCTAGCGCTCTTTTATATCAGTAACGAAGTAATTGAGTGTAGGTCGACTCTTGGCTTGGCTTCACGAATCACAGTTATACATACTGTTAACATATACCTACTGCAGATATCAGTGGCAGATTTTTAGCTATTGGCATGGGGCGGTTCGCCCCTCCCCTCTTGGTTATATGACGGAGCCCCTCAGACCAGACCCATGTCTGGTGGACTGCCAGAATGTGGCGCCCCTCTGGAAATGCTCTTTCCCCCACGCAAGCAATCCTGGAGCCGCCACTGCAAGATATATGGATACATGATTATATGTGCGGCTAATGAAAACGAGAGACTGTATATTATTCATATATCATACAGCTCGTCGGATTCTAAAGGCGATATGCTGCGAACGATTTAAAAACTCAGTTGGGGAAGAGGATGAAGAAGAAGGGGTAAAAGGACAGAGGGATTTAGAGGGACAAAGGGACAGAATACCAGAAAGACAAAGGGACACAGGTGCAAAGAACAGAAGAACAATGGACAGAATGGTAGAGAAAAAGGAGTGAGGGACAAAAGGACTTAAGGCCAGAAGGACAAAACAGAGAAAGGGACTTAAGGCCAGAAGGACAAAACAGAGAAAGGGACTTAAGGCCACAAGGACAAAACAGAGAAAGGGACTTAAGGCCACAAGGACAAAACAGAGAAAGGGACTTAAGGCCACAAGGACAAAACAGAGAAAGGGACTTAAGGCCACAAGGACAAAACAGAGAAAGGGACTTAGGCCACAAGGACAAAACAGAGAAAGGGACTTAAGGCCAGAAGAACAAAACAGAGAAAGGGACAGAAGAACAGACAGACAGAAGGACAGAGGACCAGAAGGCCAGAAGGAGGGCCAGAGGAAAAGAGGAACAGAAGGAGAGAAGGAAAGAAGGACATAGGAGAGAAGGGTAGAGACAGAGGGCACTGGATAACATAAGGATTGGTGATCGAAGTGTAGAGATGGGCAGCATTTCTACTCTTAATGAAGACATACGACGTCACATTGCGCTTGTTTTCGTAGAAACGCCTGCCTCGTTGGCTGCTTGCTACTCATAAGACTTACATAAATCGGTGTCATTCATGTATAGATTGGTGTTGTTGGCATATAGGCCGGTGTTATTCATCAATAGGTCGGTGTCAAATGTATATTGTTTCATGTATAGGTCGGTGTTCTAAGGTCGCCGCTATTCAATGGTAGCATAAGATCGCTTGAGTCTTCACAGGTATGGTAATATAAGCTTTATGTTGTAAGATATAATTATCGGCAAATATATCTCGTATTCCGATTAAGGCTTAAATTTCGTAGAGGAACAGGGATTGTCATTCATTAAATTCAGTCATTCATTTATTCAATCGTGTGTATTCACAGTTTCATGTTAGCTCATTCATTCGCTCAAAGTTTAATTCACTCATTCAGTCATTCAGCCATTCAGTCAGTTTATCAATCATTCATTCATCCTTTTCAGCTACGTTTGAAGGTTTATTCTTTTAATCAGTTTATTTATTTATTCTGCAACTTATTCGTTCATTCCTTAAGTTATTCATTCACTCAATCAACCGCGCACTCGATGATTAGGTAAGGCAACGAGGCAGTCTTGCCAAATCAATCAGTCGACATGCACGTGAGTCACACGTGATGAATTCTTATAAACGAAAAAATATTGCGCCGGCGTTTTAGCGACACGCCTCATATTGAATCTCAGCGATTGTCTCAAGAACCCAGCAGCTTCTAAAGGTCAGGCGATGCTCCTCAGCTTACACGTATCAATCAAATCCACGCAAAAACGGCCAATGTCGTTAAATTTAGCGACCTTCCATCGTTGCCGTGGACATGAAACATAGAAAATTGAACAAATACTTCTCGACTCAACGCCAGGAGAGAGAATTGCTTTAGTGGAACCGGCGCATTTCTAGCCTGCATTTCTGACACCCTTTTATTGAATGGCGAACCTTCACACGTGACCGGAAAAGCAGAGTAATTCCTCTTTATACCTGGTCATTCGGATATATGTAGACTTACGCCTACATATACATTTATTATATGATTGTTATATACCAAATATGTCTGATACAATATATATATATAGATTAATAGATCGTTAATATAGCGCCACTTTTGAATTTATATATCTAGTATTGTGTTACAGCGAGATTACGTTAAAATGTGGTTGCGTTCAGTGAGTATTCCAGACTGCGTCATATCAGAATTCATTATATAATGAATTGAGTTACAAGAAAGTTCCGGTTTAGATATAAAAATATGTATGTATGTATTTATGTACATTTTGTACAGTCCAGCTGGATTCGTACGCACGGTCAAACCAGACAGTAGGAGTCTCTAAGGAGAGACGCTGACATTTCGGCCGGTTATGGCCTTCATGGATCGACGTTGATTTGGGCTCATGGGAGATGATTGTATGCGATGGGTTTGCCAAAACTGTCTATCGTAATTGCGTGGTTTTTTGCTGATGAACGACTGAAAAGGAAGCTTCGATCGCATGCATCGGTCACATCTGTCTCTTAAGGACAGCTGTTTTTATGATAGACTTTGCACGTACATGTAATGTAATTATCCTACATAACTATCAGACTGACTACAGACTGTGAACGTAAGGTAAAATAAGTAAGTAAGTAAAGCTCCCATGTCCCATGAGGAACGTAGGATAGGCATTCATTTCCTTTACTTACGCCCTTGAGCCGGCAGTGGACGAATCCCGAGGTCCTGGACATGGGGCCAGTGCATCACAGGACTTGATATTTACTTCTCAGCTAACAGCGATACCAAATTATACTGCTTGGTGACAGAGGCACGGGTGCGCAATCAACTTGCCCAGGGTTGTTACACGAAATCGAACCCCCAACCGCGTTGACCAAACGCGTTACCGATAGACCACCGTGGCGCAAACAAGGTAAAGTAAGAAGCCTACAATAGTAATCAGAGGCTTACGGATTTAAGGTTCCGGACAGCGTTGTCAAATCTCGTGCAATCAGTCTAATTGGTATCCATCCAAAATGAGTAATAATAATTTTCTGGGAAGTTGTTGTGCAGCAAGGCAGATCAAGATGTAACTTAAATCAAGGGACTGTGAGATGCCGTTTAAGGTGAAGCTATAGAGAAATCAACAACATGTATTACTCGTGAGTTCTGAAGTTAGACTGTCCTAGATAATATGGGCAAACCACAGTCATGCCATTTGGTAAGTTACGATGAAAGATAGGATTGCAGATAAACAGTTCTTCTGCATCAGCAGCCTTTCAAAAATCCTCAATAAAAAGCATAAATGCAACTACCATAAGAGCAGTCAAAGGCAGGGGAGGCGAGTAAACCCATCTCAACGCGAGCATTGGAATCCCTACCTCCAGCCTCCCCGCTGGGGTTTTCTGGTTGGGTAGCCGGCGGTCAGCTGACCTGTCTTGGAACCATAGTTTAAATTTAGCTCACACTTGTCTGTGTACTCTGTTTTGTTACATCAATCACCTCGATATGAAGGAGTCATTAAATAGACGTCATCGGTTAAATCAGTAATCGAAGAAACACCCGATATTTCTTGACGTATTGCATCTCCTATGTCGCATAAATCACCAGCATCACTTGGGCTACCTTAGACAGCGCATCTGATTAGTTTCTCTTGAAAGGAGGCTGTAGAAATTTACGATTACAATTATTCTGCATTCATAAGTGAAGTAAAATTGCAGTAAAAGGACTGCATAGAAAGCCAGAGTCAATTCATCACTTTGCCACTACAAAATGGTAACAGGAACTTAATCATTTTCAGTGTAAAATAATTGTCAAACTAACATGGTTGGTTAAATTGAAACCACCTGAAAAAATGTGACATCGTGAATGAGGCATTTCAGTATTCAACAGGACTTCGACGGGTTTGGATTGCCCTGATAATAATAATAATAAGAAGAAGAAGAAGAAGAAGAGGAGGAGGAGGAAGAAGAAGAAGAAGAAGAAGATTTATAGACCGCCGTAGTACGGCCGAGGCCGAGAAAAGGGCGCTGTACATGTACAGTTTTTCGCTGACTGCAGCCACATGCAGCGCAAGTGTCGCATATACTTTGTAAAAATACCAGAAAGCCTAACTGTGCACTGTGTGATATCATCAGCGATCAAACTTGTCTAGGATTCAGTGAAAGGTTATGTTATTCTATGTATGTGTATATGTATATATATATATATGTATTAACCAATATAGTTATTTACACTACAAATATTTAGAAATGAAGAACTGAAGCAGTCTTTTGACATGAAGAATAATTTGCCGGATAAAGTCGTCGTTCAACGAAGATTCCGATGCTGTCGTCATATGGAAAGAATGTCATTTGAGCGAATTCCAGACAATGCATAACAGAAAGATTCAAAGGAAGAGAAACGAAAGAAGATCACGACTATGTACGCGGTACAGACAATATAAACAAGGATATAACAAGTTGTGGACCAAACTTGAGAAAAGCATTGGGCTTGACAAATGATCAAAAAGAATAGAGATTATTCTGTACACATCACTGTCAACTGATTGGCGCCAGCATACGATTTGGCAGAGATAGGTGCGAATGATGATGATGATGATGATGATGATGATGATGATGATGATGATGATGATGCTGATGATTATGATGATTATGATAATGAATTGTTTATTATATTGATTGCATTTATTAGAGTCCTTAGGGTTGTTACTTTTGTATTTTATTTGTGATATGTAAGAACTCACGTTTCATTGTTTCCAGTGAAGGACTTGGTGCCACAAAGGGGGCGTTTGGTGTTGCGCTCCTGGCTCTGGCCCATGAGCCTTACCATGTCGTTGGATTCGCTGAGGGTGACTGCTGTGCGGCGGTAGTAGAGTTGACGAAGAGCATGAGGGGTTGCAATTCTATAGTCATCCATTTTTCTGAGACTTTTAGCAGATCACGAAGTATTTCTATTTAAGAAGCAGTGAGCTTTTCGCTTAAAAGAATGCCGCTTTTCACTTCAAAGAAGGCCGACAAATCGTCGAATTTTCCAATTGAAGAAAATGTTACAAACGGAGTACTTTCACTTCAAAGACAGCCGCTTTTGACTCCAAACAATGCTGATCAATCTCGGAGTTTCCTTATTTAAGTAAGCGCTTCAAGCGGAATGCCTTTCGCGGTAAAGACTGCCGCTGCAAGGATGTTCTCACTCCTTAGAACCCAGCTTTCTTAAGGTACCGATTCACTGAACACCGCAATCGTCAGATGTGTTGTAGTATCTGTGATGTTATCTGATCACTTGCTGGTAGTTGATCTAAGTAACGAAGATCAGTTATTCTCCTATTGAAAACTGATGTAATAACTACCGTAGATGAGAGTCCTCATTCATTCACTCATTCACATTATGATTAGATGAATATGTTAGTAATTCCGTTGTCATCACTGAAAGATTATACAGTTGAAAAGGTCAGTCAGTCATTAAGCTACTCGATCAGTAAGGTTCCTATAACATTATTTCTATTACTGTATTTATTAAGCGCCGCTATCTAATGGCAGAGCATCAATCGATGGTACTGCATGAAGATTGTGCCTGAAGGACTTGCTCAAGGTCCCCACACAGAAACTGTTGCCAGGGAGGCCCGAATATTCCGCGTTACAAGGTCAACGCTCAAATCAATCAGCTACCGCTTCTCAAAGTTGCATAGTGGTGTGTCTGTTCTTAGTGTAAACTCGTCTGCTAAGGTGAACGAGACGAGTTAATGGCGGGCATGTGGCCGTCGTAAATACCTAACGAAGGTAATAAGTCTTTCCTCACTCCAAGCGTTCAATTGGCGGTGTTGCTGAATCCCTAAAGTGATCATTTGCTATCCGTTACACATCGTTTCTCCCCTCTGACTTACACCTATGAGTAGAGAAATTGTAGCACAATGCCTATAATACAAACAGTTTATAACTACTCTGTAACTACTCTTAGTTTAAATTGTCGTAGCAACAATTACAATTTAAATAAAATTCTTTGACTGCGCTTTAACCACTAGACAGCTTATGTTGGTATAATTACACTTTTTCTGACCACATTTCTTTCGACATCGTTCACAGCCAGTGTATGAAGATCTATTTCCAACATTTGTAAACAATGAAGGTAAACACATCCGTATCGTAACGTAATGTTGATTTTCAGCGATCTTATTCTCGATCAGCGCTTTCGCTCGCGCTGTGATTCAAATACGTAACGCATTACTTTTAAGTCGCTCCATTTTAACAAATTGCGATCGATTTTTTAAACAGTAGCATCGTTTGAGCTACGTTAATGAAAACTCGACATGTCGTTTTCGGCCACGGCCAAGCTGCGACTCCAGAAAAGATCCCTACGTAAACTGCTATCGTGGGCCACCGTGGGCTCGTCGTATAGGCGGATCGAACTTAATTCCACCGGGCTTCGCTGTTCCACTTAACCGCTCGACACAAATCAAATTCGACACCGTCTGGTAATGTGTACAGACCGTCTGCCTTCTGTCTTTCTGTGTCGACCGCACACGCAATCTTATTCCGACGAATATGCCTCGAGGCGACCGGCTCTTATGGTCATAGTTCTGCACGGACTTCGCGGTTTTTTGTCGTAGAGATGCAACTCGAAGCATCGCATGTGGTCATGTAGTTCTCGTCTGCTCGCTGTGCGGCGGCCAATTTCATAGGTGCGCTGCTCGCCCTTTGCTGCTCTTGTATCATGCATGTACAGCGCAGTGGAGCATGCCTTTTTGTCTGTATTTATCCCTGCCTCTGTGTATGTCTGTCTGTCTGTTTGTATGTATGCCTGCCTATACGTTTGTATGTCTGTCTGCCTCTCTGTCTGGCTGTATCTCTATCTCGTCTAACTGTCTGTCTGCCTGCCTCGGTGTCCTTCTGTCTTTCTGTTTGACTATCTGTCTGTCTCTTCGTATTTCAATCTATCTATGTGTCTTTGTGTCTGCTGATTAAGTCTTTCTGTCAGTCTGCCTACCTGTCTGTCGCTTGGTAGGTCTAGCTGCCTGCCTGCCTGTCTGTCCAGCGACGAGGCTTACTTGTGAAATTTAACCCTGGCGGCCATATGCATGTCAATACTGCTGGCGACCTAAGCCATGCACTGTATCGCACTCGTTGCTTCGGCAATCGACAGGCGCTAAATCGCTGCTTCCTCTGGTTGCAACACCCCATTTATATAGCGCCTGTCTTCAGAAGATAGATCCACGTGCTGTACGCTTGTGTTGAGTCCAGAACACTTTGACACAACGTGTCTGGTAATGACAATCCACCTTTATTATAAGAAAGCCACAGTTGCAGAGTGACACAGTGGATGGATGGATGGATGGATGGATGGATTGATTGATGGATGGATGGATGGATGGATGGTTGGATGGATGGATGAATGGATGGATGGACGGAAGGACTTATGGATTGATGGATGAATGGATTTATGGAACAATGGACGGTTGAACAAAAGAACGAATGGACGAAAGAGCAAAAGAACGAATGAGTTTCAAAATTTGATTTTTTTTAGTAGACGAAACACATACAGGGACACTGGATTCTTAAGTATGCATGCACCACCACGGAACAGTTCTCACATCACGTACAGAGGACATTTGAGAGACTTTAAAGGAGCTACATAAATGAACAGCTCGCTAGATTACATTAGATGTCGCTCACTGCAAGCATCGAATTGTTGATGAACACCCGACATCTCCGAAGCCTCGCCGAGTTGACGAAACCGAACTCCACATGCACCTTACCATTTACCTTCAGTCATATGACTCTGTTCTGCAGGTCGAAGAAATCCATGTAAGCCACTGTCACCACACGCATACTTCATATATATATATATATATATACATATATATATATATATAAAGAAAGATATACCTCAAAAGAAAGATATACCTCATGTAACCTGCATAATATGACACGTTATATCGATATGAACATATTATATCTATAAACACACAGCATGACAATATGTACAGTGTTGTACCCGTTATGAATATATATATATATTCATAACGGGTACAACACTGTAACACTGTACATATTGTCATGCTGTGTGTACATAGATATAATATGTTCATATCGATATAACGTGTCATATTATGCAGGTTACATGAGGTATATCTTTCTTTTGACATAGATATAACGCATCGTGCTAAAAACAGAATACGTATGTTTAGATATCTATGGTGGTATGGATACACATTCATATGCATATAATATTGTACATACATATAAAGTCCGCATCATTATTGATATATATTATACGTATGTATTGTATATGTATATTTCGAGATTGTGTTACAGTTTGTCGCTTCATGTGATGACGGACACTGCATCGCCTCTTTCACCTGATCTGGCATGCAGAAAGCGAGAAACTCACCTGCCAATTAGGAAAAAGCTGAAGCCTGCGTTCGGCTCTTCGAAAGCTTTAAATGTATTCGATACAGGCATCTAATATGTATATATGTATATATATATATATATATATATATGTGTGTGTAGGTGTGTGTGTGTAGATGTGTGTGTGTACATCAAAGACGTATAGGTGCACATAATGTGTAGTCTACATTATATGCCTGAACATAGACGGCTTTGGCACGGTGCAAATAACCAAGAAAACAAGCCTTATTAGTAAATTATTATTAGTAAATTATTATTAGTAAATTATTATTAGTAAATTATTATTAGTAAATTATTGTCAGTAGCCTAAATGTGCTGTGTGTAAAATGTTATTTATCTTTCATTTGTTGCTGACGGTTGTATGTATGTATGTATGTACGTATGCATGTATGTATGTATGCATGTATGTATGTATGCATGTATGTATGTATGTATCTGGCTATTTATATAGCGCATTTTAAGAACCTCACGAACGCGCTAAAACATGGCAATTTATAACAGTTAAAAATTGCACGATATAGCCATGTTGGGTGTAACACGCCTAGTGGCGCCACCTTTTTAGCGCCTTTGAGCAGTTTCTCTTGAAGAGGCGCTATACAAATTCCAATTACAATCACAATTACAATTACTACACATCAAAAAAGTTTGATATGGGCCTACGTTATCATTAATATTTTCTTTTTATTCCATGGTAAATATCCCAAAATTACGTTAAATTAGAAGAAAATTATGTTAGACATACTCCTTTGACCTGGATTCTGATTTCCAGCTCGATAAAATTGTGTCGGACATTTTCTTTGGCAGCGTCGTCGTCATCATCATGATCATCATCTTCATCAGCATCATTATCATCACCATTGTCATTCATTCATTTATTCAGTAAATCTGACATACCTACTCAAAGAGGCTCACATATAACTACGTTGACAATAATCTTACAGGACACGTAAGTGAGGCATGAATATGTTGACCGAAATCTAGTAGGACATTTTAGTAAGGCATGGCATAACGATATTGAATGAAATCAGACAGCTACATCTGACTAACTGGCTGATGCTGTGGCGCTCTTGTGAAGCACAAGTAATGCTACAGATAATGCATAAGTGGACGAGGCTTCAACAGAGATGGCATCCTGTCCAAAGTGCTATTCATCGCAATGACCAGAAAGTCAACATTGATCGTTGGTTTCATATGAGAAGCCGTCGGCTTCATAATCGACTCTCGCTTTTGTCCAGATTTTGTCGAGAAAAAGCATCTAATGTACGATTTCAAGGCCTAGGTCGTCACGTTGAAGATGTTGATGGCACTATACAGACCTCAAATATATCTTCATGTATGCATCCATCCATCCATACATACGCTCATATGGTTCCATGGGTTTGGATGTTTTGGTGGCTCTGGGTGGATGGGTGTGTGGACCGAAGGACACACCGACAGAAGATAAAACAAAAAACAGAAGAAAGAGTACGAGACAATGGCGGATCCAGGATTGCTTGCGTGGGGGCAAGGGCATTACCGGAGGGGTGCCACATTCTGGCAGTCTACCAAGAACGGATCTGGTCTGAAGGGCGCCGGCATATAACAAAGAGGAGTGCGGGGCGCCTATAGCTAAATCCGCCATTGGATAAAGAGGAATGGAGAAGAGAGGATGAAAGAACGAAGAAACAAAAAAGAAAAGCAGAGATGAAGAACTAGATATGTTAACTTCTGTGCAGCTAGTGCGCAGTATAAGCGCCTCGCTTCAAGACTGCTATAAGATCGCCATACTCGGTGATTACACAGCCTTAATACTGCGATTAATCTCCATTACACTGTCTCAGCTTGCTTATAACTGCCCTGCGAACTTGGCTCGAGGGTCTTCTTTCTTGTCCGTCTGCAATTAAACCCTGACTCAATGTCGTCATATTGAAAATTTATTTCTCCCTCGAGGCTCGATCTGTCAATAAAACGGTGCCTGGCAGCAACGGCGCTCGTTGGATTCCCTTAATAGATCAAGGATGTGGTCTGTCTTAACTTCTAAGGTAGTCCAATGTAATATAACGTTTAGTGTTGTGTAGTCACTCCAGACCAGTTCAGTTACAATCCTACCCAATCTAGTCTAATTCAATTCTACTTTAGAACGGAAACTAAATTACATTACATTTATATCATACAACGTCTCTCTTTCTCTCTCCTTCTAGCTGGAATTAATCCCTCCTGGGAAGGAGTCTGCCACACGAATCCTTTCCACTTGTTTCTGTTTCCAGTGTCCGCCTTCTTTAATTTGAGTAGTTAGAGGTTCTGTTAGATCATGTCCCTCCATCTCTTCCTCTGTCTTCCCCGATTGCGGCGTCCATGAATTTCTGCCTTCATATTTCTTTTGATGTTGCTTTCTTCTTCCGCACGCTCCACATGACCATACATTCTAAGTCTGGCCTTTATAAATTATGTAACATATAAATATGTAAATTATATAAATTACCTAACCGTTTATGATTCCTCGTTCAGCCAATGGACAAAAGGCGTGCTAACAAATGCATTATTACTTACTTTCTAAAAACATCAAAGTAGATTCTACAATTATAATCTTCTTGACAGATAGGGTCAAGGTCAAGTTCTAGGAGGCCAAATTGACCATTATGTAGTTCTAATTACCAGAAGAACAAAAAAGTGATGAAACATAATTGAGCAAAGGTTGAAAAATATTTTACGCAGCAGTTTTGTTAAACGTCATCCATGATCCCTTTTTTCTAGAATAGTCTTAGAAATGACAGATCCAAGAGAACCCGTAGTTTTACTATAAGCTTCTAACTCAGTTCTATCAAGTGATTCAACCCAATATATGTTTTGTAGGCTGACAATACTGTACAAAAATCGAACTGAGAACAAGTCGATGATTTAACAGAGTGGTAAATAACCAAGGCAAACCTGGCAATTGGCAACAACATTCTTGTAAAAGAGTTTCGTCCAAAGGAAACTGTAACAACCATTAATGCGACCACATTCCGTTTAAAAATAAGCAAATCAAGACAGTATGTAATAACAGGCGCAGAATAAGCTTAGATTAATGGCTGAAACAACCTTAGCATTTTAACCAACTTTGCTCATGACTGAATTAATAGATCTGATAGATCTAAATCTATAAAATAAAATTTTGACACTTAAAGAAGAAACTGGACACTTGAAAGCCAAAAAACAGGACCTAGGGTAGGGTTTCGGATATTCAGCGACAATTGTGCATGGTGGGAAGGGTAGAGGAGTGTTCATATAGGGATGGGATGCAGAACTGTTCCATCCTCCTGCAAAATCCGAGGCAATTTCTGACGCCTATGCTGACCAGTACAAGTGTAAGAAAGAATAACTATAGATATCTGTCACCAAGTAAGATATTCTTTGATCATTTTTTAACCACATTACAATGTAATGTATTGGAAGCCGTAATTAAATGGAACAAGACGTTTGAAGACAGATGGCCATTAGCGTCGCACTTATTCGACCGAATATTCATCTATGCGTGAAAATTGCCAGAGGAGCATGTAGGAAATTGACGAAATGGCAAGCCTTCGCTCCAGTAAATAATGATTTACGGATGAATTGAGAACGTCGAAACAAAGAGACATCCGTAGGGCAGAGAAACTGGATTGATTCATTCTATTGCAGAAAATGAATCAACCAATCGTGAACATTAGTTCTGCTTGAAATAATAGGAGTTACCGGGTTGTTCAGCATCATTGGCAGGAGGAAATGGTTCTTGAGCACATTATAATAAAAATATATAAAGCAAGATAACTAAATGAAACTTTGAGCCATGTATTGGATAAGTCAGTTTGCCGATCGTTTACTCAGTCAGTCAGTCAGTCAGTCAGTCAGGCAGGCAGGCAGGCAGGCAGACAGGCAGGCAGGCAGGCAGGCAAGCAGACAGTCAGTCAGTCAGTCAGTCAGTCAGAGAGCGAGTGACTGAGTCTGTAAGTCAGTCAGTTATTCGCTCACTCATTCAGTTAGTAAGTGAGTCAGTCAGTCAGTCAGTCATTCACTCATTGAGTCAGTCAGGCGTTCAGTGAGTGAGAGTGGATGGGTGGGTGAGTCAATGAGTGAGTCAGTGAGTCAGTCACTCAGTTGGTTAAGTCAATCCATGAATGGTCCTCTGTTCAATCGCTTAGATGAAACATATAGAAGTATTGGCAGCTGCTTAAGCGAGTTTTCACACATAGAAAACGAAAAAGACATAAATTCTGTCGGATTCGGCTGATTACCTGCAAATCCGAGCCGTGTGTGCGAAAGGAAGGAAGGAAGGAAGGCATACAGGAAACTTGCCCACACAAAAATTGCCGGCACGTTCCGAGAGCCAGTTTCCGAACACGATCTGCGCAGTTCCGCTCTGCTCGACGTGAAAATTGCCTTCTGCCAACGACGACATGAGTAACAAATCGTGTAGGTAGGAATTCATTCAATATAGGCCTATATAAGTAGGTCCACAACGTTGGAAATAAAGGATTCATTCTATACGTTTATGTATATGAAATGATATGAATTATATATATTCGTATGGAGTGAATTCAAGTGAGCAACGCTAACGAGTAACGTCTATGAGAGGTTCTTAACAGGCCCTTGTCAATGTCTAACTAGCAAATATATACGTATTTAAATACATGTTTATGCGTTACGTGTTTTGTAGTAAATCATAATCATTCAATAAATTACTTCAATACTCATGATTTTAACTCTCATGATCATTCAATAGATTACTTCAATACTCATGATTTTAGCTCTCATAATCATTCGATAGATTACTTCAATACTCATGATTTTAGCTCTCATAATCATTCGATAGATTACTTCAATACTCATGATTTTAACTCTCATAATCATTCGATAGATTACTTCAATACTCATGATTTTAGCTCTCATAATCATTCGATAGATTACTTCAATACTCATAATTTTAATTCTCATAATCACTCAATATATTACTTCAATACTCATGATTTTAACTCTCATAATCATTCAATATATTACTTCAATACTCATGATTTTAGCTCTCATAATCACTCAATATATTACTTCAATACTCATGATTTTAACTCTCATAATCACTCAATATATTACTTCAATACTCATGATTTTAACTCTCATAATCATTCAATATATTACTTCAATACTCATGATTTTAGCTCTCATAATCACTCAATATATTACTTCAATACTCATGATTTTAACTCTCATAATCATTCAATATATTACTTCAATACTCATGATTTTAACTCTCATAATCACTCAATATATTACTTCAATACTCATGATTTTAACTCTCATAATCATTCAATATATTACTTCAATACTCATGATTTTAGCTCTCATAATCACTCAATATATTACTTCAATACTCATGATTTTAACTCTCATAATCATTCAATATATTACTTCAATACTCATGATTTTAATTCTCATAATCATTCAATAGATTACTTCAATACTCATGATTTTAGCTCTCATAATCACTCAATATATTACTTCAATACTCATGATTTTAACTCTCATAATCATTCAATATATTACTTCAATACTCATGATTTTAATTCTCATAATCATTCAATAGATTACTTCAATATTCATGATTTTAACTCCTTTTGAGATCTTTCGGTAGCACAGACTATAGCAGCATCCATGGAGTTCCAACTCTATCCGTTCTAAAGCACTGTTTAGTCAGCCACTTACCTAAGACGCACCGCAGAGGAAGGCCAACTAATGTCAAACCAGTCAGCACCTCGTGAAGTACATGATGATGACAATAGACATATCAACATTTGCTAGTGTTGCGGCAATGGGAGACTCGGTGAGCGGTTTCAAAAACTAACTCCAGGTGTCGTTGAGCGGTTTCAAAAACTAACTCCAGGGGTCGGTGAGCGGTTCAAGAACTAACACCAGGTGTCGCCAGCATCTACAGATGTCCAAACGAAAGACATCATACCAGTTTTGTCACTTCGACAGGGTTTCATTGCGCATTGGGCCGATAGACGGGGCTGTCTGGCTTAGATGATAGATGTATGTCCCATAGTCTTTCAGAGTTTCCACAAAGGCGCTCTGTAAATGTCCAGATAATATATCTACATCTATATATGTACATGGATAGTAAAATCATATATGTTATAATCAAATCCTAAATCAATAAATATGACCTGAATATTGATATGCATAAAAATCTTAAATTTGATTCGAGATAATTTTGCAGCTATCCGGAAGTTGCTGTTAGTGACATCACGGCGCACCGCGAGCCCGCTGTAAAGCACGTTATAGGGCCAGCTATAAGGCCAGCTATAGGGCCAGCTATAGGGCCAGCTGTATGGTCCGCTATATAGTCAGCTAGAGGGCCCACCACACAGCCCGCTATAGGATCAGTTATAGGGCCGGCTATAGGGCTCGCTATAGGGCCGGCTATAGGGCTTGCTATAGGGTCGCATTTAGAACCCCCTATATGGCGCCCTATAGGGCCAACTTTAGAACCCGCTATATGGTTCGCTTTAGGGCCCACTTTAGAGCCCGCTATATGGTTCGCTATAGGGCCCATTTTAGAGCCCGCTATATGGTTCGCTATGGGGCCCACTTTAGAGCCAGGTATATGGGTCGCTATAGGGCCCACTTTGGAGCCAACTATATGGTTCGCTATAGGGCCCACTTTAGAGCCAGCTATATGGTTGGCTATAGGCCCAGTGAACGTGACTATCTGGTTTAGACCTTTGGTCTATAGGAAGGTCTGTTTCAGGTAAGGAAGAAAGATTAATCAGTGCGGACTATGAACTGTCGTGAATACTGTTGCTGGCATCGAGAAGCGACCTTTAGGCCTAAGTCGGCGTCTTTTATGAGTGGCACGTTCAGTACCCGAAAGACGATTTTTTGAACGTCATTCGACGACGGAAAGAGAGAAAGGGAAACTGGAAATGATGCATTCGTTACCTTCGGCTGCAGAGGTCAGTAAGTCTCTCCTGCATTCAGCTCAGCAGGAATTGGGCAAGGTCTTCGTCAGTCTGTTGTTTAGTAACTGCAGGCAAATTAGGTATGCGTTCGCGTGTGTGGTCGACATGGTTTTGGAAACGGATCTACTCGGAGGGGGAGGGTGTGCTGCACGCGGATCCTACTGCGCTTTGCCTTCAGTTACTCTACAGCAGAAGTCCATATGCATTTGGTACTGCGCCTCTCGGCGTTAGAAGAAGACGAATGTAATACAGACAGACAGACAGACAGACAGACAGACAGACAGACAGACAGACAGACAGACAGACAGACAGACAGACAGACAGACAGACAGACAGACACACAGACAGACAGACAGACAGACACACACACAGACAGACAGACAGACAGATAGAGAAACAGAGACAGAAAGACAAGCGAAAGGATAAAGACATACATAAAGATATTAAGAAAGGAATGAGAGGCAGGTAAACTGAAAAAAGACGGATTGAGAGCGAAAGAAAAAGACCAGCTACAGGCAGACAGACAGACAGGCAAGCAGGCAGACAGACAGGCAGACATACAGGCAAGCAGAGAGGCAGGCAGGCAGGTAGGCAGAGAATAGCTGGAGCTACTCGAGGAGCGGTGGTGACGGAAGCGGATCCGACCAGGCTTCGTAATGGCACGCGCCTCTCATTATCTGCGCCTGACTGCTGCTCTGCAACAGCAGCAGCAGCGTCAGCACCAGCAGCAGCAGCAGCGTCAGCAGCAGCAGCAGCAGCAACGGAGGCTGCGGCAGCAATCGTAGACGGGAAGCATCGTTATGCGGCGTGGAGTTCGACGGAGTAGCACGCTCTCTTACGGCGTACGCTTATGTCTTCGTGTGTATATGTCTATTTGTCTCTGTCGATGTCTCTGTCGCTTTCTCTCTATACGTTTCTGTGTTTCTTTCCGTCTATACGGCTGGTTTTAACGTACCTCGGTCTCAGCTTATGTGTTTGTCTGTATGTCTGTGTCTCTCTGTCCAACTCTGTGTTTGTTTGTCTGCCTCTGTATGCATGTGTGCATGTATATATATATATATATGCACATATATGCACACACATATATATATAAGTGCATGTGCGTATATGTATGCAGGCTTATATGTGAAGGAATAATGTTATAGTTGTTTAGGTAAGCGTGGACATATACCGCTCTCCCTGCACTTTTCATTCGTTTATTTTTGCCACATATGTATGTTCGGCTATATGGTTGTTTCTATGCATCGGTCTCCATGGCTCTCTGGTGTTTTGCATTAGTCCGTCTCCACTTGTTTATGTCACTTGCCATCCGCCAGTCTTTCTGGCAATCTGTCTGCCTTTCTTGATTGTACTTCTATCAATCTCCTTCCATCTTCAGTTTTGCTTTGTCATTCAGTGCGAAAGTAATGAAAATACGACGCATTGAAAGCATTGGACGAGTGCTTTGCAATTACACGAAAAAAGGAAATCGAAAGAGGAAGGAGAGGAGAGGGAGAGAGAGAGAAGAGGAGGAGGAGATGGAGAAGGAGGAGGAGGAAGAAGAGGAGAGAAGGAAGTTGAATAAGAGAGAAATATATAGATGACATACATAAGAACAGCTGATAGATAGATAAATGATAGATAGATAGATAGATAGATAGATAGTAGAGAGAGAGAGAGAGAGGGAGAGAGACTGCGAGTGAGACAAAAAGACCCAGAAAAAGTGACACAGACAAAACTAGCGAGACAAAGACAAAATGACTTAGACATAGACAAAATGACTGAGACAGAGACAACATGAATGAGACAGAGACAAAATGACTGAGACAGAGAAAAAATGACTGAAAGTGTGCTTAAGAGAGGCTGCGATGGAGACAGACGAATCGGCATAGACACTAATTACAGGAAAATCAATGAGCGTTCCTAAACAGTACGTGGCTTTTACAGAGACAACCAGACGCAGAACATAATCAACGAAGGCAGTAGAAGTACACCACGTGGTTTGCTGCCTGTACACCTTAGCTTTACCTTCGTACCTCGATCACATTGACCCAGATTAGGCTTACCGATTACCGTCAGATATCAGACTAAGCAGAGTAGATGGAAGTTTAAGCTTACTACGTTAGATGAGGTTCGCAAAATATAATGTAACTTAACATCTATATAATAATAGCTTTAAACTCGCGTTCCGTGGTCCATTTAGTACACTTGGTACGGCGCAATCTGGCGAATATTTTTAGAACAACGTAATTTCTTTTCGCTTAGGAATCAGTAAACAACATTAGGAATCCGTAAACAGAAACCAATACTCAGAAGCGAATAATTACAAAAGAAAATTACTTGGGCGTTACACAAAAGAACATCAAGTCATTCGATAGCATTGGAATACAACGGACTGCGTTCTATTTGAAACAACCTCTGCCCGGAAATGAGTTCCAGTCGTGACCCAGACGTCCATCATTCGGAGGAAATTAACAACATGACTATTCGTCTTCTACTCGTTTCCTTTCGTTGCCTTCGTTCTACCCCCACCCATATCTTTTTCTCTACTCTTTTCTCTTCTTTTTTCTCTTCTTTCTTCTGTTTTGTTCATCTCTCTGTTCGCTTTCTACCCATATCTTCTTCTACTTTCTTCCATTCTCTTTTATCTTCTTTCTTCTGTTTTTTCTCCATCTCTCTATTCACTTTCTGTAGTTCTGCTTCTGCACCTGTTTTGTTATTTGTTCCTTGCTAAGTGGTCGTGTTCTCTGATTAGATAAGTCTAGGATTTAGAGCGGGTTATAGTAGTTCCAGTGTTCACGACGCGTCGCTCTTAGCATTGGGTTGCACTGACACACTACAAGACAACATATGATACTTATATATGGGATATGTATTGGACATATATACACATACGTAGCCTACAAATATATCTATAGCCTATCTATATGTATAGCCTATGGTACATGTAAGCCGACATATGCGTATGCGCATTAGAAAGATATAGAGAGGCAGGCAGAGAGAGAGAGAGAGAGAGAGAGAGAGAGAGAGAGAGAGAGAGAGAGAGAGAGAGAGGCAGAGAGACATAGCAACATAGAAACAGAGAGACAGACAGAGAGAGAGGCAGAGAGTGTTAGCTTCAGGGCAACATAGAGAGAGACAGACAGAGAGACAAACAGACAGAGACAGAGACAAAACAGACAGAGACACAGATACAGACACAGACACAGACACAGGCACAGACACAGACACAGACACAGACACAGTCACAGACACAGACAGGCAAAAGAAAGACAGAGAGAACAGGTAGAAGAGTAGCAGGTGTTTCATTTTAACTAACCATGTAGGCCATTTTTCTCCGCTGTCTACTCCTCCTCCCAGGCTGCTACTCCTCAGCTACCTGTGCCGTTGCCATGTCCTGTGTCCTCCTCTTTCCTCTCTTAGCTTTTCTCTCCTCCTCGCACTATAATCATCTGTCTCCATCTCATCTACTTTTCCCAGCACTTCCTAACCCCTCCCAGGTGTTATCATTCCTCTCACCTTTGCCTTCGATCGGTCTTCCTCAGCTCTTGATCTTAACAAAGATGATATACGTAAGAAGCCAGGCAGGAACGGACGAGAGAGATAGACACGCGGAGAAAGAGAGCAAGAGAGAAAGCAAGAGAGAGAGCAAGAGAGAGAGAGGCAGTTACAGTGAGAGAGAAAGTAAGAGAGAGAGACACGCAGAAAGATACAGCAAAAGAGAGAGAGGCAGATACGCTGAGAGAGAGAAAACAAGAGAGAGACAGCCACGCAGAGAGAAAGCAAGAGAGAGACAGATACTCTGAGAGAGTGGAATAAAGGGAGAGAGATAGAGGAAGGGGAAGAGAGAGTGATGGAGAGAGGAAGGAAGCGAGAAGACGCCTATGAAGCGCCCTCTTTCGCCCACACGTCCTGCGACCAGCGGTCTCTTATCAACGCCCCTTACCGAAGTCCGTATCATCATTAGGTCCACATGGAGGGAGGGATGACAGAAAGAAAATGATAGGAGAGACGCAGAGAAAGGAACGGCAATCAGCAGCCTCGTTTTCAGCCATATCATATATCAACATTCTTTCTACCGTATAGGCCTCTATGTTAAATATATATATATATATGTGTGTGTGTGTGTGTATGTATATGCGCGTATTTATGTATGTATATCTATGAATTGTTCGGTAATTGTAATCGTCAACTCGAGACAGCAACATACAGAGAGAGAGAAAGAGAGAGAGAGAGAGAGAGAGAGAGAGAGAGAGAGAGAGAGAGAGAGAGAGAGAGAGAGAGAGAGAGAGAGAGAGAGAGAGAGAGAGAGAGAGAGAGAGAGAGAGAGAGAGAGAGAGAGAGAGAGAGAGAGAGAGAGAGAGAGGCAAAGACAGTGTGAGCTTCAGAGCAATATAGAGCCTAAGGAAAGCTAAGTCACGGGAACCAGTTTATTCACAGACGTTCAGTAAAAACGTAATCGATAGGCAGCAGAGGTTCGGTTCCAGGTCAAGATCCACGAGTCAGGCAGTCAGACGGCTACAATGGATGGTGTTTGGAATTGGAGCGGAAAGAGTGATAAGGGAAAAGGAAGAATCAGGACAGGATTTGTGGAAGAACAGTGTTTCCAGTCTTGAGTGAAAGACCTGCGCAGAAACTGCAAAGGGTGAAGTGGATGGCCCAAATAATTGTCGATAGTTTGCGAAAACACATGCTTAGATAACTTTACGTTAAACCTATGTATATCTATGAATTAGAGTTAATCCAGTCAAGAACCTTATTTTTTATTTATTAAAAGTACTATACTTATAAGGTGACTCAAGCCTAAAATCTGAATTATCCGGGCAGCTCGGTCTAGTTGCAAGTTACGAATATGAGTTAAGTAATTAATCTGGGCTTTCTATGTAAGTATGCACACCACTGTAGACCACTTTTCTCATTTCCAAAAAATAAGCATTGAATAAGCTCTAAAGAATCCAACTAATAGATTTAATCCATACCATGAAGACAGTTTCTTGAAAGTGCTTAGTCTTTCTGTGGCTTCTTTCCTTCGAATCTTCCTTCTAACACTGTCCTCAGAAGCGTATGCAAACGATCCAGTTCATCTTTGTTTTTCTTAAGCAGGCCTAGTCTTAACGGTAATCTTAAGTAGGCCTCTTCTTAACGGTAATCTTAAGTAGGCCTAATCTTAACGGTAATCTTAAGTAGGCCTCTTCTTAACGGTAATCTTAAGCAGGCCTAATCTTAACGGTAATCTTAAGCAGGCCTAATCTTAACGGTAATCTTAAGCAGGCCTAATCTTAACGGTAATCTTAAGTAGGCCTATTCTTAACGGTAATCTTAAGCAGGCCTAATCTTAACGGTAATCTTAAGCAGGCCTAATCTTAACGGTAATCTTAAGTAGGCCTCTTCTTAACGGTATTCACCAGTGCTCTGTCCTGTTGTACCAAGCTCAGCACATCCTTATTTGTTTAGTGATCTTTCCAGCCGACTTTTGCTAGTTTTCTTCACAGCCACAGACAAGTAGATGACCGAAGTAGAAGTGATACTGCCACTCCTCAGCTCGAGGAAGGCTGAAGACAAGATAAGACATTTCAGACGCCTCCAGGGTCTCAATTTCTGCTAAAGCCACCTGGCGTCTCAACTTCTGCTGCATCTTTATACGGATGCACCGACGACTAAAGTGACGTAGATATTCATGATCCTGAGATATGTATAGGTTGGCGGTTTTATATTGTTTCATTTTCATGCGATATGTTTGCTTGATTTGTTTCTTTGCATATTTTTTGTTACCGGTAATGCATAATAACTTGCTTAGTAGTGTGAACAATCCTGCGTTTGTAAATGGTGCTTATATAAAAATAATGTTTGGTTAATTTTGTGAATGATAGGTTGATTGATTGTTCATTTGCTACAATTGCTAATCATTGTTTGTCAGTTTGTGTCAGCAGTTACGTGTACTTAAGCAGAAGAGGTGTCGCGTGACTGGTTGTGGTGATGGGGTGTGAGATTGGTGGAAGAGTTGGGCGTGGGTTGGGTTGCTCGACGCTGTTTGATGATTGGCTGATGAAATTAGGCATACGTTCATTCTTACATGTACGTCTGTAAATAAACCGATAATAGTTGCTGTAATAGGCGCAAAGTTCTCGGCTATGTCCTAATGCGTATTGATCATCCATTAAATATTATTACCTTCCTTACTGTTGTGTATTATATAATTGCTACACACAAGTGCGCTGTGTTATTCTTTGAATCCACACATTTTATTATAAGCTACATATATCGTTATTCTGTTGCAGGTAAGATGTACGTTAATGGTTTGTTTGATTGTGACTCTATTTATTGTTGCTAAAACCGAAAAGATGTTTTCATCTAGAATGTTTGTATCGACATCAATGGCCACTGCTGCCATATAATGTCGTTAAACTTCTGGTTCTACTACTACTATTTTGACAAAGCTTGGGTTACTAAACTTCTGGTTCTACTACTACTATACTGAAGACGCTTGGGTTACTGTAGTTGCTGACTTCTGGATCTTGACCTGGAACCGAACCCTCTTTGCCTATCGGTTTCGTTTTGACTGAGCGCCTATGAATAAGCTGGTCCCCGTGACGTGGCTTTCGTTGGGCGTTGTAGAAATCTCGGGATACGATTACGATTACTGAACTCATTTTCAAGGGTTCATGTACAAAGTGCCATCGTTTTCAGTGACCTACAGACAGGAAATGATCTCTGGTCTTTGAATGTGAAATGGTATGATATGTCCTTGCGACGCCTATAGGACCTATATGCTATAAAAGTCAGAAGTTCGCTTAGGCTTTCTTTTTTTTGAGGGCCATTAAGCGACCGAGGTCAAAACAAAACTTAACCCTCGCTGAATAAAACGTCAGAAACGCAATGTTAATATATATCATCACAGTCGAATAACCTTTCGGCGTCTAGTCAATGTTACTTGGTCTGTCTGTGTGTCTCTTTTATATCTGTATCGCTCGGTTTGCGTAATATTTCAGTGTCTGTACTCCTCAATTTTTCCCTTTCCATAGCATAAGTCTAGTCTATTTCTTAGTATTCAGTGTGGAGTGTAAAACTGATGATTAATCTGACTTCAAAGAATGAAAATTCGGCGTTTCAAGCTGTGTGTACATAAATCAATCTTCCCTTTTTCTTTTCTTTTTTAAGTTGATGAACTCTGAACTTCTAGTTGCTGTCGATCGCATGCTTCACTGTGTTATCTATTAGGCTCCGACATTGTCAATAAGTCTGTATATATGCCAATATGGCTGTAGCTCATGTACGGTTCAGTCAGTTGCTTGTTGATTCGAATCTGTTCTCTACACGTATAACAAGCCCTGCAGCGATTTTCGCAGAAAATCTCAAGAGATCTGTGACACTTACATTGAATTAAGCCTCCCCGACATCTGCGACATATCGGCGACTTTTTAACCAGTCACAAGATGGATTCCATCAGAGGCAATAGAGGCAAAGAGAGAATGTCGTAGACTAAAAAAGTTCAGGCCCAAAGGTGGCCAGACGGCGTTACCGTTATCAATGCCGCCTTAGAAATAAGCTCGTAAACGATATTAGGAGCTCTTACTTACTACTGCAGCCAGTTTGAAAGTGTTCAAAGCTCTCGGGACCGGTGGCGCATCTTCTAGCATCTTCTGCATTCACAGGATGCTCTCAGCTGCCAACGCTAGTAATTAGAAAACCAGAATATGCATTCTGACTTTTCTTCATTTTCTGTTGATAAAATCAACAATCTGCCTGTCTGACCCTTGGATCTTGACCTGAATCTGACCTTTCTGCCTATCGATTCTGTTTTGACTGAGCGCCTGTGAATAAGCTTCTTCCCCGACTTAGCTTTCATTGGGTGCTGCAGAAATTCCGAGTTTACCAGTACGGTAACATATTACATTTAGAGTCTAGACTATGTTTATCATAGGGTCTACTTGCTGATTTTCATGCCATTCGCCAGGTGGCATAATTTGACGTTGTATGGCCTACTTAACAAACGTTAGCTGTGTTCAGTGAGGGGTCCCATCTCCTCTTCGACGTTCTCCACCTTCAGCTGGACTCGAGATTTTGAATGCGGCAACAGACATTCTTCAACTTAACTAGCATCATTCAAATAAGAACGAATGCAAACTGTCTGAGTAACACCCACGCAGGCGTTTGGCTTTTGTATTGTAATGTAATGTAAATATCCGATATTACTCAGAGCCAGGCAAAAGCTGCATTAGGAAGACCAGCTTGTTCGCAGACGCCATATCAAATTAAGTCGACCAATGATTGTGTATTGCACCTGTAGTCACTGAAGTCAATAAGGCACACGGGAAATGCTGGTTGTATCGTGCTAACCACAACAAGGTAATCGTAATCGTAATCGTAATCTCGATATTTCTACAGCGCTCAACGAAAGCTAAGTCGCGGGAACCAGCTTATTCACAGGCGCTCAGTCAAAACAAAATCGATAGGCAAAAGGGTCAAGATCCAGGAGTCAGGCACTCAGACAGTCGGACGGCTACGGTGGATGCTGTTTGAAATTGAAGCGAGAAGAGAGATAAGGGGAAGAGGAAGAATCAGGATAAGATTTCTGGAAAAGAAGGTAAAGGAAGGATTCTGTTCATACGTATTGAAAGAAAATCCTCGGTCTCGAGATTGAAGGGTCGTTTGGCTGACGCGTAAACACGACCTATCTTACCTATCCTGATGCCTCTTCTCCTTATCTATCATGCAGATCCAATTCCAAACACCATCCACCGTAACCGTCTGACTGCCTGCCTACCTGAATCTTGGATCTTGACCTGGAACCTAACCATTTTTGTCTATCGATTTTGTTTCGAGACTGTGGCGCTTCGCAACAGATTTCTTAAGAGTTTTGCTAGATTTAGGAATAGTAATACAGGTTTTAGATTTTAGTAGGTTTTAGTTTCCTCGTAGTCAAGTTAAAGGAATAAAACCCCTCCGTTTTGAGATTAATTGTTCCACACCCTCAAGACAGCAGCAGTGGGGTCTCGACAACATACTGTTGCCATACTTGGTGGCTATGCGCAACGCCCACCTTCCATAGGAGGTCATCGACTAGAAACACAGCGCCATGAAATGGCCACTCGAAAAACTTCGCTGGATTCAAGCGAGTACAGGAACTGTCCGACATTTCTCTATAAGGTTGTCGAACTCCTCGTTTATGAGCACTTCGTCAACTGTTTGCAAACAACTCGATGTCGCGACTGCGACTTGCATATTGACGTCAACACTTCACCGAAAATCGGCTCTTCTGTGTTTTTCGTTCGATTTGTTCGATGTGCAATTTTATTCGGCTTATTTGATCTGATTGTCGCTTTCGATGCGGTCGACCACGATATTCTGCTGCACTGACTTCAGGCACAATTCGGCGTCATTCATTCATTCATTCACTCATTCAGAACATTTATACATCGCCCATTCAAGTAGGATACTCAGAGGCGCTCCCAGCCCAGCTCCGGCGAAAGAGAATAGTGTTTAGCTGTTGGTGAGAAGTTTATCTAGCATCCCTCACTAGAAGAACACGCAGATTAAGAGGGAGGCCATTCCACGTAGAGAGTCTCACCACCGAGAAGGTGCGACGATGCACTATTGTAGTGCGTGCAAAAGGAACAATTTTGTCTCGGGTCGCGGAACAAACTGGAAACGGGGAAACAGAGCTCAGGCAAGTAGGAAGGCGCATCCCCAACTGACATCGCCAGACCCACAAAGAAAGCAACTGAGACAAATTCGATCATCGCTTTCAATATAATCCAGAAAGAGGGTTTCGCTCAAGCCCTCATACGTAGTCGACTAGAGTACTGTAACAGCCTATTTTACGGCGACGGAGTTTGTGGACTCTACAACCATGCTCCTACCAGAGGTGAGGAATTTCAACCATGTCACCCAAGAACTTCGGGATCTCCGTTCGTAAGAGGATCGCCTTCAAAGGGGTGACACTGTTCTACAAGCGTCTAGTTTTGGACGGCGCATACAGGGTCGACTTAACCAAAGAGGATCACCAGCTTCTCCAATTCCTGGTCGGTCTCGATTGCGTTCAGGAAATGTCATTAAGAACAACATGTTCATCTGTAAACAAATAATGATAACAGAAAACATCAACATTAGTGGGCTCTAGCACATACATAGAGCCCAAGCAACTAAGTGTCGTTGACAGGTGACATTGTGTTCAGTTTCTTATCCGTTTTGCATTGAGAACGAGGGGTGACGACGTAGATGACAGCGTCACGATATTCCTTAGACCATCCACATGCCAAGTTAGCTACATCGGTAAGTGCGTACGCCAAGGAGCCTCTATGCGTGAGGATCCCAGGTTCGCGTCCCAGTCGTGGCTTATTTCAGAGATTTAAATCTCGGGCTAGTACGGTCCGTGCACGGGGACCTTAAATAGCGTGCGTCCATTCAAACGGGCAGCGGTAGTAAGGATCTCATCTGATAAATTCATTGCAAAATGAGCAGGGGCGAGGCCATACGGTCGCTATATAATACCTAAAAATTTAGATTTACATTAGATCAGTGCAGGGCAGGCATTCGACAGTAGCCAGCCAACTGGTGTATGCGCGACATCATATCATCTGCCTCTTCCACCCTTCAGAAAACTTATCCCAGTGTGAGATTAATGGCTGAAATCAAGCCAGAGTTCTAAACAAAACCAGGTCCCTGCCTGGTTTTTGACTAGTACAGCCGAGTATGGGTCAGATTA
The DNA here is from genome assembly GCA_964023275.1 of Norana najaformis. Lineage (NCBI taxonomy): Eukaryota > Metazoa > Annelida > Clitellata > Crassiclitellata > Hormogastridae > Norana > Norana najaformis. The sequence continues at coordinate 9,257,118 of OZ029925.1, forward strand.
GATGACATGTAACAGTTTTGCTCTGCTTCAATCGTCTGTCTTTTTCGGTCTTTACAAGAAAATGTACCGATTGCTTCACATAGGGTTTTCTACTGAGGCCAGGGTTTTCTACTAAGGCCAGGGTTTTCTACTGAGGTCAGGGTTTTCTACTGAGGCCAGGGTTTTCTACTGAGGTTTTCTACTGAGGCCAGAAAGTCCGATAACCCGGTCGTTCAACCGAAGTTCTTTTGCTGATGAATCTGTTGTAGGACTCAACGACTTTCGACATCTGCAGATCAGAACCTCTTCCAGCAGTGGCAACAAATTTCTTGTAGCGTCTTGTTACAATAGGTTCCAGCTTCGGAAAACTCGAGTCGTAAGGATATCCCTGATTGGACTTAAAGGGCGTCGATGGATCACGTGTCAACTGCATTCTGAGAAGCATCGTCTTCGTACGCCCAGGACGAAACACTTCCGGGGGCTGAATCGTCGCTTCCTTTACGGCGGAGTCTAAGACAGATGTTGAAAGAAGAGGCAGATTGCTTTCACCCGAGTAGTCTTTAGTTTCTGCGCTGTTTAAGCCCGCATTTGAAGACGAAATGTTTGGCAGATCAGAGGACCGACAGGCCAGCGGCATATTACCCAAATCAAGTACCTCACCGATTAGGCCGAGTTCCCGTTCAAGATCGGCGATCAGGCTTCGAAGTTGGATTCGTTCTGATGCTGGAATGAGACGGGCTGTGATGCCGCGCTCTAAGAGATGTCGCAGATCTAAAATGCAGGTCAACAGATGTTCGTAGAGACGTGTCAAGTAGACAGGCGTTCGCATAAATGCGGTCTTTGGTCGGCATCCGGTTGTTGACGTCACTTCGTTGAACTGATGACGTCGTTCGTTAACGGCCACTCGCAGTGATACAATCTTCTGCATCGTCGCGTAGCAACGCTCTCGGATTTCGTCTGACGTCATCTTCGACTATCGGTGTCTGGCACATGCGCACAACGACGAAACCTTCCACAGACTTCTTTTAAAGAGATTTTCAGGAAAACAGAGAAATTGTTCTCATAATTTAGTCTACTACGCGAGAATTTTTCTTTCTGGCAGACAGTTCGCTTAGTCACTAAGTTTCGAAAACGGAAACAAGGCCAAATATTATATTTGAATTTTGCGTGAGATTCATGCAAATGATTTGCTTAATAAATAAGTTTCTGAAATGGAAACGTGACCAACTATTCCGATTAGCTGTTGGCTAAGAACAGTCCATATTTCGTTCAATGGTCCCTGCCATTCAGCAGGAAATCCATGTCAACATGTACAAGCAATTAAGGAATTAACACTTGATTCGCTGCGAGACAAGGTGGCTTCCTGGGACAGCAAGGGCCAGAACTGGACATATGAACTTGTATTCCACCGCAGCTTAAGAACCTGGAAATGAAAAATAAACAGAATAAGCCTGCTTGTACAATATACACATGTGCCTACTTACGTATATGCCGCCACTTAAATTGCGCCTTTTAAAACTCTCAAGAGTACTGCAAACATGGCGGTGTCTGAAGATGTGACACTTTAGAACATCTTCAGTTTATCAATCAATCAATCAGTCAGTCAACCAATCAGTCAATCAATCAATTCATCTATCCATCCATTCGCCCATCAAATATTCCATCCATCTATCCATCCATCCATTAATCAATCAATCAATCCGTCTATCCATTCATACGTATATCAATATAGCTATCCTACTATTAATGCATGTGTTTATCTGTATGTTTACCTAGTGCATAAATGTATATGGACATTTATATGGCGCCTTTATACCTCTCAAAATGCCTGTTGACCTGTTGACAAAATACCTGTTGTTATTTAGGCCTCGGCCTACATACCCGCGTTTAATGCCTCGAATAAAGAAATAAATTACTCATAATACCGCATAGCCTTTATACATGTACAAACGTACGGAACTGATTTTGAAATTCAATTGCATTTTAATATGGTTTACAAAATAATCTATTTATTTAATATGATATTATAAATTAAAATTGGTTAATTGTATACTTTAGTTATACCTTCCTAAGCCATTCTTCTGATAAAAATGGAAATACTTCTGCAAACCATTAAATTCTCTGTTGAGAGTGCATCAGGAAAAATGTATAGCCTACACCAGCGCAAACTGCACTATAAACTTAAATATGCTGGTACATGTATCTTTATAACACTATATATGCATACACCCCTTCTTCCTTTTATCTCTCTCTCTCCTCTCCAACCCCAAACACCATCCCCCCATAGCTGCCACGCTGTCTCTCTGTCTGACTTTTGGATCCTGACCTACCTGGAACCGAACCCTTTTGCCTATCGATTTTGTTTTGATTAAGTGCCTGTAAATAAGCTGGTCCCCGCGACGTGGCTTTCGTTGGGCGCTGTAGAAATCTCGGAATTAACGATTACGATTACGATGTAGATCTAAGTCAATGTTTACATGGAGAGTCAAAATGTGCAGTTATATATGCATTATAATGAATATAAATATATGTTGTTACAGGCTGTCTAGGGATATGGAAGAATATATCATCTGTAGGTTAAAATGGTTTATTTCCTAAACTATTTACGATCATAACATGACTCACATAGAAACAATAAGTTGACCTCTCGCGGCCACAGCCTCTCAAGATGAAAAGCACAACGTCCACCAACGGTCAGTGACAAAAATCGCTTAAAAGAACTAAAACGGCAAAAAATGGTTCCTACAATAAACGCCGCATGTAACAATATATTAAACACAAGTGAAAATGGACAACCCTGTCAGGGAAACAGTATCGCTTCCTTTGTGTTCATTCGTTTACCTAAACGCATCGTGTGATAGCTTTTGTATTTTTGGTGATCAATTAAATGTCTGAATCGCTGTCTTCTCCTTAAACGTATGTCTAAGTTAATATATGCGAAATGCTGTAACAAAGTGCAGGTGTATATTATTAATTACTCACTGGCTTGTCCTGTATTTTGTTGCACCTGGGTATACAATTAGAAATACTTTGCCTTACGCAATGCGACCTAACTCTATAACAGATCAGATATCCTCGTGTATGCTCTGTAGAAAGCCAACAGCGACCAACAGCTACATTTACACACCTATAGGCCTATTAGGCCTTCAGCTAAGTGGGCCATTATGCCTACACTGCTCTCTTGCTCTGTCGTCCTCCCTGTCTTTCTTCTTTCTCTGTCTCACTCACTCTCTCTCACTCTAACTCTCGTGCTCTCTCTTGCTCGTTTGCTTGCTTACTTTTATCTCTCTCCTTCTTACACGTTTAGGCGTATTAGGCCTACAGTTGAGTGGGCAATTGTATACATGATCTCTCCTCTCCTCTCCTGTCCTCTCCTCTTCTCTCCTCTCCTCTCCTATCCTCTCCTCCTCTTCTATTCTCTTTGTCTGTCTATCTGTCTGCCTGCTTGCCTGCCTGCCTGCCTGTCTGCCTGCCTGCCTGTCTGTCTGTTTGTCCGTTTGTCTGTTTGTCCGTCTGTCTGTTTGTCTGTCTGTCTCTCTTCATCTCCTTTTCTTATGTAAGTCTACAGTTCAGAGCGCCATTGTCGTCTCTTTCTCCCTTTCTTCGTCTGTCTATCTCTCTCACACATACATGCTCTTTCATTCTTACTTTCTCTTTAAATTTAATCACTCTCCTTCTCACAAGCATGCGTACACATGTGCGTCTATACGCCTTTGTGTATATATACATATACACATGTATGTATGTGTAGGCCCTTCCGGTGTGTACTTATCTGGAGTGTTCTCATCATAATTGCCAGTCATAATTTCGGCGATGTTGTCATGGCGACGAAGCAAAGCCCCTTTAGGCTGCTATAGGTTCTGTGCGCTTAAACAATAATAAACAAATACAGGTAGAAGATCTGTTACTGCAAGCTAGATATATATATATATATATATATATATATATATATATATATATATATATATATTGTATTATATGCTATATATATATATATATATATATATATATATATATATATATATATATATATATATATAATACAATACATGTTACATATGATAGTAATAATAAACTCGAGATTTCTACAGCGCCCAACGAAAGCTAAGTCGCGGGAACCAGCCTAGTCACAGGCGTTTAGTCAAAACAAAACCGATAGGCAAGAAGGGTTCGATTCCAGGTCAAGATCCAAGAGTCAGGCAGGAAGGCAGTCAGACTAATTATTGTGTAATTTATGATTAGAAGCGCTGGGGGAAGACATCTGGGGAGCAGAATCACATTTGGGGAATCGACTGAGCCAGTTTGGGGAGTTTCAGCTGCCTTCCCCAACGAATTGCATTGTGACGCAAACAAAGTAGGCCTACTAGACGTATAGGCATAGTAAGTATAGGCCTACGCCTTGTCTCTAAGCCTAGATAGTATTATTTACAAGTGTGGCCAAAACACATGCAGCCATATTCTGTGCTGTCTGGTCGGAAAACACTGTCGTTCTCTCATTTCAGACACATGAAAACGAAAAACCTCGCACTCATAAAAGTCCTGTCTGTCTTTAATCCAAAGAGACTTTTCCACTATTGGAAGAACACGTCCACTGCGGTGGCAAACATCATCGCTATCGTCGTCATCAACATCAGCAGCAGCAACAGTAGCATCATTATCATCTTCATCATCTTCATCATCATCAGCATCATCATCAGCATCATCATCAAAGGATTGACCCTCTCTGGAGCGTGCCTTTTCCACAACTCCGCCAACCTTTGTAGTGGCATACATCTTCATAATCGTCATCGTCATAACCATCATCATCATCATCATCATCATCATCATCATCATCATCATCATCATCATCATCATCATCAATGCCTTGACTCTTTCTGCTCTTTCTGGAGCGTTGCCTTTTCCACAATTCTGCCAACCGTCTCAGCATATTGGCATTACATACTTATGCTAATTGGCTTTTATCATCACACAGTTTGTTTCTATTGCTATCGTAGACGCAGTTTGGTCTCCCAACAGCACTCTTGCCATAGGGCTGTAGAATATATCGGCTTGTATAAGGCATGCACAGCCTACCGAATGTGAGTCGTGTACGCACAGGCTTTGAAACGAGAGTAGCGTGATAAATGAGTTACTGTGCATGGTCTTTGACTCATTCCCAATTCGTGGACGGCAGAGATATCGAACAGGCGAACGATATCAGTATCCCCCATGTCGGCACGCCGTGTACTAATCATCTTACAACAGTCGAAGTAGGGCAACCTGCACGCAATCTATGTTGCTGGCTCAATCGGATCAAAGCTCTAGGGAGATCGAACGCGCCCAATACTCTCGCTGTAAATAGTGACTACTATTAACAGATATTACTGTTGTGGCGAAAGAATACAATAACTGCGGTTTTCGACAAGATACTCGTGTTTAATTTGCATAAAATGGTGCACTGCAGTGCATATTAATACGCTGCAGTGAGTGGCTTAATGACTGGTCAATGATAACGAGTAGTCACATTATGGATGGACGGATAGCACATACCTTATACCTTTTCACTCTCTAGATTGCTTCCAGTCGAGCAGAAAAAGCATTGGATGTGAGCACCAAAGAAAACAATAAGGGCACCTACAATTAATATGTACGATGAAGAATGGTATCTCAGCTGGCCTGGTTAGCTACATTGGTTAAAGCGCACGCCTCTATGCGTGAGGATGCCGGCTCGCTTACAGATCGTTGCTTACTTCAGAGAATTTAATCGGGCTAGCATGGTCCGTATGCGAGGACCTTAAATGGCGTGGCACCCATTCAAACGAGCAACGGTGGTGAAGGATCTCACCCGATTAATTCATTGAAAAATGATCAGGGTCGAGGCCATGCGGTCGCTATAGAAAACATGTACATTTACAATTAACCCTTCCATTTTAAGCAGCATTCCTTTAATATGTGTGCGATGTCTCATCGCCCGACCATAGATGCAGACAAGTAGAAATTAGTCTCAGCTAGACAGCCTTTTCAGTCACTGGGCCAAGTTTATAGAATGGTTGTCCGGTGTCTGTCCAACTAATTTCAAACTTTACAGCTGCTCAAGCAGCATGGTTTGGAAAGTATTGGCGCTTCATATTTGCTGCGTTCAGTGTTTCATTTGCATTGCTGTTAACATTCGTTCTTAGACTGTGCTAATGTGCAATTAGGCTAACAGTTTTGCGCCATAAATACATATTTAGTTATTTTAAGTAAACGAAGGTATTTGTCAAAACAAATCCCAGTCAAATGAGCTATTTGTGTAAAAGTCGGTGAAGGCATGCGGCTGTTGCCTTGTAAGACTGCACAGAGGGAGTGTATGTAGAATGCCAGAGGGGCGCCACCGGTTATCGGATTGCTCCCACTCTGTTTCTGGATGAAGAACGAACTCCACGAGTTAATCAAAGATATCAAATTTCAAGTAATTGGTTAAGGGCTACTGGTTTTATAGTGGATGAAAATACTCCGTTAACTACCCATAAGCAATTGGCGGTTAACACTATTGCACTACCATGCCGCTTGTAATAACGGATTCATTGAGGCAGCTGCAAGCCACGGTCTTCCGAATCGGAATCGTAATCGTAATTCCAAGATTTCTACAGCGCCCAACGAAAGCCACGTCGCGGGGACCAGCTTATTCACAGGCGCTTAATCAAAACAAAATCGATAGGCAAAAGGGTTCGGTTCCAGGTCAAGATCCGAAAGTCAGGCAGAGAGACAGCGTGGCAGCTACGGTGGGTGATGTTTGGGGTTGGAGAGGAGAGACAGGCATCGAATGGCATCGTCCGTCCATAATCGAGAGACTACCTACCGTCTTGTGACCGCGGATGACAAATGCCACAACCTGTACGACGATTGTGTGACGTTATTATTATTTCTGTATTTATTTAGCGCCATAGTCCAATGACAAAGCATCAGTCGATGGCAATGGGCAGTTATACGTGAAGGACTTGCTCAAGGTCCCTGCAGAATAAACGTCTCATGGGAGGCTGGAACGCGCACACATTGTGTTACAAGACTTGAGAGATAATTGGAAGCCTCAAGCTTACCATCAACTCAAGGCAGGTCAAGCGGTGAGCGAATAGCACTGGGAGAATCTAGCGACAGTCTGCAAGAGCCAGCTGATACTTTATCTGTTTTAGGGCATCATTCGCATGCGATAAACGTTTAATTCTTATCTAAATGTTACATCAACTGGGCTGGTGAGAAGCTGCTTTGAAAGCTTCTTAGGAGGCGCTTATAAACGTCCAACTGTCTAATTAACTCCATTTTCAATGTAGTTCAGAAAGTATCATGAGTTCAAGCAATATTTTTGATAGACCGAACTGTAGTGAATGCAGAGACCACAGATAGTGTCCATCCAGATAGTATGGACGGACACTATCACAGATATCACAGATATCACAGACATTATCACAGATAGTGACCATCCAGAAGTCATACTGTTTCTAGACCACTGTTACACATGCACAAACATGCAGGCGTTTCAGGTGATATGTAAGGTTCTTAAAAGGCGCAGTATAAATGTTCAGGTGCATGCGTACATGCATTCTATCCAGTTTTAGACGCCCCTCTGTGTGGTTATATATAGCCTTAGCCTTCCTCCGTGGTGAGTGTATTATTAATGGTGTTTCTTTTGGCTGTGTTTTCCTCCGTGTTAATAGGGCTAAACTTAGAAACTTTCCGATCGCAAAATTGATTTACTGAGACAATTCTGTTTTGTTTTATTAAACTTCCTGGTGCTGTTTCTAATTAAAAATCTACTCAAATGATTATTAATGCACATTGTGTCTGGATGTAGACTGATGTGTATGTAACCAACTGAAGTTGTTGTTAGCAAGTTATTGAATTTATTGAAAACAAATAAAGAAAATATTATTACGTAATAAAAGGAATCATCACAGGAGGTCTAAGATTTCTCTCTTCCTTGCAACAATTTTACAAATAGCAAAGGTAAAATCCGGAAATTGCGATTTTATAGTGCGCCAATATCAACGACAGGCCTAAGATGAATGTATGTGTGTATGCATGCATGCATATATGTATGTATGTATGTATGTTTTTGTATATATGTATCTTTTTTGTCTGTATGTATGTTTTATGTATGTATGTATGTACAAATGTATGCATGTATGCATATGTTTTTATTTATATATTTCTTATGTATGTTTGCATGTATGTACGTACGTAAGTATGTTTGTTTAAGCATGTATGTATGCATTATGTATGAATGTATGATTATATGTATATGCATGTGTATGCTTTCATATATGTAAATTTATATATATATATGTATCTGTATGTATGTAATATATGTGTGAGTGTATGGATGTATGTGTGTATATATGTATGTTTTAATGTATGTATGTATGTACATATGTATGCATGTCTATGTATTTGTGTTTATGTATGAATATATGTATGTATATGTATTTATGTTTATGTGTGTATGTATTACTGTACGAGTATGTGAATGTATGTATGTATGTATGTATGTATGTATGTATGTATGTATGTATGCAAGCATGAAACTGGCTACATATGTAGCACCTTTCAATAGCATCTCAAATATGTTTGATCACATTTGGTTGTAAAATCATAACATCGACGAAGCCACTGGGACACCTTTACATCCGAAGTGACTGGTGGTTCGACGAAAGACTTGACAATAACTTTTCAGGATGTCAGATTTGTAAATCGTATGATTTTCCACTTGCTGAATGCTGGATACAAAGACACATACACCTCAGAACCAAGTCTCTCAAGGCTACTGTCTGGAGAAGCACATGTAGTAAATAAGCATTTATATACTTACCGATCCATTAGGCCTAAAGCATAACTTACTAGCGACATCAATTTATACCTTCAGCGATATATGTACATGTAAATGCACACGTTTTTCTATAGCGACCTTACGGCGTCCACCCTGATCATTTTTCAATGAATTAATCGGGTGAGATCCTTCATCACTGCTGCCCGTTTGAATGAATGGCACGCCATTTAAGGCCCCCGTGTACGGAACGTAATCGTAATCATAATTCCAAGATTTCTACAGCGCCCAACGAAAGCCGCGCCGCGGGGACCAGCTTATTCACAGGCGTTCAGTCAAAACAAAATCGATAGGCAGAAGGTTTCGGTTCCAGGTCAAGATCCAAGAGTCAGGCAGAGAGACAGCGTGGCAGCTACGGTGGGTGATGTTTGGGGTTGGAGAGCAGAGAGAGAAAATGAAAAAGGGATGTACTAGCCCGAGATTAACATCTCTGAAGTAAGCCACTATCCGGACGCGAACCGGCATCCTCACACTCACAGGCGCCCTGATGTACACCTGTACAATGGTAACATGCGAATAAATATATGAATTACTGGTAAACGCATACATAAATAAATTTGAACGCATTGCATATCTGATATGCCTGCGTGTGCACACCAGAATGGGAAAAAATATTTTAAAAAGTTGATGAATGCATTCGCCGTGAACGACGCCATTGTATTGTGTGCCTATGTATAAAGGAAGTTCGACTGAAGGGTTTCTTATAAGGGGTTCAGTTGTGTTGTCGGTCCACTTTATCTGACTTACAGCAGCGACTGTTCCGTTCTCACCTGAGTTTCTTGACGGACCTCCTTCTTTTTTGGCTGATGTTTCAGTCGAGCTGAAAAGTAAGTTCTTGTGAATCTTATGGTGTGCAACTTCGGATTACTTTTTATTTTTTGGAACTTGTGACTGTACAGGTTTTATGCTATTTCTAGCATTTAGGCCTATTGTTTTTGATAATAGTTCCTAGACAAGTGCCTCCTACGCTAAACATTAATTCTAAAACATTAGTAATGTTTTCCTAATTAATACTGCTGTACTACTACTTGACGAGAAAATTACTTTACCTAACTATTCTGCTTGATCGAAAAGTTTGTATGCCATATAAAATATTCAGCACCCGTTGGTTTTATTTTTATAATTTATTAATACTGATGTATACTATACATTATTCGTCACGTATTATAATATTATAAGTGGGCTATGTTATACAACTTTCCAGCAAGATGTATTGAAAGTCATTGAGGTAAATAGATATGAGTACTGAGTACTTGATCAGTTAGTCACACTTTTACCTACTGTTAGATGATGTTACATCTTAAGGATTCGAAGGAGACGTATTAGATGTACGCCCCGAATTTGGATGACTATTTTATCGTTTATAAAACTTCGGACTACACACGGTCTTAAAAAGAGTCTGGCTGGAAATGAATTGTGGTAACAGCAACGCTTCAGAAAGGGGCACGCCACCTATGATGACGACGACGATGATGATGATGACGACGATGATGATGATGACGACGACGATGATGATGAATTCTTTTATCATTCGACATAATCCCCAGATCCCACTATTTCTTCGTCCCAACTGCAATCCTGAATTCTCCCATGGAGCTGGTGGATACGTCCTTTCCTTCACAAATGACGAGTTTTAAAGCAGACAGTATGATTTCAAATTTCGTCGTTTAAATAGGAAATCTTACTTGCATGTTCTTCAGGCAGCTTGCCTTCATAGGCAACTCGTTTCTGCGCAGTCAAGTGACTCGTAGTCCGCAATTTTTTCTGACGTGCAAGAATTGCACGATTTTTAAGAATAAGAATAAATGTATTTTGTCTGCATTCTCGTGTCATTGTTCGGGATTTGTTCATGCGTGAAGAAAAAAATTGATTTTTTAGGCCTTCATTGTTCGGACGACGAGAGATTGTAAGGGCCCTAGTCTCAGGTTATATTTGAACTCATGACTCACTGTTAGAACTGAGTTTTTTCATCTAGCTACTCGCATTTTTGCAACGCGGCTTGTCTAAAAACATTTCCCTGTCATACGGTGTATTAATCACCCAAGGTATTTGGATAAAAATAAAAGTCTTTAAGAGGTATGTACCACTTGGATGACGTCAGTGGTTACATAAACCGAGAGTTATAAGCACGCCCAATGTGACTTTTCATAAAAGAGACCCATGTCTATTCGCTGGATAACGTCTTACTGATGGCCGACTGGACAGTAAGTGGCCCCTCTCTCCTAAAACAAGTGCATTCTAGAGTTGGATCACAGTGCTCGAAGTGCAGTGATAGACAGGGTCAGATCGGCTCATGTTATATAAGTTGAGAGGCCAAAGCACCAAGTCTGTGGGGCTCCAAATAGAATGGTTGCCCATGATGGAATGTCTATTGTACATTTTTATATTTGTCTGTTGTATATTTAGTCCAGTGCTTATCTATAGCGTCTCGTTTCCTCTTGCTTAATTAATATGGTGCTTATTTGATCTAATGCTCAATTAGACAATTGTTTTATTAATCATATTTAACTTGTCTTGTAGCTTTGTGCATACATGGTGCCGACTTTAAACAAGATGTAAAATTTAGAATTTAATTTTTCTGGTGTCTTCTTCTTCAAGTTCTCTGCCCCTGGGAAGGTTCGAAAGTCCAGTAACGCCTGACGTTGTTGGGCCTTCTCTTTCAGTTTACGTATCCGTCCTCCATCATCCAGTCTATTAGCATTTGTCTTGGTCTTCCTTTTCTTTTCTTTCCTTCCATTCTTCCATCTATGATATTTCTCAGAAAGAATCGCCTCTCAGTATTTGTCCAATCCATTTCCTCTGCCTCCTTGTTATTGTATTCATCAGAGATCTTTTCTCCTCCACATGTTGAAGCATCTCTTCGTTTGTTTTATGCTCTGTCCAGCTAATCTTCCCCATCCTGCGCCATACCCTTAACTCAAAAGCCTCCAGTTTTCTGATGTCTCCTTTTCTGATGGTCCATGTTTCGGATCTATGCAAGCTCTAAATCAATGTTTTAGCCATTATTTTCGTTATGTTCCTCTTCAGTTCTCCTCTGTTCTATTCTATTCTGTTCTAGCTATAGTTTTTAAATGATGTGGTCTAATTTTTGTATTAGGTAACACTGTGACGTTATATTCATAACATCTCAGCAACATTGCGCTTCTAAAATCGTCGGAAAAATTGCGATTACTTGCAGGAAGTTGAGCAATAAGAAATTCGCACAAAACTAATATCGTTGCTATTATTACTACCACGCTACACTAATTCTTGTTATGCTCAAAGCTGCATGTCTACCGTGTTGTGATTTCCTCTTCTGTGAAATTTATTAACGCTATTTCTGATCAGTGCTCCATCATATCCGGTTCGTCATGAAAAAGCTAGGACTATATATTCATCCCTTATTCTCATGCTGTTGGCTACTTGTTGATTTCGTTTCTGGTTATCATTCGTTCGTTTATGGACGTTAGAGAGAAGGCAAAATACAGCAGAAAGTTTGTGTTGATTTGAGACGATCAAGCCTGAAGACAGCTTGTGTCGTATAGAGAGCGTTAAGCAAAGTGCAAAGACATTAAGGTATCGATTGATTGATTCTGGATAGATCGATCTCAGCTGAAGGAAGAATGAGCGATTGCTACCGTCAGCTGGAAGAGACTCAGTTTATGAATACTGAATCAGGATCGTGTGATTCTCAGTACCCTACTGTATTAAAGGTTCATTTTCAGCAATGCTTCTCTGAAGTTGTTTTTAACGATTAATGCTTCAATATGTGACGCTGTGCAATTGTTAGTTAAGAATATGCTATAGGTCCCTACATAGTAACCCTCTCAGGGGATCGAACTCACACACTGTGTACCGTTAAGCAAGCGCTCAACCACTCAGTAACTACCCAGCAATTATTATTAAAGTGCCAGGCTGAATAATGACATATTGTATTGTTCAATGATAATTCGTCATTTTCCACTATCGTAATAGTAATCGTAAGCTCGAGATTTTCTCAACTCCCAGTGAAAGCCAAGTCTCGGGAATGAGTTTATTCACAGGCACTCAGTCAAAACTCGATAGACAGGTAATATAATGTAATGTATGTAATGTCGTGATTTTGTGTTATGCGATATAATAATGTCGTTTTGTGTTAAGGTGTCTCATGCTATGCTATGCGATTTTGTGGTGTATTGTTGCGTTATGTTATATCACAGGACGTCACTTTATGTTATGCTATGTGATGCTGTGTTAAGTTATGTTGTGCTATGTGATGTCACGTTACGTTATGTTACGTTATGCGATGAATTATTTGTAGGACGGAATGGCGATGCGTGGGCAAAGTTCTGTCAGACTTCTGAGTGGTGGGACGTCACAGGAAGACCAGCATCACAGCCAGCAGCATCAGCAACGGCTACTGATGCAGAAAGCGTTGCCTTCCACTTCAAAATGTGCAGCTCCTCTGTACAGTTTGGCTTCAGACGCTGGTTGTTCCCGTGTGCGTTCGTCATCTTCAACCGGTAGAATGCGGAACAACGATAAAAGCATCGTTTGCAACCTGTGTTATCAGGTAAATTTCGTTTATGTCATGGCTGCTGATTGTTAAGGCATCGACCTTCCATCTCAGCCATCAGGATTCGGATCCCGGTTTGTTATGGCAAACTGACATGTAAATTTGTTGAGCCGTGTATGTATCTAGACAATTTTTATAGCGCATTTTAGAAGCTGTCAAGAGTGCTGTAACTAAACAGAAACTTTTCTCAGAAAATTTCCGCCAACACACCTACACCTTTAAAAATTATAAGTTTTATATTACTTGTGATGGAAACATACAGTTTTCACCTAATTATTCAGCAAATTCCAGCCCAGTACAATGCAGCATCAAATCCACTTTTGATTATTTCCGACTTTGGGAGGGTTTGCTCAGGCATGGTCACATACAGATGCCTATAGGCGCTACATAAATACAAGTAGTGCGTCTGGATAACTGTTTCTAGGTGTTTTCGTCAAAGCCGAGCCTGTTAATTCACAGTCAGCAAGTGCACCGAACGAATCCGAAGCCATACCAGTGTCCTACCTGCAACAAGTGCTTTGCCAATTCGTCATACCTGTCTCAACACTCTCGCATCCATCTCGGCATCAAACCGTACATCTGCCCGCTCTGCCACCGTCGCTTCACGCAGCTCTGCCATCTTCAGCAGCACATCAGAACCCACACTGGCGAGAAGCCCTACAAATGTCAGTACTCCGGGTGCACTAAGGCCTTCTCTCAGCTGTCAAACCTTCAGAGCCACCTGCGGAGTCACATGACTAGTCACGTGACCGCTTCGAATCCTGGTCACATGACTAATCAGGGGTATCGTTGCCACTCGTGTTGTCATTCCTTTGTTGACGTCTCTGCTGACCAAGCAAGCCCTTCACAGACGTCCAGCATTTACAGGAAGTCTTATGAACCGAGATTCTATATTGCGCAACGCACGGCACAATGTCGAGATCCAGATGCAGATATGAGTTACCAAATTGGTCTACCAACTGGAAGTGCTAGCATGTCGAAAATCCGCGATAGGATTTCAAACAACATCTGCGGCCTTGATGAAGCGCCATTTTCGGAGCCTGGAATATCAATGCCAACACTGCATCGTGGCAATTCATCCGACAGAGGTAGTGTGTCCATTAGAAGTCAAGATGGCACAGATCCGGGAGGTTTTCCAGAGAAGTTTGGCTCACAGTTCAAAGATCATGACCTTTCACCGAGAGAAAAAGACACAGACATAAAGTACCATGACTCGCAAGTGCGAATGTGTTCCATGGAAACAAGGAGTTGCGGCGTTCTATCAAGTACAATCACAAGGTGTTGCGAAGCATCGCACTCAGGTGACAAGTGCGGCGCAGTGAAGATACTTGGCAACCAGTCGAGCATCCTAAGTGCGGCAGCGAAAAAAGGCGTCATCTTCGCCGGTGAAATAAGTCCAAGAATGAAGACATGCGATATGTTACTTATCGAAATGAATGCTGGAGAGAAGGGTTGCAGCGCCGTGTCTAAAAAAGAAGACTCGATTGAAGAAAAGTGCGAGATACGGCCTGTTGAGATAAGTGCCAGAATGAAGACTTGTGGGAGTCCGTCGTTGGATGAATGCTGCACAAGGGTGAAAACGTTTGACAAAATGGCGATTGATGAAAGCAGAGGAGCAAGAAGTCGCGATCCTTATGGAAGCGAGAAACAGGAAACCTTCTTCTCTGAAGTACCGCGTGTTAACATTGATCAGCCGTTGTCTTTAGCTGTAGACAGCCCTTTGAATAGTCCTTTATTCGCATCGTCAGAAAATCCTTTCTAGATAGCCCTCTAAATAGTCCTTTTTTCACATCGTCATACAGAAAATCCTTTCTAGATGGCCCTCTGAATAGTCCTTTATTCACATCGTCAGAAAATCCCTTCTAGATAACCCTCTGAATAGTCCTTTATTCACATCGTCAGAAAATCCTTTCTATATAGCCCTCTGAATAGTCCTCTATTCACATCGTCAGAAAATCTCTTCTAGACAGTCATCTGAATAGTCCTTTATTCACATCATCAGAAAATCCATTCTAGATAGCACTCTGAATAGTCCTTTATTCCATGTATCATCAGATAATCCATTCTATTGCATACGTTGCCATCATATTTACACGTAAGTTCCGTACTGTACGCGTAAATGTAAATGTACATGATATTCTAAAGCGACCGTATGTATACGTTTATTATTGTTTCCGAGATTCTGAACTATTCGCGTGCTTTTATGAATGACACTTACATTCGATGGCTGTTGCCTGTTATGTAATAAAGTGGGTTATTAATACTAACAAAAGACTCAAGTGCCGCTTCAGATTGGGTTGAACGATGTAGCCTAGTACTTAAAGTTAAGACTTTTCTCTTAATTTCTTATACAAGTAAGTTTAAATACTGTGATACAAATTCTAAAATCTTTCCAGCTTCTTCGTGATCATACATTTAGATCGAAACTAAAGATTCATCTCCTTCAACTTGCTTATCCACCGTAGCTTGGCTTTTGATTTGTCTCATTTATTGGAATTCGACCCCGCTTCTCCAGGTGATTATGATTTAGATTGCAACTTCCCTTGAAGCGACCATTGACTGACGACTTGGGCATTATGATAACAGCGCTATAGGAGTTTTTAGATTAGATTGCATTACGTTACATTAAACAGCGTGTAGCAATTCTGTTGGGTATAGTCTGGAATTAATAGTGATCATATTTCAAGGATGCACGGTTTGTAGACCCATAAAATGGCACAGTAGGCCTACCAAATCGATTGTGCTACGATCTTATACGAGAAACTAACGCAAACCACATACTGTACCCAAACTTCTAAACTTCATTAAACTATCCAAAGCTACCTGTATACTACATTTTCAGTAATAAATTGTCATATTTTGTAATACACAGTCACCGAGATGTGCCACTGAAATGATCTTTTTTGGCCATTCGTGTAATTGTCTGTTATTCAGCGCAGACCTGTAAGAAGTTTTATGGCGCTACTGTATTTAGATTGAGGTTTTATATAATCAGCGTCAATTTGGTTTGGTACATTTGTTAATAGTCTATATAAATATACATAGACTGGTGGTAACATATGGAAGACCATTTATATATATTATATAAGTTTCTGCCACGACAGCCGCATGTAGGGACATACGTGCTTATATATACGCACATATAGGCCTATATTATAAGCATCAATATATATATATATATGTATATATATATATATAAGCTCCCGGAGAGCACACGATGCAACGAACATTTAACGGGACGCTGGGTATCAGTTGCTTTACGTTGACTTCATTCGTGTCTACACTTGCCCCAATGCGTTTGCATATTAAGTACTTGGAAATCACAGAGGACGCTGGTTGCTCGTGCGATTATCATATGGATGTGATTAGGTTCAGTGCCACGCACCTAAAGCACAACTCAGCATACACACATACATACATACATACATACTTACATACATGCATACATACATACATACACACATACATACATACATACATACATACATACATGCATACATACATACATACATACATACATACATACATACATGCATACATACATGCATACATACATGCATACATACCTACATACATACATACATGCATACATACATACATACATATACATGCATACATACATACATACATACATGCATGCATACATACATACATACATGCATGCATACATACATACATACATACCTACATACATACATACACACATACATACATACATACATGCATACATACATACATACATATACATGCATACATACATACATGCATGCATGCATACATACATACATACATACCTACATACATACATGCATACAAACATACATACAAACATACATACATACATACATACACATATAACACAGCAGGTATCATATATTTTATTAATATGTAGACTATAATATAATATATTAGAAAGCCCTGCCGTGTTATAATTGTGGCATTACGTGCTATAATGTAGCAGTGTAGATAATTATATGCTAGCAGACTGTGTTATGCCGATTTACAGCTCTGGGTTGTCTACAATCTGCTCTGTGAACTTTGCATAGACTGAGTCATTTAGTGAAATACGTTATAGTATAATAGGACAATAGCAGCATGATTACAAGATTACATTATTACATGATTACATTATTACATGATTACATTATTACATGATTACATGATTATATGATTACATTATTACAAGATTACATGATTACATGATTACATGATTACATTATTACATGATTACATTATTACATTATTACATGATTACATGATTACATGATTACATGATTACATGATTACATGATTACATGATTACATGATTACATGATTACAATGCACAGATGTGTGATGTGATTGCGACATTAAGTTGTGCTTTTCACGGGCCTCAACATCTACACTTTTGATTCAAATGAAATGACGAGAGTAGCCAACAAGACTGACATACAGAAATGGATATTCAGAGATACTGATACACATATGCAGAAATTAATAAATACAGAAACACAGAGATACAAAAATAAAGAGAGAAGTAAATACAGACATGCAGAAGTAGCAGAAGTAGACATTCATAAATACAGCAGACAGACAGACAGACAGACAGACAGACAGACAGACAGTTAAGAGACAGCACCAAGCAGAGGGACAGTCAGTTTTACGTAATGTAATGACGACAATTGATATAGCATTGTAAGTAGCAGGCTACTTCTAGGGTGCTTTGAAAGTCGAAAGTCATACTGTAATCTGTCTGTAAATGTAAATGTACACGTTTTTCTATAGCGACCAGTTAGCTCATTTTTCAATGAAATTATCGGGCGAGATCTTTCATCACCGCTGCCAGACTGAATGAGAGCCAAGGTATGTAAGGTTATGTAAGGTCCCTGTGTACGGAAGGTGCTAGCCCAAGATTAAAATCTCTGAAATATAGCCACTTAGTTATCGGTATGCGAACCGGCATCCTCACGCACGGAGGAGCCTTGACGTACGCTTTAACCAAAATGCCTGTCTGTCTGTCTGTCTGTCTGTCTGTCTGTCTGTCTGTCTAGACATGCGCAGACACACAGATCCACTGAGGAAGGAACAAAACAGAATTGAAGACAGGCGTACAATCACATGCTGAGGCGATTAAAATTCAGCCCAATTTATGGTCAATTGCATCGGCTTTTCAGCTTTTACTTGTGTATACAGGATGCACACAACATACGCACAAGGTGTATATATACATGGATATATACCGATTGGTGATGTATTAATTAAATATATATATAGTAGATGCAAGTGGATAGCAAACAGTTCAACTGCTATAGCTTCATGTTCAGGAAGGTCTCAGTAGTTAAGTCTATTTTGCCTGTTAGGTCGTTTTGAGGAGGTGCTTTGTTTAGGAATAGGCCTATTTACGATGCTTATATTCACCTAAATGGGCCCAGCGTGCATGCGTTTCGGAACCTGTTTCTACAATGGAATTGAAACATTTGGAAAATTTTGACAATTTCTTTGATACTGGCGGGGTGTTGGAACATTCTAATGCACACGGTAAGCGTTCAGATAGACCTTTGTCGTGAACTTATAATTATGTGTAAGTTCCTTCAAATATCATCTTCACTGAGGCTTTTTATTTATCTGTGAACCCATTTCAACATTTATCTTTATATAGTAATTCAGCTGATTTTATCAACTGATCGATTGAATGCGCAATAGTCTAGCGGTTAGCATGCTACAACTCGGTTACACATTGCGTGCATCTAACGAAGTCTGTCCGATGGCTGATCAGACGGCGAGAGAGGACTGGCTTTGAGCCTTCATATGCCGAGGCCATGAAAATGAGGTCGCTAACAGTTCATACTCATGACTCAACCTCAGAGTTAACTGAAGGAACTGGTCTTTTTTCTTCCTCCTCCTCCTCCTCCTTCTCCTCTTCATACTACTACTACTACCACTACCACTACTACTACTACTACTACCACTACCACTACCACCACTACTACTACTACTTCTCTTTACATCTTCTTCTGATTCATCTCCATCATCATCTTCTTCCTCTTCCTCGTCCTCTTCTCCTTTCTCTTTTGTTCTTGTTCTGGCTCTTCTTCTTTATCTTCATGATCACTATCATCATCATCACCATCACCTCATCATCGTCACCATCATCATCACCATAATCATCGCCTCATTCTGCTTTGCCTCCTCCTATTTCTCTTGCTCTGTCTTTCTCTCCCTATTCCTCTTCTTCCTCTTTTTCCTCATCCTCTTCCTCCTCGTCCTCTTCTTCGTCTTCTTCCTCTTCTCCTTGCAGATCTTGCGTCAGGTTCTTTACCACTGAGTTAGTTTGTATGTTTGAGCCAGTTTCTTGTTCCCAGCGTTCACCTGTTGATCACTGGCGTCTTTCTGATTCAAGGAAATCGCAGGCGGAAATTTCTCCCTTAAAGTGATCGATTAATTGTCATAGCAAAATGCGCTATATAATTGTTCCTGTTGGTTACTTTGCAGCTCTTTGCACTGTAGGTTGGTGGTTCGTTTTCAGAGGATGTCGCTCAACTTAACGGACCTCGCCCCCATTCCTCGGCCACAGATCACTATCCCATCACATCAGCATCAGACGCCCTCACCCCCCGCCTCGTCCTACCCTCGCATCCATCTCACCACTCTACCCGGACCCCACCAGGGTAAATCCACTGCGCGCAGTCCGCGTTCTGGAACCAGCCCATCCGTGTCTCCTGGACTTCCCCCGATCGTTATCCTTGGACCAAAAACCCCCGGCGCCTCGTTGCTGGAGAAAGCCCCATCGGGACAGAGCTCGAAGAAAACCCACGAGGACAAGGACCAGGTCGCAGCTGGAAAGCTCTTGCAGCTACGAAACCCCTCTGCTCGACCGAGTACCTCACTGAACAGCCTGCGCACTATCGCAACGAGTCAATACAGTGGACTCCGTCGACTATCCGGTCCCTCCTCCGGTTCCAAGGTCAGTCCTCGTCCGAGCCCCGACGATCCGCGAGGACTATGGACAAGGTACAGAGACGACGCGATGGCAGCGGTCAATGGTCACGGATTCCATTTGAGACCTCCTGCAAATGGAGGAATGAAGAAATGTCAGTCTCAGCCGACGTTCTGTCGTCCTCGTCGAGATGAGGATGACGAAGAGGAGGAAGAGGCAGGACTGTCTGTCGGAGGAGGAGGAATGAGTCACGACGGAAAGACTGGTCTACGACTGAGAGGAAGAGACCACGCAAGGGAAGGGGAGGACAACGAGGAACTTCGACCAATGCAGAGGGTTGTTTGGTGGTTATCGCATGTCAACGCTTTGGCTGAGCCACCTCCGTCGCCTGAAGACATCGAAGATGAACCGCCTCAGACGGACACAGCGCTACACGTCGTCTATGATGAAGACTAATTAATTAAATTAGATGAATTAATTAACCAATTACGGATTTGTCGTCTCAAAGCATGCTGTCGTCTTTCGTCTCTGTTCTTTTTGAGTCTTATTGCTCTCCTTTGTTTCTCGTTCTGTTTATCTGTTTCTCTTTCTATGTGTGTCTGTCTGTATATCTAGCCATGTGTGGCTGTCTGTAATTCTATGTGTGGCTGTCTGTGTCTCTTTGTATGTGTTTGTCCGTTTTTCTTTGTATCTGTCTTTGCTTGATGCTCTTTCTCTGACTGCGTCTTATTGAGTTAGTTTTTTCTCTTTGTTTATTTTTTGTCTTTGTCATTTTAATCTCCGTTATTCTGTGTTTCTTTTGTTGTGTGCTTATAATCCTCTATTTATTTTCTCTAAATATTTGTAAATATATTTGTCTGTCTGTGCATGTTTTTCGTTTTGGATGTCACTCTTTGATTGACTGACTCACTGACTGAAGCCTTTTTACCGAACACCAAATAGCAATCAGTGATAATGTTCAATCAAGCAAAATATGCTGGGCATCCAAATGTGAGACCAAAAGGACATCAAATCCCGCCAGTAGGGTCTGTATTAATTTCGTTTAACAGATTTCAACACGGCATCTTTAGCAACTACTTACTGCCTCAGTTGTAGTTAACCGTGTAAGCGCAATATCATGCTAAATACTTTTTCCACAAGGAACTTTAACCCATTGTCGCCAACAAGTAACATTATACACGAGGCTTACATTGGTACATGGTAAGTAATTTAGTTAGTCAACAGGTAAAGAATTCCACACAGCGGGCCCTGTGGATAAGCACGTTGGAGATGAGTCTTTAGTCTTTAGATCACAATGGTGAATTGTCATGTTTGGCGCCAGTTAAACATATCGCTGTCTTATTTTTGCTCTTGGAAAACGCTGTGCGAGATAGTTCTCCTAGCTGTGAGTAATATAGTTCTCTTGCCTAGATTTCTTGATGCTTAAAAACACGATCTTAAATTAAACAAATACCATTATCTACGATGGCAGTTACATCGCGGTTGTAGATAAAAGGTTGTATAGGGCAATTCGAATAATCCATAATATCATAGTTGATATTATGGATTCACACAGCTTATGTAAATTTGAATACCGTTTGATCTAAGAATGCTATGGAAGAATGACAATAGGCTAACATCATGTAGGCCTAAGGCATGTCATTGAAATTCATTGAAAATTTATTAAGTATGTATGTATCTGATCATTTGTATAGCGCCCCACATGAACCTCGCAAAGATTTTGCATAAATGTGCAACAGAATCTGAGTTGCTGGAACTCTTATGACAAGGTTGTCCACTTGTTTTACTGCTGTTGACATGTTTGCGCTTCAGCCAAAAGATCTTTCGGGGAATTCTTATACAGAATGGTATGTAAATGGACCAGTCATTATTTTGCCTAAATATATAGGCCGGGGGGGGGGGCTATCAAACAGGCTAATATTTTTGGTTAATCTTTTGTTTACAGAGTAATGAAAGTTACTTCACGCAAGTTTTATGAATGGAATCAGTCGCATATGATACAATATGGTAAAGTAATGTTGTCACAATTCTCCAATGGCTCAACACTACCGGTATTGTTATATGATATGACATAATGCGATGGAATCCGATGGCTATGCATAAAATAACATGTGTTATAATGAAATGTGATATCGTGTGGTGTGAGTAATCTATAGCAAAGATATATCATATGACTGTCCGGTAACTCAAGAGTTTGGCATTTCAGAGAAAATTAGAGGCTCAGGTCAGCTGTGTGCTGCAGTCGTGAAGCATCGATTAAGTCCAGGATGACTCCTCTACAACATATTTCCAAAAATGGCGTATAAAATAATGAGAAGTCACCTTGCATTGCCTTTTTCTTTGATGGTGTTGTAATTCCTAGTTGTTCATTCAACGCCATATTCATTGATTTCTGGTATGAGCTAACAATGATGCTGCAGTAGTTTTCTAGCATACTTGGAAACTTCGAAACTCAGGCAGGAGTGCAGTTGATATTAACTTTCGCCGCTACGATAATATCGATATCAACCTGCTTCACCTGAGAATATTCATCGTAAACTTGACCCACATGTTCAAACCCAATACGCTTCACGGGAAACGGATGTGAGTTAGAAAAGGAATCACAAGAAACACTGTCGTGACAGAACGCAAAGTTCTTCACCTTCGGCCAGATCTGTCTTGCTAGGAACCTCATGTCGTCGTAATATTCGCCTCCGTAAAGCTTCATGACCTGCTTCGTGACACCGTCGAGCACACGATGAAGCGCCTTCGGTCTTCCTCCCCAAAGTCCGCCACTGATCACATGCCACGTGTGGCTCGGATGATCGCGGATGCAGTGAAACGATGCGTTCGTCTTCAGCCAGTCCCCGACGACCGTCGCATCTCTTGGCGTCAAGCGACTGTCACAGTCTCTCACCGTAAAAGCATCGACTTCCAGATCTTCGGCCACAAGGAACCTCCACAGCATCGGCGCAAGACCAGTCGCTGCCATGTCCACGTATTGTATCTCGGCGCCCAGCTCGACGATCTTTCGACGGATTTTCTCGGGGATCTTTCCGTATCTGACAGAACCATCTGGAAGAGGTTTCTCACAGTAGAACCAGAGACGCCATCCGGGAAAGATGACTGGTAAGAGCTGAGCGTTGCGTAAGGCACCGAGAGTATATCGTCGGTTGTCCCCGTATAGAGACATTGCTATGACTTTACGGCTGGAATTGATAGAGCGCCAAGGCACTTGCGACGCTTCCACGGCAGAAAGATACCTGGAAAGGTGAATTCATTACAGAGTCTGAACGTCAGGATAATATTTCATGTTGCATATAATTGATAAATTAAACAATCTTTCTCAAATAGTCTTCAACTGCATATTCATAGCCACAAGAACATGAAGCGATACCAACCCAGCCATTTGCTTCTCGTAACAAAGCTATGTGGTTTTCTTTCTTATGTGTCTTGATACCCGTTAATCAGCTAAAATCTTATGAGTGCTCTGTGCACACTTATGTACAGATGAACCTCATTTGAATGTCATATAACGTCACATCGGGGCATTACATTAAAAGGCAATTAAATGCGTTTGCAATCTGCCACCGTGGCATTCCATGAACAGGTGGTACAAAGGAAGGCAAGCCGAGGTGAGAATCAAGCAATATAACTACCCCAAAAGCGCTATACATGTTGTAGGATTTAAGCTTAAATGACAGCATGAAAACAACCGAGAAACGTGTGAAGCTGAATGTATTAAACAGCGAATAGACAATTGCACGAGAGTGATAGAATACTGAATACGAGTGTGACATTTACTGTATAATTAAAAGAATTGTAAAAGAGTTTTGTAGTTCAACCTTTTTAATGCTATAATATCTTGATTGAGTTGTTCGGTCCATTCATACATTGATCTCTTCACGTTACGAGTAGACTGATTTTCCAGGGCCTGCTTTCTTTCATCGACGAGCGTGGCCATGTGGTTGGAAGAGTAGAACCAAACAACGTAATACAAGACAGATTCCATTGTCTCATTAGAGAATGGAAAAGCAGCTCCGAAAATTTCAATATGAATCTTAGAGAAGAATAGATTAGAAACTGTTCCGCTTTCCTTCGCGTTCATAGTGGCAATTACGCCGACATCGTGTGGCGATCGCTGGAGAAGGATATCCCTCCACTGCGACAAATCCACTTCCCACTCCCGTTCCTCGGTCATTCCGTCAAATAAAACAACGTCGTAATAGTCTACGTTGTCCAGATAGGCATCCAGAATGACGTCTCTTAGAAATCTTCCATCCATGCTCCGATTCTTTATCAGCAAATCATCTACCACGATCGGAACGTTTTGTTCACACTGTTCAAAACTCTCGTTCAGGTAATGCATGAATGACTCTGTAGTGGGAAGGGTGGGTTCTTCTGTGTATCTTACCAAGTATAGATGAAAGCTTTTAGCAGCATCGCAGTTTGGTAATTTAATGTAAGGGTCAATGAACATATGGACATCAATGCTGTCGGACTGGACATTAGTGTGTTGCGTTAATGGCCCGGTTGCTAATTGCAGGTTTTCAGCCGAACTTTGTAGTATTAGAAAGACTGCAAACACTGACTGTGTTCTGGTGTTTGTGGAACTGATGTCACTTTCAGAGCGGTGTCTAAGGTGTGGGTTTGATTGGAGGGTGATCAGGAGCAAGAAGTAGACAGCACAAGCTGCGCTCAGCAAAACTTTTATTATGAACATTTTGGGAGGATGAAAACGCATTCTCTTGTTACATTACGAAACTCAAAAAATGAATGTTTCTCAGACTAGCGCTGCTTGCATAGCTGAAATATGATGCATAATAGTTGACTCATTGGCCAAATGGTTATTTGTGTTACTCGCTACTTGGTGGTGGTGGATTCGACACCGCTGATTAGGACAAGGATGTCTTGCGGAGTTTTGTTAGCTTCGTTGATAATCAGAAGAAACGTTTTCTTAAAGAAAATGGAACTCTTGTCGTGCCTCTTGATCGCTCAAATAGTACTCATGAAAAACCTGTTAATAATAAAAACATAGTAAACATCACTCAGTGCATCGTATGCTTACAGATGAAGTTCTTGTTCTTAATGGACTTTAATATCACTTAGGGGAAGAATAGGCAGGGCTTTTGTGAGGTAATTAAAATACGCTATGGTAACCCAGCCAGGATACCCACGTTGGGCCAATGTTGACCCAAAGTTGTTCAACACTGGCCCAACACTGGCCAACATTAGTCATACGTTTATGTGCCGTCTGAGGTTTTTCTAGATACACATATACTTAAATAGGCCCAACATCCTCAAACCACGAACGTCAAGCACAAAAATAAACAACATACTCGTGTGCATCTCATGACTTTACCTGTTTACTTAAGTATCAGTATTGAGCAGAGATAATTAGATGAGCTTCTGGAGTTTCTTCTCCTCGCGATTCGTTTGGACTGTGTCTGCATTTTGGCATTTTTTGGTCCTGGTGTGTTTCGTGCTATTGTTTGTGACTATGTGCATTGCTATCTGGCTACTTAAGTTCCATTTTTAAATTTTGTGTTACAAGTTCAGCCAAGTGCTTTATGTTTTAATAAAATGAAACAAATGAAAATGAAATGAAACAAGACATCATTTGATGGCTCCTTGGTAGTTTTATATTCATCATCATGGTTATCATGATCAGCGTTATCATCACCGTCGTCGTCTTCGTTATCATTGCTGCCATTATCATCATCACCACCACCAACATCACCACCACCAACATCAGTGGCATGTCCCTCTTTGCAGTGCTGCCGTTTCCAAGGCAGAGGTACAGGCAAATATTTACTTTAAATGACGGTAGTAGATGTTGCTAGGGTAGTCACGACGGTAGCTGGCGTTGGTATGACGCGAATGGTAAGCAGTTCCTTCTTGGAGAAACGAATAATTTGAATAATTAATGAAACTTCTACTGAATGTTCTGGATCTCATTTAAGACGCCGGGACATAATTACGCAATTCGTATGCAATGTTCCTAATTAGTTTCATGCCTCGGACCGCCAGTAATAAATCATTAACGCGATAAAATCATTTCATCCGTTTGTTAGCTCCCTCACAACGCCTCTAGGCATTCATTTGCATTAGCCTGTGAAACGGTGGCAATTTTAACCGTGTGCAAAATATAAGTAATGCTATAATTAGGTCACCAGCAAAACTATTATTTCCTGCACATTGCATTGCATATTCCTGTGCTTCAAGCAGTTGCACCAACATAAGAGAAACTTTCATTAAAACCCTCTGTATTTTCTCACTCTTAGTCAGAAATCTACTAAGCCACTGCTATGTGGAGTATATTTTCTAAAAAACATAAGGTGCCAGAAAGCGTTGTTTTGCGATGTTTTGTTCAGATACATATTTGCAAAGGCAATTAGGCCTATTATAATTATTGGTGCATAAATTTAATTAAGCAATCGTGTTAATCACTTGTTAATCAACATTCGACCACCGTATCCAACTAAAAGCGATGTTAGGGCCTGCTCTTTTTAATTCAACTATACCTAGTTGTCTTCATGGTCTAACAGGAACTCACTAGCAACATCTACCGCTAACTGTAAGAAGATGGAACAAAGCAAAAATTGACTTTATTCTTTGTAATAAGTTTAGAATAACTAAGTAAAACTAACCTACATTGAAAAACTAACTAATAAATATAACCATTTATAGAGTAGATATGTCGACGTTGAGAGCCAATTAAACATAACCTGCGTTAAATTTCTCTTCCGTACGCCATGTTGACTTTTTCAGGATAAATAACCGCTGTTCCTATTCATGCGAAGAACACTTAAGCCGTTTTACTATTAAAGTTGCTTAAGCCTTTTTTCTGCCTATAAACCTAAATTAATTGATACATTTAGCTTCACTGCTGTAGGTGACTGATTTTCCTCCTTCAATTTCGTCAAGCGTCATCTACACTGCTATTAGCTTTTTCTAGCGTGATGTGTAAAAGCCAAGTGTAACTGCCCGGCTGTTGGAAACACAGGCTGTTTTTATTCCAAAAATTTTATCTCAGTGTGAAATAAATGCCATCATTAATTGGTATTCAATGACAATCGTATACTTTAAAAAAATCAGTGTCTGCTAAAATGAAACCCCATTGTGTGGCTATAGAACACGGAAAATAAAGCAATAAAGAAAACGGATTGGCAGGCAGTTGTATGGCATTTACATGTACATTAATATTCCAAAAGTATTTGACTACGGTATACTGTGGCCAGATACTTTTGAAAGATTAGCTGCTGTTAGCAGACACTTCATGTCGATATCGGCGATGTAGCCACATTACTTTCAGAAGTGATGTTTCAAAACCGACAGAACCTATCACAACAGACATAACTCATTCAGCGCCTCTTCTGTTGTCTTCAACTGCCTCTGCATATCTCAGAGTCTTCAAAACGTGCAACGCTTGCAAAGCATGCAGTCCTTGCAAAAATAATCAGTCAAGTCAAATGACCAGGAACTGCCCGGCGTCATGACTACGCAGAGTATATCGCAGTCGGTCATAGCATCATAGCTCGCTTTCTACTTTTCAGCTATACATAAATTTGCTAATGACATCGGAAATGTAGATAAGCATAGTGAAAGCGAAGGAAGTGAAGACATGGCGTGTTAAAGGTGGCTCATTCTATCATCAGATGTCATCGGAGCAAATTCATCAGCAATTTAAATCAGCCGTCGATCCTTTGATTACAGGTTTTCGTGACGAATTCTAAATTTTACATTGTGAACCTGTCATCGAAAGTCGGATGCAGTGATAAAATCATTTGAAGACGATGGTAAAATAATTTATAGACGTTTTTGAACCATTTATTGAATAACAATCGATAGGCCCCAAAAGCTTAAACAATGTAAGTATAATTTCCACAAAATCTCGCTATTTATTGTAAGATAAAGGTAAAAGGTAAAGGTAGCACTATTGTTTATTCATCTTTATGGAAATTCCGCTGAAACATGGTTTAAAGACCTTGTTGAAGTGATAATGAAGGGTTTAATTCATTTAAATATTTAAATCATAATATAAATCAGTTAAATACCTGGGTAAAATAATTTAAAGGCGTTTGAATACAGGTTTAATTCAGTTCCTACTTCCACACTACGGTTCCAATTACTTATGCAATCACTTCTTGGCTTTTTAACGTTAATTTGTTTATTTAACAAGAATACTCACAAAGGGGAATAAAATTGTTTAAGACTAAACTGTTCTCTTCCATCTAAGTATAGATTAACTAGGATGTAAAGTAAAGTGTGCAAATATAGTGTAACCAAATGTGATTTTAAAGCCCTGGGTCTAGCGAGATTAGATCATCTCCTCATATCTCGTTTAGAAAAAAGACTGCGACATTAAATGTTCTGCATGCACATTGGTCGTTGACATAACACAGCTGCTCATAGTCATTGTGGCATGCAATGAGTGATTTTACGATTAGTGCAAAATCCTGTTTTCATGCAAACCGTAGTGAGTCCTTTTGTAGGCATACTAGACTCTAACCACACTGTGGTGCGACGCTAGGGGGCGATGTCAAGTTATTAACATAGACGAGAGCATGCTACTGCCAGAGTGGAAGCAGTTCTAAAAGCTGACGTGAAGCTTGTGGATATATGCAAGTTCATATTAACCTATTGTTTACCTAATTCATTAAGATAGATATGTAGACCACAATATATAATGGCGTTGTTGTTTTCACATCATTTGTGTGATCCTCAAATTAAAGCCTAAGTCATTTAATCACCCGCGATGACCTGATGGCCTTTTTTCGTATTCTATTGCGTTCCAGATTTCACATACTGAAGGAACTTTGAGCAAAGTTTTAGTGCACTTCTGCACAGCGCATTCGATAGCCATTAGATCGAGCAATGGGACAGCAAGCGAATAAAGTAACCTATGCACTATAGCTTTGAGTTACGTTGAGAAAGAGGGTGAAATTCAAACCCACCGAAACGGGGACGGCCTCCTTGCCCACTAATCATCGCCTACTATTTTGAGAATGCGCTCAGCCTCAAGCATAAAGGCCGAATAGGCATTGAGCGAAACTATAGCAAATTATTGCAGAAGCACGGTTCAACAGATGCTCAATCTGTAGGCACGCATTTGCGGTTGACTCTTGCCGACGCTAAGATGTTGATGTCTCCCTGTCTGCCAACGGAGTTCTCGTCATATACCTCTCCCAAATGCTCGAAACCGATTCGCTTGACTGGGAAAGGATGCGACGACGGAAACGACTCACAAGAAAAGCTGTCGTGACAGAACGCAAAGTTCTTCACCTTCGGCCAAACGTCTGCTCCTAGGAAATTCATATCGGCAAGATACCCGGCGCCATAACGCCTCATCAGCGATCGCATTGTTCCATTGAGAATTGAATATAATAGTTTGGGTCTTCCGCCCCAAAGCCCACCACTGACAGAGAAGTGTGAATGGCTCGGATGATCGCGGATGCAGTGAAACGATGTGTTCGTCTTCAGCCAGTCCCCGACGACCGTCGCATCTCTTGGCGTCAAGCGACTGTCACAGTCTCTCACCGTAAAAGCATCGACTTCCAGATCTTCGGCCACAAGGAACCTCCACAGCATCGGCGCAAGACCCGTCGCTGCCGTGTCCACGTATTGTATCTCGGCGCCCAGCTCGACGATCTTTCGACGGATTTTCTCGGGGGTTTTTCCGTATTTGACAGAACCATCTGGAAGAGGTTTCTCACAGTAGAACCAGAGACGCCATCCGGGAAAGATGACTGGTAAGAGCTGAGCGTTGCGTAAGGCACCGAGAGTATATCGTCGGTTGTCCCCGTATAGAGACATTGCTATGACTTTACGGCTGGAACTGATAGAGCGCCAAGGCCCTTGCGAAGCTTCCACGGCCGAAAGATACCTGAAAAGGTGAATTCAGTGCAGAGTTTAAACGTCGGGATTATATTTCATGTTGTATATAATTGATAAATTAAACCATCCGTTTGAGACAATCTTCCTTCCACTGCATATGCATAGCTACCGTTTTAGTTCGACTCCGTTCAATACATAAATTCTTCCTACCTAAGCCACAGGTGTTTAGATCAGCCAGATAACCATATGTGCAGCGCTTTTGAGAGGTTCTTCAATGTCCTGATGGATATCTACACGCCTACGTACACGTGCAAATATACATATACGCAGAGAGACAACTAGACAGGCAACCTTTACTTGCACTAATTTAGTCTAGCTCTCAATGTCGAGCCATTATCACGCGGGAGGATACTCTTTTCAGTTATTGTATTACTGTAGTTTCATCGACAGCTAAATCCCTATCATCTCCTTTCCCAGGTAGCCACGTTCAGTGGACCCACAGCACTGAACTATTGGTGGGAACTTATGACCATACATAGGTCTAACATTGACTCAACGCACGTGACTGTCAGGGTTGGGACTGATTGATGAGGAAGTATAAGAACTTGATTATAACCATACGATAAACAGAATTCACTTAAATAACACAAATAAAAACTGCATTGCATATTGGATCTGACAAACGAGATAGGCATGGAAGTGATAACATCGCTCACAACAATGTATCACTATCTCTTGAATGACCTTATTTCTCCGCCAAATTTTAATTTAAACCAAGCCAGATTTTTTTAAAGAACTGGTCAATTGTACTTATGAAATAACAGCCACGATCTGCCGGCGTATCTAACCTGCTTAGTGTAGCGATATCCTCAGCCAGTTGTTCAGCCAATTTGGTCGTATTTGCTTTTGCAGCAAGTACTGTCTGTACTTCGGTATTTTTATTTGTTCCAACGTCAAATGTTGCCTTATGTTTGGAAGAATACAACCAAACGGTGTACAACAAGGCGGATTCTAACTTCGAGATTCCAACAGGAAAAGCAGCTCCAAAAATTTCAATATGAATCTTAGAGAAAAATATACTAGAAACTGTTCCGCTTTCCTTCGCGTTCATAGTGGCAATTACGCCGACTTCGTGTGGCGAGTGCTTGAGAAGGATATCCCTCCACTGCGACAAGTCAATTTCTCTCCTCTCTTCCTCTGTCATTCCGTCAGATAAAACAACGTCGTAATAGTCTACGTTGTCCAGATAGGCATCCAGAATGACGCCTCTTAGAAATCTTCCATCCATACTACGATCCTTAATTAGCAAATCATCTATCACGATCGGAACGTTTTGTTCACACTGTTCAAAACTCTCATTCAGGTAACGCCTGAATGACTCTTTAATAGGCATCGCGGGATCGTCAGTGTACCTTAACAGGTAGAGTCGAAAACTCTTAATAGTATCACAACTGGGCAATTTAAAGTAGCGTTTACCAAATTTACTCGCATCAAGATACTTGTCTTTCTGTTCCGTTGTTGTCGATAGGCTGTTTGAAGGTAATATTAGAAAGACCGCAAAAACGTGTTGCATGCTGTTTAGCTTAGTCGCACTTCCTTGGCTCGCAAAGTAGACCTTTCTTTG
Organism: Norana najaformis; assembly: GCA_964023275.1. Classification (NCBI taxonomy): domain Eukaryota; kingdom Metazoa; phylum Annelida; class Clitellata; order Crassiclitellata; family Hormogastridae; genus Norana; species Norana najaformis. The sequence continues at coordinate 9,288,826 of OZ029925.1, forward strand.
CGTTAAGTGTGATCTGGTGTGAATGTCGACTATGATGAAAATAAGCATAACACAGACAGCACACAAAAAGGTTCTCTTGTCCAAGTTGATGAGCCGTTGTATGGAAAACATGGTCGTTCGAATCCTGTTGAACGTAGCAGCAAAATTTATTTAGTGCCAAATTATAACCTGCCCAGTAAGTATCGGTTTTTACTGATTTTATCGTTGGACGTAGAGTAAAGAGCGGGTTGTCTACACATCCGACTACTGTATTCGTCTTTTTCCACTTGGCTGATTGGCGAAATCGACTTGCGGTTTAATGCAGGGTACCTGGGATCAAAGTAAAGCAAGGTTAGGGCATGCAAGAAGGTAACTTCAGGCAAGAGAGGACAGGCCAGACCATCCTTTAAAGCCATGTATTATTAAATCTAAACTGTTTAAAACTAGTTTTTTGATTCGATGTATCTTAAGTTATGCCTAGTCGTGCTTCATATTTGCTCAAGTTATAAACATTTAAATATGTATAGGCTATTACTAACTCCGCCACTACCTCTATAATCGGGTAGTGCCAGTCCCAGGCCTGGAGCAAGGAGGAGGGCGAGTCAACGGCCTTTGATGCCATAAGAAGTCATTAAACATCGGAACTCGTTCTCCACAATGTGATGCATCTGTACTTGTCAGATGCAAATACAGGCTATTTACTTAAGAAAAAACTGAATTTTAAGCAGTGACTTGGTATTTCCGTCGTCTGTTACTTTATGGGCGACGTATTCATCCGAACCTCACTTTTATCCAGGCTTAGGACTGGCTTTGACATGCAAGTCACGGTTACCGCTCACGTTGGCCAACTGTTTTCGGGGATACTGTTGAGCCCTTTCACCTTGCGTAACAACCTAGGTGATACTTCTACTAAAACTTTCAACATTGATAGCATAGCTTCAGAGGCAATTCCTACCCAGTTGTTCACCCCTTCACCAATATGAGGTGCTATTCGGTCTTTAAAATGGAATGTGCAGTTACCCTAAAAAAATCTTAATTATTGTTCACGTAAGCTAATCACATCTTGTCATCGCTTAAATCTACCTTTGCCGGAGGTAGTCAAATAATGAATATTCTCAAGTAGCTATCACCCTGGAGGGGCCAAGGGGCCATATATAATCGTAGTCGTAATCGTAGCCGTAATCTCGAGATTTCTACAGCGCCCAACGAAAGCCAAGCCGTGGGAACCAGCTCATTCACAGGCGCTCAGTAAAAACAAAATCGAAAGGCAAAACGGTTCGGTTCCAGGTCAAGATCCAGGAGTCACGCAGTCAGACAGTTCGACGGCTACGGTGGATGGTCCTTGAAACTGAAATGAGAAGACAGCTAAGGGAAAGAGGAAGAATCTGGACAAGATTTTTGTAAAAAATGTTCTCATTTTTAATTGAAAGACCAGCGCAGAAATTGCAAGAGGTGAAGCGTTGGTGAGTTCGGATGATGGAAGGTAGCTTGCTAAGCGGGCCTACCACATAGCATAATAGACCTACATACATCACATCTTACTTTTGTTAACATTTGGAGACTGTTCGCCCGGATTGGACTGGAAACGCCTCTGAGCAGATATCTTTAAGGGGCGCTATATAAATGCTATGAATGAATTAATAATTGACTGAACAGATCGATCGATCTTCCAATACTACGCCACTTCACAGCAGGCCGCTACAAGCTACTTCCATTACATTCCATAGCACTATATTAGACATTCGACAGAACTTCCTTCTGGAAACGTGTGACTATAATGGAATTTCTGCAGCAGAATATGATTAACAAGGATCTGCGTGTATTAGGCTTTTTACTGCACAACTAATCTTGGGGAGTCGTTCGAAACGCTGGGAACAAGGAGTAGGGCATCTGGCTCCTTGTCACGCAATATTAGCAACCAGACATACATACATACACACATACACACATACATATATACATACATACATGCATACATACGTACATACATACATACATACACACTCAAACCTGTTGTATTTGTTGTAAACATTTTTAGAAGAGACTTATTAACTATGGCCAACCACCATAAAGATTTCATTTATGAAGGCCAAACCACTCCATGATCGTAATTTCCTTTGTCACGACTGTGTTGGGGGTCTGTAGCAGGCTTTAGAGCAACAGCGTGCGCGTGTTTGCTTATGTGTGCGCTTATTAAGAGCGCTCTGGTTGTAAATTGTAGGGTACCGGTTAGAGCCTCCCCGGGACGTTTATTGCGGACGGACCATGAGCAAATCCTTCACTCACAATTGCTTAACGCCATCGATTACCTCTACCTTTGGCCTTCTTCGTCATGTCAAAGTGAGGGACTGTTTATAGCAAGCACGTGCATAGCAACAGATACCTATGTACAACATGGCTTGTTTTTCACCAAGACAGCCATATTGATTTACTGACAATTTTAATGTTGCGCGTATTGTGTATATGAGCGAAAACAAAATGATAATAAGAGAACATGGGCAGCTATAGGCAGAATAAGTATGCCTCTATATATCGTCAATTATATATATATATATATATATATATTGGATATATAATGGACTAATATAGTTATGCAGAATATTTTTATCTTTATATATTGTAATCTCTATAATTTCTATATTTATAATTGCTGTACCATGTATGTATGTATCTGGCTATTTATATATCGCCTTTTAGAACCTCACAAACGAGCCAAAACATGGCTATCTAACAGTTCTGAAAAGGTGTAATTTAATATAGGCTTGGGCCTAATTATAAAAATGCAGTATATAGGCAGACGTTTTACCTCTATAACAATACGATTCAGTTATTCTAAAAATGACGAGTTTCTGTATAAAACTGCCTATTTCATCGCATCTGATTCAAGTATTTATGTAATTATGTATTTGTGAAATACATAATAGCTTTCTTTTTGGATGAACTCTCCAGAGCATGAGATAGAACTGCACTCTTAATTAAAATGAATGCCCTGACACTAATTGGCTGATACATCGGTAGTCTACCTGTCTCGGAAACTTTTTATTTGCATCTTACCTTTTTCTTTATCTCCTTTTAGCCTAAGTCGTTCCTGCCCACTTCGCATCTGATTAATTATCAGCCTAAATCTCTGCTCCAGTGAACACGGTCTAGCCTATGTGTCGATAGTACTCGAGTTAAATGGCGGCCTACATGTATATTGCTCACTGCGTAAAGTTTGTTTAATAACGCCATCACAACGAGATCATAGGCTTATTGCCCGCTCGTCTTTATATAGAAGGCTTGGAATACGGGCTTATCATTTAAAATTCTCATCTCGTCCCTAAACCATACTCATCTGTCTGTGCATTTAAATATTTGCTTAACGTAATCGTAATCGTAATTCCAAGATTTCTACAGCGCCCAACGAAAGCCGTGCCGCGGGGACCAGCTTATTCACAGGCGCTCAGTCAAAACAAAATCGACAGGCAAAAGAGTTCGGTTCCAGGTCAAGATCCAAGAGTCAGGCAGAGAGACAGCGTGGCAGCTACGGTGGGTGATGTTTGGGGTTGGAGAGCAGAGACAGAGAAAAGGAAGAAGGGGTGTCAGGATATGATCTGTGAATATTTTCAGTTTTGAATGAAAGACCGAAGCAGAAATTGCAACGTAGGCAACGTAGCCATATTAGCTGTCTGTATTCGGATATTTAATGAAGTTTACCCGAGAGAAATATCTCTTATTTTGATTGCAACTCAAGCGTGCCAAGTTTTCACTATTTATTTTTAGGACATCGCTACATATCAGCCCTATATGTCAATACTCTTCTGGTTATGGACACCGCCACGTGATTTTTATTACTGTTTAACTTCGTGTTTTACGGTTCCAACTTGGAGACATTGACCCATTTAATATTCCCTCCTTCCGAATCACAACTGTTATTTGATTTTAAGATGAAGAATTAGGAATGTTAGCAGAAGTGACAAGAGGAGGTTTTTCTTATTTTCCTTCTTTAAGTCCACGTGTTCATTTCCCTTTGATGTCCGATTCACGCTTCGTCGCTGCCCTTCACACCTCCGAATCGCGCAACCAGCAGAGTAAAGTCAAATCCGAATGGAAACAAAGTAATCCGATAAGGAGAATATGAGAACAAAGCATAGAAGGCATTTAATTAATGCGGGGAATTCATTAATTATAGGCATACGTCATGTGCCAGGGATTGAAGTGAGACACAGATCCCTTCATTTGGTTTTTCCTTTAGTGACGAAAGTCATAGAATCTTCCACAATGTCGCACAAGTAAAAAAACCCAGGAGTAGGCCCCTATCAAAGCGATATTGCCACTCCTATTACATCTTCCTTCCTGTATGAAAGATGTAACAGAAGTGGCAATACAAAACCTTGAACTGCAGAAATGACGTATATGCAAAAGATGTAAAGACGAATATATCTTTGCATGGTCGTGTGCCGATAGCTGAAGCGAGCTGATGAAGAAATCTGTGATACTTGAACCTACAGGTCTTCAAGTTTTTATAGATATTTATCTTAGTTAGTCTAGCAACCATAGCAAATTTCAAATAAGTAAGTTTTTTTACCGCAATCCCCATTTTATTCACTGGATCAATCCTTCATATCAGGTTCATCAGCTTGTAATTTTGTCTCCTGCTTCACAAGGAATCAAGCGTTTTAAAAGGAAACTTCGGTGTTACGATCATTTAAAAATGGGTTTTAAATTGACCTCGAATAAGATGTATCTTTCTTTCTCTTTCTCTTTGTCTCTCTCTCTCTCTTTCTCTCTCAGACAGACAGACAGACAGACAGACAGACAGACAGACAGACAGACAGACAGACAGACAGACAGACAGATAGGGGTGTACCTGTACTACTACATTAAATCACTGTTGATCAAATTACAGGAGATAAGACGTTCTGTGTAGGCCTTGTAATAAAGCTGTATAAATCGAACAACTGGTAAAACATTATCTTATAATTGCTGGGCACAGTTGCATGCATGGTAAAAATGATTGTCTCTCAAAAGTGACGATGGGAAGAAAAATGTACACTTTTTTCTATAGTGACCGTATGACCTCGACCTTGCTTATTTTTCGATGAATTAGGCCTAATCACTTAATCACTCACCGACGCTGCCCGTTTGAATGGGCGCCACTTGTACGGACCGTGCTAGACCGAGTTAAAATCACCTGAAATATAGCCACTATCGGTACCATCCAAGGTACACGATCAGAATCCATTTATTATGCAACGGTACCTGAACGTTTTCCATAATCTCAGATGCTATGTCGAGTAACATCGCTTAATTTAATGCAGTCAGTTCTTTGGGTTAAACATTTGCCAGTCCAGTCAGTTTCATCTAATTCAATGTTCAGCCCATGTTTTATTCAATTATCACTGGGCATTTAATTGATTATTAATTTCCCAAAGGAGGAGTTCATTGATTCGCATCCATCGGTGATAGCAGTGGTGGTGTTGATGGTGGTGTTGGTGATGATGGTGGTGTTGGTGATCGTGGTGGTAGTGGTGGTGGTAGTGATGGTGGTAGTGGTGGTGGTAGTTGTTATCGGCGGTATGGGTGGTATTGGTGGCATTGGGTACTTGGTTTTTTGCTAGTGGTGGTAGTGGTGGTGCTGGCGATGATGATGATGAAATGATGATCGGGTTGTAACCACAATTGTACCTTGTATTAATTAGTTGTAATTACAATTGCAAACTGGGCATTTCTACATCGTCTAACCAGAGAGGGCATTGTGCAAAGTGAGGGAGGGAACGAGGAAGTAATGTGAAATGGCACCATAAGAACACTTCATACAGATTCACCCGTCGCCTGTGTAGACCTGTAGCTCTTTTAAAAATATCTCTGCAATTTGTACTTTACCAAGGCAGTATCTCGATCCCTGCCAAGCCATGATCAAATAAGATACACGAATCATACTGTCTACATACCGAACCCTTTTGCCTATCGATTTTGTTTTGACTGAGCGCCTGTGAATAAGCTGGTTCCCGCGACTTAGCTTTTCTTGAGCGCTGTAGAAATCTCGAGATTACGATTACGATTACGATACACCTAGATACATTGATAAATGCTGTTTTCTTGTCTCTCTACTGTCTTTCAGTGTAAAATTACTGCCAGAAGTGGCATGCATTCAAGAGAAGGACAGGACCTCGAGCACAGCTGAGAACGACCAGCGAAGAAGGGAAAGTATGGAGTGTTGACCGTTGAGATGAAAGTAGAATTGGGTCTACAATGGCTGGTAGAATTAAGTTAACTCACGTAGCCCAAAGTCGAGCTTATTTACAGGCACATCGCTTGGTCCAAACCACGCACGAGTTTTTAAATAGAATTTAAGCAATGTAAATTAAGTTCAAATGGTTAGTGTTTTTTACGAAAATAGTACTTTTTTCATATGGAATATTTAAAATCAATGCGCAGGTAAACCTTACAATTATGTCGTTGTGCCCAAGATTAAATTTGCTTTTACCAGTGGCCTGCATCTCTTTAAAACGGTATTACGCCGTATTTACCTTTATTTTAGTTGCCTTAGTTAGAGACTGTTCACCCAACAACTGTCCTGAAAGAAGTTTGCCTGCATAATAGACCGCAAAATCCGAGCTGGGATAAAGAAGAGAGCAGGTTCAATAGTTTCATTTAATTCATGGACCACCATGGACCTTCTTCGATCTGTGGTAAACTGGAGGTTGCGAAGCAAAAGATTTGAGATGCGTGGGAAGAATTGATGGAGAGAGAGAGAGAGTGAGAGAGAGAGAGAGAGAGAGAGAGAGAGAGAGAGAGAGAGAGAGAGACAGCCAGACAAACAGATAGACAGACAGACAGACACAGACAGAAAGACAGAAACAGGGACAAAGACAAAGAGACAGACAGACAGAGACAGACAGAGACAGACAGAGGCAGACAGAGACAGAGAGAAAGCGGCTTCCAGTGGCGAGCATACTGACATTTATTTATGAACATTAGCCTGATGCTGAAATGTAACATGCTTAGCACTTGATTTGATTGGGACAAAAGGCTGGCTTACACTCATAACAGAAATGTCAACAAAAGCAGACATTAATGCGGTAAGAACACTGTATGGCGTCACTTCACGTTCAGTGTAGCCTGCAGTCAGATAGTTTGCCAAATTTCTTCACGAGGTCGCATTATTATCCGACTACATGTACAAAATAAAGTCACATTCCAATACTTTTATTACCACACAAGTGACATCTATAAACGTTTCTGATTAGGTGAGTTTCTGCTGTTTAAAGATATTATTTGCAAGAGTTACAATATGACTCCTGAATTTTTTTACTATACTATAACCTATTGCAAATCTTTAGGTCTGTACTCACGAATCGAAGTCTTTCAGCGGTTCAAACGCAGCCGCCTATACCATTTGTTTGCCTTCAGCGTGCTTAAAACTCCACAGCCTTACTGCGTGAAATTTGTTGTGGCGCGTCGGTCCACGCAAACAGCGTAGACTGAAGACCACGAAGAAGTTCTTAGTAACATTGTGCACACGGGCTCACGCTATTGATCGGTGCTTAGGCCGATATTCCACGCTTCATCCTTCCTAATAGACCGACCGTCAACGCCGGCATTTAGAATGCCATGCCGGGGTGCGTTTCAGCTATTGGTTGGGACAGCGCTCGATTATTCGCCATTGAATAGCAGTGGACATTCGCTCATGCGTAACAGTGAATAGGAACAATCGTTTAGGAGATGTCGTCTTGTACGGCCGCCCGTTCGTGCACCTTAAAGTTGTCGGAGCCCGATGATTTTTTCAAAGGGGTTAAGCTACGACCGCTAGTATAGTAGGCAACGTCGATACCCAAAACAGAGATGGCTAATTTTTTTCGTCCTTATCGTTTCATTTTATGTGTGTCTCTTACAGGTTACATTTTACAATACAACTGAAATTTGCTACAAATTTCAGAAGTGCGCATTGAAACCAGGTCAAAGGAAGCATCAAAAACAAACCACAGGATGGAAGAGCAGTTTTCAGTAATCGTAATCGTAAACTGGGAGATTTCTACAGCGCCCAAAGAAAGCTAAGTCGCGGGAACCAGCTTATTCACAGGCGCTTAGCCGAAACAAAATCCACAGGCAAGAACTGTTCGGTTCCAGGTCAAGATCCAAGAGTCAGGCAGCCAGTCAGACGGCTACGGTGGGTGGTGTTTGGAATTCGACAGATGAAGGGAAGAAGAGGAACCAGGATAGGATCTGCGGAAGAGGAGTTTTTCAGTTTCGAGTGAAAGATCTGCGGAGAGATTGCAAAGGACGAAGAGTTCATATGATGAATCAGATAACTGTAGTGTAAGCCAAGGGCTCCTAGATAATTAAGCATCTAAGTGGCTAATTATCTAGAAGTCTATGTGTAAGCTCACTATCGGAAGACAGCCTCATTAAGAATGTCACGAACACAATTAGGTAGGGAGTTTCAAATGCTAGGACCAGTTATTCTTAATGAGCCCCGCCGCAGAAGCACAAAGACGTCTGCTAGGACCAGTTATTCTTAATGAGTCCCGGCCGCAGAAACACAAAGACGTCTGCTAGGAACAGTTTCATCTATTGTAACCACAAGTGAGGCGGTCCTTTGGACTTGGCCACTGACGAAAATATCTAAATTTTACAGGTCGGGATTTTTACTATGTAGGGTCATCCTAAAAATTTGATGCGCAGAACATCTAATTCCTTTCAGTTCAGTTTTTATGGCGGTCACTTAACACATAAATTCATCTTTAGCCTATTAAGCGAAGGCCTGTACAGTCGCGGCCCTACGGTCGCTATAGAAAAACACGTAGGCCTAATTTACGTTTCACCTTTTACATACACACGCGCGCTTGTTTTTCTCTTACGGTTCACTGAAGCTCGAGTCACGGTCCGAATCAGGACTTTGTAATTGTGATAATAAACATAGTTGAAGACGATAATGTTAGGCTTGTATGTAGGCCTATTTAGTAGACAATGCTCTGAATTGCGTATTCGCTAAAAGATGAGGTTTGTACTTTGGACCAACAAAGAATTCTAATGCATCACGAAACTGCACCTTTCAGACCTTCTTCTCAGCAAAGGTGTGTGATATCACATTCATTTCACACCAGTGGCGGCTCCAGTATTGCTTGCGTGGGGGGTGAAGAGCATTTTCAGAGGGGCGCCACACACTGGCAGTCCACCAGGCACGAGTCTAGTCTGAGGGGCGCCGGTATATAACAAAGATGGGCGGGGGGGGGCGAACCGCCCCTCACACCTATAGCTAAATCCGCCACTGCCACACAATTAGATTCGCAACAAAGAACAGAGCAGGTGTGTGGCCCTGTGGGCTTTTTCGGGCTGAAGCCTTAACACAAAAACAACAATACAATGACTGAGAAAGAAAGAACACCAAAAGAGGTCTCGTCTGCTCTTGGTAGCAGGGAGAGCGTCTGGCAGTAAACCACTGTGGTGTGCTCTAGTGGAGCGGATTCAGGGACGGGGGTTCGGCGGCCTTCCAGGGTAATTTAGGAAATTTTACGATCAATGTTTCTGACACATTAAGAGCAATATTTCTGCTTATCAAGACCATTAATTTTGCATATTAGCATCAATATTTCGGCAAATTAACAAATATTTCTGCAATTAGTCCAGGCCAACTGAAACCGCAAGCAGGGGCGTCAATGAGTGGGAGTAACGGCCATGTCCGCCAAAATTTAGGCTCATGGGATGTGAATGTTTAGGAGCCCCATATTTCAGCATTATTTGCATGCCCAAGATCCAGCCAACACTTGCCTCGCTTAGTGCTTACTATAGCCCGTCTCTTTCTACTTTCTTACCACGCGGCACTGTTGTTTATAAGGTAAATGTACACATGTTTTCCCATAGCGACTGTATAGCCTCGACCCTGCTTAATTTTCAATGAATTAATCGGATGAGATCCTTTATCACCACCGCTGCCCGTTTGAATGGGCGCCACGCCATTTTAAGATCCCCGTGAACGGACCGTGCTACTCCCAGATTAAGATCTCTGAAATAAGCCACGACCGGACGCGAACCGGCATCCTCATGCTCAGAGGCGCCGTGACGTACGCGTTAACCAATGTAGCTAACCACGCCAGTGGACTGCAAGGGCCCCGGAACCTAATGTTCTAAGTTCAATACACGCCGCTTTTCTTGCAAGGTGACAGCCAGAGCCTACCCTACATCAGCGTAAATGCACCTCAACCCAAATGCAGCTGATTTACAAGCAAGGAAAATGGGAAGAAACGTAATATAAAATTTGTTTTGACTTTTAACTTTACATATAAATTTCACTAGTCACACTTAACAGATGTGTTACTATGACACTTTATCTTCTGATAATAAAATTAGGCTACACAGTTATATTTAGTTAATTATTTATATGCGCGCAAACTTGGCCATTTATAAAACTTCCATAAATATTCAGTCTCCAGCTAGATTTCGTTAAATGTCAACCTCAAAATTATCAAACGGCAGTGGAAAAAACAGATCAAAAACTGTACATAAAAAACAATCTTAAGATCCACCTAGCAGCATTTTTCATATGCCTCTACTTAACCAGCAGCCTACATATACGAAAGCACATAAGCTAACCAATACAGATCAAGAGCCTCTCGAGGGGTAGTGATAAATGTTCTGCAACAATCAGCAAAACACTCAACTACCAACGAGGCGTCTCCTACCACAAATGGGACAATATTTATGCATTCTACAGTTATGCAGTACAAGCGTGCTTCCGAGAAGCCTGTAACGGCGCTACATAAATGGTCAATTATACTACATTACTTGAAACTTACATATATGGTGTCGCATCACTCGATTCTCAAGAGAGGTACTGCCCCGTCTAAAACTGTGGCAGCTCACTTGCGTTAAATGCTACGATCGTTATCAAGTGATCAGCTTTGTGTGCACATAAAATGGCTTACTCTGTCGCGTAAAAGCTCTGGCAGCAGAGCACATCTACATTTCTGAATGTGGGGAATTTTACTCACGTGTACTAACACACTAGACTGAAAAAGCACTAGAATACTTGTCTGCAACTGTATTTTCTGGGTCAAAGCAGTGCCTTAGATTACTCCACTTCTTTTCTACATTCGATAGTTAATGTTTTCTAGAAAATGCAAACCTAGGGGGAATGAATACTCATCGATTTATATTTCTCTGAAAATTCTTCTAGATATAAATTCTCAGACGATTCTCACTTATTAATCCTTAACGATTTCCACAGGAAATCTGTTAAAAGTGAGTTTCCTAGGTAATCTCTGTCAACATTCATGGTTACATTTAAATTCAAAATAAAACATCCTGTCTTTGGAGTCATAAGAGTATAAAATTTATAATGGTATTTCAGTTTGTGTTGTATAGGGATCAAATTACCGTATTTGACAAATTATGCAACTGGCAGTATTTCCCACTCCCTCTGTTGACAAGTAAGGCAAACACTGCCTCTACAAAGTATCAAAGTCGCAAAATGCAGTGGAAGGTAAAAGCCACAAACGGTTTCGATTCACGATCGACGACAAAGCTACGTCTGAGTTCTGCTCTGTCAACAGACAGCAGCACGATGCGAATCCAAAGAAGGCCACCGCTTTGCAACAAGAACAACATTCAATAGAATTTCAACAAGCGATAATTGTAATTTTCAGCTAGATAAACCGAAGGATCCGTGTTCAGGACGAGCAGGGCTTGGTATTGACCCCTCGCACAGCCTCCTTCGACAGGTCTAGTGGCCCTTCTGACTCCAAGTGGACATTTGATATGCAGCCAACGAGGCCCCTTGAATACCTGCCTCCGGTCATTGTACGGAAGTCTGGCAGACCACCTGAAAGATTGCACAAAATCCTTGTTTCTACAGTTCTGAATATCTATAATAGATAAAATTATTTTCTCAGAAATAAATAAACTTATCAACTGCTACACCAATCAGTCAGTCAAGTCAGTCAGTTGGTCGGTTGGGCGGACAAGTCAGTCAGTCATTCATTCATTCATTCATTCATTCAGTCAGTCAGTCAGTCAGTCAGTCAGTCAGTCATTCATTCATTCATTCATTCAGTCAGTCAGTCAGTCATTCATTCATTCAGTCAGTCAGTCAGTCAAACTAACCAATCAATCAAACCAAAAATGACAATCTCCAGTCACAGAAATTCAGCTTGTAAACCTGTTCGATTATGACATAATTGTTAGAGGGTAGATTGAAATAGCAGCTAGATCAAAGACTATATGACAAGAGACTAGACTTCTACAAATATATAACAGCTTACCCAAATATATATTTCCGAGAGTATTCAAGCCCGTCATGTCACCACCAGATTCTACAGAGTAACGGGCAAAGCCGTCCACTTCTAAGTTTCCCCGTTGGCCAGTTCTGAAACAATCAACCCATCAATCAATCAAACAATCAACCCATCAATCAATTCACCAATCTGTGCAAGTGTGAATCAATCCACTACTACGTGATTTGGCAACTGATTAGTTCAGTGCTCGAGACTGGTCAATGCACAGTTCCATAGCACCGCCGACAGATGACAGTCAGACTAGACTTCTACAAATATATAACAGATGACAGATGACAGTGTTAGCCCTACTGTATAAATATGAGCAAAAGAAGTAATTGCATTTGTGGCAAAGCGTATAAGCGAATCACTCATAAACTCAACCAATCAGCTTACTAACTACAACATTTAATCAAAGAATGACTAACACAATAGCCCTATATCAATTAATAAGGCATCCATTTAATCATCCATTAACAGATACTCAGTCATCCAGTTCTTAAGACAATAATAAAAACCTAACCAGTCAATAATTCACCTAGTGTTTGGCCATTCATATACTCCGTAATCATTCAGGTCTTCAGACTTTTGCCAACTTTGCCAGTCAATCAAAATTTTCTTCTAGGCTCAGTCAATAAGTAATTGATTCAGTTAATAATAAGCTAAGTATATCAATACAGTAAACAAAACTAGCAAGCAGTTAGCCAAAATGATAAAAACTTAGGCGAGCCTAACGAATACTGCTTTATGAAACAGAACTCAATGCATGCTGCACAAATGAACATTTATATAGCGCCATCACATTTAAAGTACCAACTGAATGGCTGTAACAGACAGATGATTAAAGAGAAAGTAACAAATTTCATACCTTTCCAGTCTAATATGGTGTGTTCCTCCATCACTTATCACCTCATTGGAGACAACTGATGCTGGACCACTTCCCAACTCATAGCTGCAACATAATATTAACATAATATAATGACTCTCAACATAAGTCTGTATTATTTGACAGTGGTCTCACTGGCCAGGTCAAGAGCGCCTCTGATGAGTCTATTCTTGAAGTGGCGCTTTATAAATGTCAGATTACAATTACAATAATATACTATAATTAATAATTACTGTAGTTACAATAACTATAGCTATGAATACTATTACTACTGATACTGCTGCTGCTATTACTACTACTACTAGTACCCTACTAACACCACCATTATTATTAAAATAATTACTATTATTTATAATTAATATTAAATATAATTAATAATTAATATTAAAATAAATACTATTAAAACAATATTAACAACAGCTGCTGTTAATATTATTTGCAGCACTATTTTTATTTCTGTACAAAAGATGTAATACATCCACCTTGTCAATATCCACAGAGCCATCCATGAACACTTCTCACCTTAGAAGCTCAATGATGCTCTAGGCTTAACTTGGAATTTGACGTAGAACCAAACAACCCAACAATCTGGCTCATAGATTTTGTTTACCAAAGTCCTTGTGAACAAGTTCGCCCAGCTGATGTTGGCTGTGTGTGGTGCTGAGCAATTCTGACAATTTGCATTATCTTACATTAAACAACATTACTTTACACAGTCAAAAAAAAACAGCCTATATCTAAGCACTTAACTAAAAGACCGGCTCACCGCCTCAGTAAAAATACATTTGTATACAGAACAGATTGGAGATTATCACTTTTTAATAGCTCAGCAAATGCAAAAATTTCTAAACAAGCCATGATAGTAAGGTCACTAAAACGTATAATGAATGTTCTAAGTCCAAATTTTCAATACCATCTGATGCATATAAGCTCATCAGATACAAACAAAGGCTGACTGACCAAATGACTGAAACAATGAATGAATTAATGAATGCCTGGCTGCACATAATTACTGTAGGCAAAGACCTTACCTGAAAACTACATGGCCATCCTCCAGTCCCACAGAAATGTAATCACTGCCCCGCAGCAGGGTACCAGGTGGCTGTCCATGCCAGAAGAGAAGGGCGTTTGGCTCGGTGGTAGTCACACTGAATTCTATCGTTTCCGTTGATAGTGGACTGGCATGAGGAAGCAGTTCTGCTGGGAGCTCAATGAAACCATCACCCTCAAACTCTGCATCCTTCTCTACCACAGTTTCTGCCAAAAGTTCTTCAATAAGTAAATAAGCAGCCTCACAAACACATACATGCATTATCAAAAGAACATAAATATGCATGCAAATGTATACAGGAACCCTTCTGGGAATATAATCGTCCTAATTGGAACCACGCCTTATGTTAGCTGACGTAACGAAGGCAGTTTTGAAACTATTGGTCATGTCACTTGTGAATAAGCTAGTCATTGTCAGCCTATGAGTACAACATGATGTACAGCAATGGGGTGAAATTACCCTACAAAGGTGTACATCCACTATTATGGGGAAGTACAAATAGATTGCACGTATTTAATAAGTTATATACAAGAAATGAAAGTGGAATGGGGACTAAAATTCCAAACCATCACATGGCTTTCATTCTGTCAGAAGCCTCTGCATGACACTTACGTGTTTCACAGAATATTCCTCTGAAGCCCATCTGGCAGACACATGTGAAAGTATCGCCACGTTCCAGACATGTTCCATCATTCTGGCACGGTAGGCTGGCACAAGGACGTCCTGTGCCACATTCGGACACGTGCCTAAAGGAAATTGCTTCGTTGATCAGGTCTACACGAATGCCGCCAATCTCAAGCTAAAGCATAGCAAACAAAACATCAGATACAGTACAAGCTATAAAGTTTAAGACTTTCAACTTTGTTTGGCATTTTCGAAATTGTCCTTCTCCGGCTTCAACCTCCTCCCGCTCTTTCTCCCTTAAAGCATTTGATAACTTGCCTCTACCTGTCTGACTTTGAGCATTTGTGACCAAACCTTGCCAAGTTCGTTTTTGAATAACTATGCATGAATATAAGCTGGTTCCCATGACGTAGCTTTCTCGGTGCTGAAGAAATCTGGAGAGTATGCTTTTGAATACTGTTCAATTGAAACCCACTGCAAGGTTTTGAGCTACAGGGGTTGATGAACGCAAAGTTTAGGCAGATCTTTGCTGTCTTTACAAGTGCTTACTTACTTCAGTGATGCAACCCTTGAACCCTGCCAGAATTCCTGCAGCTGGAGAGATCCTCAGATCGGAAACTCCGCCCACATACAGTTTTGTGTTCAGGTTGAGTCCAACCGTTTCTCCAAGCGAAGTACCTAGAAAAGAGGAACAAATTGTAACAATGATCACTCGAAAATACTTCATATCATTGGCAGACATGATAAACAATGATTCTACAGCAATCAAAAGCTCTTAAAAAGAGTAAAAGCTGTTTAAAAATGTGACACAGAGGAGTCACATGGCTACATTACTATAAATATATGCCTATATTAGCGTGTGTGCCTGTGTATATACATATTTTTCTGCTGATATACTCACTATACATCTGTGGTTTCAAGACTTCACTCAAACTCTATAACTCTGTCTCTTCTCACTCTCCCTTTACTCCCTTTCTTCCTTCAAAGATGTATATTCTGCACTCTCTTTCTCCAAGCCAGACTTATTTCATCGTCACACTCATATATTCCATCTCCACAGAGCAAGGCTAAAATAAGAAACCTAGGTGAGAAGTACAGTAGAAGACTTCTTGTCTGAATTATGAAATCCCATGCAGACAGTATATTTTTAAATTTAGTAATGAATTTAACGGAAATAATAAATTGATTTATTATAAGTACTCATGAATTTAGGAACCAATGTTATAGAAATTGGATTCACTACAATTGTTTACATCATGAAACTGTTTCACTTCCTGTCAATGAAAGGGAAAACAAATCTGTTTTAAAACTATGAAAATCGAACGATACTACCAGTAAAACAGCTTATAAAGCTGACTGGAATCTAGCAGTACTAAATGATAAGTGGAAGACATGCACCATCATTCATTCACGAACAATTTCCGTTTCTGATTTTGAATTCTACCGCTTCGTAACTAAATGTATACTGTATTTACATCCAAAAATAGCCACATTAATTGCCACATCTGGTTTTTTTCACAGTACACTTTAAATTAATGGCATATCCATGAGTACTGGCATTGTGACTAGTTACATATGGTACATTTATATAGCACTACTATTTAATGACAAGGCATCATAAGTGCCTCAGAAGGTCCCTAATTGGACCACCTTAGCAACCTCTCAACCATGAGGAGAACAGCAATAGTACCAGTCCCTGCCACTGTTCTGACATGTAGACCATTTCCTCTGTTGAGGATCACTGAAAAGCAATGTGGGTCGCAACGAACAGACCCCAGAGGGATTGGAGAAGACCACATGGTTGACCTATTTGACCTAGGACTGACCTAGGTTGACCTAGGACTGACCTAGGTTGACCTAGGACTATTTGGATCGGAGTCTTGGAGAAGGATCTTGCAGAGCTAAACATCGGCCTTCATACAGCATGGAGGAAGGTACAGGACAGAACAGCTTTGCATCGCATTGTGGACAAGGCCATGCTCAGCAGAGTTTGTCACCAGAGAGGGAGAGAGACGTCAAGCAGTTGACAAGCTGACCATCACAACACAGTGACCATCTCAGCAGAGGTTCAAGCAAGTAAACTCCACATTATGCAGCAAGCAAGCAGCATGCACTCAACCAATTTGCAACCCATTCACTTTATTCTTTCTGTGTCAAACAATCATTTCAACATTAACCACAGATACTATAGAAGTTATTAGACTGAAGTTGGATTAGATTAGCCTAGCATAAGGTAACATAATCACAAATTTCAATCCATTCAGAGTCTTTGCTGGTCATTTCCAGTGTTCCTTGAACTAAGAGCATTCATAGGCATTTATACAAACTTACCATCACACCTTTTAGTGGCACTCCGCAACAATTTCAGAAGTTCAAATGGTTTAAATCTTTGAAACAAGATGACTCACGTGTTGAAGTGGCTGACGCTGCTTATAATGTGGGGGTTGTTGTTAGCTTGTTAGTTATCTAGTTTATAAAACATTGACCACTGGCCAACTATGATATTTAGGCTAAACTCATTCCCCAGACTTATTGTTTTTCAACCAATTCATCTGATTCCCTTTCTCTTGTGATACCCATGACTAGAACTGTTCTTGGTAAACGGGCTTTTCGTTTGCTGGACCCACATTTGGAACCCTCTTTCAGTCACTTGTGTTATTTTGTTCTCAACTTTAAGACTTGCTTTTTCAAACTGGTTATCCACCGCAGGCTGCCTTTATGTCTTATTACTGGACTGATTTTCAGGATATTGACCTGATTGTGTCTTGGTTTTGGCAAGCCATTGATTGGTGCCTTGTGCATTAGAACAAGCCGCTATAGAAGTTGTTAATTAATAATAATTAATAATTACACTTTTTCACAAGAACTCTGAATGTGTTCAACAAAACAAAGTCTTGGAAACAAACAATAAATTATAAAGAGCAAATCAACAACTAAAACGGCCAATTGTAAGTTATCAGCTTAGCAATCAGCACTAAAACCAGTGCCTGAATTTGTTAATAAAAAAATCATAATAGCACAGCAACAAAGCTTAGCATTCAGTAACTGACAAATGACCAACCATTGTGAGTTTAAAACAAGAACTGACAAATAAACTAACAAAATGCTAAAAACACGCAAATAACTTGTCAAATCTCCTACTGAAACTTGACCAACTGTCCACTATCAGTTCATGACCAAATGACCAACGAAGAGTCATTGAAACAATAGCTGACAGATGGACAAAGAACAAAGTCGACACTGCCAACAGTAGCAACCAGCAAGCGCTAAGTTCACAGTGGATAGATCAATTACTAGCAATCTACAGCCAAACGAGAGCATTTCTACCTGAGCAATTCAGCATCTTCGATATCCATAGCGGGATATAGCAATGGGATTGCATGCTGGATATAAGGCAGTCATCAGTAGAAGCAAAGAACTTGGGAAAACTCAATTCGGGAAGTTAGCGTAAAAAACTAGAGAAACGAAGCGAAATGTAAGCCAAGCAAGGAAGTCGATTTAGGAATCGACTTTGCTTCGTACAGTTATACCTCTTTCAGGATCAGGAGACTTTCCTACAATTAAGAGAACAGAAAACGCCTTAGCATGTTTCTCTTATGAGGACCACGAGAGCCAAAGAGAACATCCTAGTCGGCATAATATGCTGGTAGACTTCGTCTGTTCAAAGCTATCACTGATAGCATTTTCATTATACAGAGCAAAACTCTGTTACAACATGCACTATTATAGCAGAAATCTGCTTATAACACAGTAACCTGCATCACTTTCAACT
Organism: Norana najaformis; assembly: GCA_964023275.1. NCBI lineage: Eukaryota > Metazoa > Annelida > Clitellata > Crassiclitellata > Hormogastridae > Norana > Norana najaformis. The sequence goes on from OZ029925.1 coordinate 9,307,392, forward strand.
GCTTCAAAAGAATCACAGAACTTTCTGCAAAATTACCTCACAGTGACAATAACTACAATTAACTGATTTAATTAAACACAACATTGAAGACGAAAATTAGCATGATGCATTATATCCTACTGTTCTTTTGACATCCTCGTAGCCATAACCTGTTTTTTTCCACATACCCTACTATCTTACCAAAACCAGGTAACTAATAATGTTAGTTACATTAGTATAGCAGTCAGCAGTCAAAGTGTTATATTGCAAATATAGCTAATTAGAAAGCAAAATATGACAGATTAAATATTAATAAAAGAAAATCAGGAGTGAAAACTGAAAAAGAGACAACTGAAATAATAAAAAGCCACGTTCTAAAGTACAAAAGATAGAATACAAGAAGAAACACTGATTAAGATTTTCCCTTAAAACGCTCAGCAATTCCAGCTCACAAAAGACCCACAAAATAGCAACTTAGACATAAATAAAATTTTGCTGAAGGCAAATACTTCAAGTGAAAACATTTTGTACTACAAAACTACACAACAGCTCTTCATATCACAAGTGGATGATATCTGAAAATTAAAGTAACACATTAAAACACCGCTATTGACATTTACAGTATAACATTCCGTCACCTGTTCTGAATAGTAAGTTATGGCTAAGCTACGACAGGTAACATTTAAAATAAATTACCACACTTATAATTAAAACTTTTGTGCAAACTTGCATTTGAACATAAAAATCATGGCTCAATATTGCCAGCTAAATGTGAAACAACAATAATATATTTAACGTTTTCTGTCTAAATTTTGTCATGAAAATTAATAATCCCAACTAACCTTTGACAGCAACACCATTGTTAACAGATAAAGATCCGTCCTGGCGACTTCGCTCTGCGACGACTGTTGTCCACTTGCCAACTGCCACTGGTTCCCTACTTTGAATGTCAGCTGCTCCTACAAATTAACATGGATTATGTATGTATGTGTGCATATGTGCATAAGTGCATGTGAACGTACGTACATATATTTGTAAGTATGTATGTATGCACATATCTAACACTTAAGCATGTTTGCTTGTGGACATACTGCGCCTTTTAAGAACCTCTAAAAGGTATTCAGGAGGTCAGAAGTTAAGTTCTTATTTCTGTTCTGGGTCAAGTAGCAATGATGGTATCGCAAAGGAAACATCCGATGTGTGGTGACTGGTAGAGTGCTCAACTATCAGCACAGAATGTGCAGGTTTGAGTCTGGCCTAAGACAGTTAACGAGTTGGCTTAGGGCAATTCCTTCACACACAAATGCTCAACATAAACTGATTGATGCTTGTCATTAGATATTGGTGATATATAACAATAAAAATTAATTAATAAATAATAATTAATAAAAAGTAATTAATTAATTTGTAAGAAAGCATCAAAATCATTTGAGTTTGAAATGCAAAAAATTTGGCACAGTCACCGGTTCCTGTATCAAACTGGAAGTGGATGTATCCGTCTCGGATGCTGACTGCTATGAAGTCACCATCTCCATAGCGACTGAATCCGTTGTACAGAAGGAGAGCATTATTTGGACTGTCAGCTCGGAAGGTCAATTTTAGCTGAACATCAAGGAGGGCATCGCGTATAGTTGGATATGCGATGTAAGCTGATGAATTAAATGATGGTGTTGCAAATTCAGAGCCTAGAAAAGGAAATGTAAAAGCACAATAACCATGTAGGAATAACTAAAGTCAGCTAAAGGTAAAGGTAGTATACTTGTTCACACATCTCCCCAGAAACTCCTCAAAAGTATGGTCCCAGGGTTAAACGGCTTTTAAAAAAAAACAAAAACATTATCTGTGCATGTTCGCAGCCATATAAAATCTGTTTTTGTCTCTATGTCGCTTTGATAGATTGTCTAAACATGAAATTTGCTTGACAATTCTGCCAGTTTGGACTTAAACCGTTCCCGAGTCACAATCATATAAAACAAGTGATTTAAACATATACATGCTTATTAAAATAGACAGATAATATAAAAAGATACAACATTTACTTAAACCTATACAAATCACTGTAGATCTGCTGATGGCCATCATTTCTGACATTAAGCCATTAAATAAAATGATGGAATTTTATACCTTGTTCACATCGCTGACCAGTTATTCCTACTGGGCAGGAACATCTGTATCCAGTGCCTTCTTCAAGATGCTGGCATCTTCCTCTCCTACCACATATACCTAAAAGTTCAACAGATTGTTGACTTAGGAACCTTATTTTAAGCATCCCACCAAGCCAGTGTACTTGCTTTTACATACATCTGAACAGAAGAGCAACCAAGTTTTATCAAGTACCCAATACTTAAAACAAATTCATTCGCTAAAAGTTCTTAGTTAAACAACGGTGGCACCAGCTGATAAAAATCTGAAAGAAACATTGTCCTGATATCTAACAAACTGTCTGTTATGCTGCAACTGATAAACACTTAGTTTTAATTATTCACAACATTCGACTGGCTTAACAGCTGAAAAGCTGCTTAACAAGTATCCAGATGCATATATAAAAATATCTAAACAGTTGAACAAAACAGTAATCAACTATTAACTCACCTGGGGCACATCTCTCTCCCACCAGCTCACAGTTGGTTCCGGAGTAATTTCTGGGACAGAGGCACTCATACCCCAACTCGACACGGGCAGGGCGACAAGTGCCACCATTGCGACACGGTCTGTATTGACACACTGGACAGTCAGTAATACCATCATTGTCAAGCACTTCACCTCCGAGGTTCAACGGTATTCCACTGACTACCACCTGACTGATGCAACCTGAACAGTTGGAAGCAAACTCCTGTTATCAAAGCACTTCTGACAGGTTCTTAGAAGGCGCTACATAAATGTCCATACATCAGTTATTTTAAATCACACTGTCATTATTTTTGTTACTGTTATTATTATTATTATTATTATTAATACTGCTGCTGCTGCTGCTACTACTACTATTTTTTACCTTAGGTAGACATGATCCCTCAGAATTTAAAAAATCCTGTAGGGAGAAAATGATGAAGTATTATAAATATCATTATTAATCAGATATTTACATTACATTAATTAATGAATTTACCTCAAAAGCATAGGTTGCAACTACTGTTATTACATTGTATCATCATCACCACCATCAACATCAATATTACAATTTTCAACAAAATATATAACGTGAAAAGATATTTTAATGCCCTGTAATAACCTACCCACAAAGCCTTTGTCGTAGCTTGCCAGCCTTGAAATTCTGCGGAAATCTGGAACTGCTCCGAGGTACATATTCTCAGTGAGGTCAAGGCCAACGAAACTGCCAGGTGCCTGACCTTTGTACTCATGGCCATCAACAAACACTGATGCTGTAACACAATATCGAAACACATCGTCATCATCATCGTCATCATCATCACATCATATCATCATCATCATCACATTGTCATCGTCATCGTCATCGTCATTGTTATCATCAGTCGTGAGTCCCCTCTCTGGTGTGTTGCCATTTCTATGATTCTTTGCCAACTGGTCTGGTCTTTCACTTGTATCCAGGGAAAACATATATTGTTGAATTCATAACTGAAGTTCCACTGATATAAATCAATGTTTTTGTTCTTTGCTCAAAATACGTTAACCTAACTTTTAACCAGGCAGGAATAACAAACAGTCCAATGAGAGGTAAATATGGAAACCACAGAAGCCTATGAATGATTCTAACAGGCACTACATTATATATATATATATATATATAATGTCCAGATACATGCATACATGTGTGACACAGTGGTCTGTTTGGTCTGCAATCCAACAATTGCAGTTTCGAGCTTGCTGAGCAGACTCCATGTAACAACCCTGGACAAACTGTTCACTCACACTTGTCTCTGTCACCAAGCAGTGTAAACTGACTTCTGTGGAAGCAAACGGTATGTCCCGCAATGCACTAGCCTTGTGTCCAGAACCTTGGAATCTTCCACAGCCCACTGAAAAGGCTGAAGGGAAGCAAATGAGTGCCCTGCTTGTTTCACTGGGGGACAAGGGAGGGAGCTTTACTTGACTTTACATTTAAACATGGCTATTTATATACAAACAGCCAACTGAAACTGAAGTGTAGAGGAATGGTGTGTATCAAATAGATTTGTGCAACAGCCAGAAAAATAAGGAGTTTTTAAAAAAGTTCTAAACATACAAAAACTTGGACCTCTATATTTAATTCTCCATTTGGATTCTTATCAAGTGGGTTATGTTCAAAAGCTGAATTAAATTTGTGATCTAAGTGTTTGACCTTGCTCAAAAGAACTGACATTAAAATAATGTGTATAATGAGGAGGTTCTAGTGCCTCAGTAATCAGGCATTTTCAAATAAAGTTGCACTTTTTCTATTGGTTGGAAGAGTATTGAGAGGTGTTTTTAAAATTCCTAAATACATGACTGATTAGACTACAAAATGTTTTATAAGAGAAATGAACAAGGCTTACCATCTTTTCCATCTCTTTTGATCGTAACTGTGTGCCATTCGTCTAGCTCAACAGGGTGTGTCGTGATGATCGCTGGACCAGAACCAACATCCAATCGCAGTTCCGCACGACGGTTTCTCAGACCAAACGACACAAAATCTCCAGTTCCATCATCCAACTGACCATTGTACAGGATCAGTCCTAAGAAACAGATTCCGCACAATAAATAAGCATTTGTTCACACATCATATGTGCATCAGTTCAACGAGGAATTGCGGGCATAGGTAGATCATTCGATCAGTCATCGGAAAGCAAAGCAAGCTGATAGAAGTAGGTTTTCAGCCGCTTAAGAAAAATGTCTTATGAAGTGATATTGTTGGTAATGTTATTGTTGGTAATAAAACATCTGTGTAATTTCTTAATAATGTCACTAGACTGTCATATATAACACTCATATGTATTTAGTCTATAAGTGTCTATTCATGTTTTGGAAGTCACAATATTGACTCATTTTTCAGTTTCATCCAGATCATGATTGTGATTGATTTTCTTAGTTCTGACTTTGTTTTTAGTTAAGTTATTCATACCTAATATTTGTCAAACATTTTTGTCACCACATGCTTTGTTTTGTAATATTTGGCCCTAATTTAGTGGGACTTAGGTCCCTTTTAGGTCTACCACTTGTATTCCAATAATCTATACACTGGTTAGCATATTTGTTCTTTTGTTCTTTTGCAATCAATAAAGTTGCAATTCAATTAAAAGTTAACGAGCAGATTGCTTCAGATGCCTGGTGATGAATTTCTGAATCCATGGTGTGAGAATTCAGACCAGCACATAATGCAAGATAATGCAAAGTACAGGTGAACAATGTAAGTATATATGTATATCTTTGGCTATATGTACAGCGCTTTTTAATAACTGCATAAGGGCGCTAAAAACAGCTGACTACTAGATCTAAAATGGTTTGACATCACATTGTTTGAAAATGTTACTGTGATGAAATATACATATATTTAGTGAAAGACTGTTCCTGAAGGATATTCCAGTGATGAGAAAGTGCCAAGTGCCGCATCGTTGTATGGAAGTGCGAAACCAAAGGCCACTAAATACAATGATTGTCACCCAGGCTGGCTAGGAACATTAATGCACAGTTCACTAATGTATTCTGGAGCCACACCAACTACAGCGCTTTTGAGAGGTACTTGAAGAGCGCTATATAAGTGTTTGTTACATTACATTACACATTACTGAAGTTTGTTCCATGAGAAAGATCTTGAACAGAATCCTGTCTCTGTCCAAATGCCAGTGCAGCCTCTCTTGCATACAGCTTGAAACATGCAAGAATTTTGGCAGGTTAGCAATGATCTAGGCAGTATGGCTGAAGAAGGACTAAAGCTGTCATATCACCATAACATTTATTTAGCCCCACTTGAGAATATACACTAAAAAGGAAACACTTGTGAAGCATATGCTTAACAATAAAGAAATGAACACAGGTTGAGAAAAAATCAATATTTATTTCTGGTATTCCTGTATCTGTTAAGTGCCTCTATCTAACGATCTCAATCTATGGCACGTGAAGGACTTGCTCAAGGTCCTTACACAGTAACTGTCTCAGGGGGGGGGCTCAAACCACACACTCCACATTACAAGGCGAAAACTCAAACCAAACAGCTTCACAAGATCATAACTACCATACCATCATATTCGCTTACCATCAGTCGTTTGAGGTTTGATAGAAATCTCAACGTCAAAAGTCTTGTATGCATCTCTGATTGTTGGATAGCTCATGTAAGAAACTGGATTCTGGGCGAAGAAAGGAACCAGCTCTGTAAACAAATCGATCAAAGAATGAATCAAGAAATGAATGAATCAGCAAATCACCAGCTTAATTTTTCTTACAATGTCAGACTTAACAGTTTAAAAACTCAGATTAGCAGCTAAAGAGCAAGAAATTAAGAAATCAAAGCAGCATTTTTGACTTGGAGAACATAAAAGCATTCTTACAAAAGAAACGATTTTAAAACTCTCTTCCCTTTGCAGGACTTAATTCAACCAAAAGAGCCTTAAAAAGTCATCGTGAAATCCCAGAAAAAAATTGGTTCACGCACAGTGCATTTTAAACCAATTCCAAAGAAGCGCAAAGAACAGATTAGATTACCTAGTAAGTAAGCTAAGTCAAGTATTTGCACATTTATTACATGCATCTATCAAACATTATTTCTTAAAAGCATGATCCTTGGATGGATATTTTTACTAAAGTACAAACACAAAAGCAATAATCCAACAACTGGACAAGCTGTCAATTTCCAAATGAATCACTGGATTCAAACAGAGGTTCCGAACCCAAACAAACAGGGGCCCAGACCCATAAAGACATCGGTCCTGGACCAACACAAACATGGGTCCCGAACTCACACAAACATGGCTTCCAAACTTACACAAACACGAGTCCCGGAACCACAGGCGAAGGCAAGGGCAAGTGCAATTTTAAATTAATCACTGAGATTCAAACAGAGCTCCCGGACCCATACAAACCCAGATCCATAAGGACATCGGTACTGGACTAAGAAAAACATGGGACCGGATCCCGGGCCCATACAAACACAGGTCCTAGAACCAAAGGTGAAGGCAAAGGCACGTGCAATTTGTCACAGAAGTACCCATTTGACACAAAAGTAGACTGTACTATAATTTAACTTATGATGCTTAATGGTCATCAAATTATTTTTAGAAACCAACATTCACTGGGAAAATATATCTGACTATAAAAAAGCAGACAAAAAACGAACCGCCTGACTGAAGAAAGATGATTCCCTCTGCAAATCCATGTATATTTGATGCATTGCAAACGTATTCGCCAAAGTCTTCTGGACGCATAATTGGAATGACGAGGACTCCATTATGTGTCTCATGATTTCTAAAAACAAGACAAACATAATAATCCCAAACACTCAGTGGCTTTTAATTAATTACATCCAGCTGTTACTTTAGCAGCACTTTTAATGAGGAAAATTGCATTTCATATGAAATTAGATTAATGAAGCAGTTACAGGCAGCTATTTATAACTGAGTGAAGAAAACATTGTGGGAGATACTGATTCCTCCTTTGTCACTGCCGCTTCAATTTCAAACACTATCCACCGTATCCATCTGCAGGACCTTTGGATCTGGACTTAGAATCAACCTTGACCATACAGTACCTGTCCTCTGCCTGCAAAGAAGCTGGTTCCCATGCATGAATTCTGAGATCATGATTACGATTATTACATGTATATGACATGTTGACATTATATATGTATGCATGTATCTGGAGATTTGTGCAAAGTTTTGATCTTACTGTGAAATTTGGCTACATGTAGATGCTACTAACCCATCAAGAATATATGTATTTATATAACTGGATATTTATGCAACACCTTTAGAAACTTATAACAGGTGTTGAAACCTGCCCATCTGAGCTGTGTCAAGTGGGACATTTCAATTTCTTAGTGGAAGAGTGTTCCTGAAAGATGGTCTAATAGCAAATCCCTACAAAATGCAGGATGCAGAGTTCATCGAAAGGGTGACTCGAGATAAGAATATATTCATTCTGGGTTCTTATGGTAATCATTCCTTATTACACACACCTCTATCAACACCAATCCTCAGAAGCAACTGTCTTGGCATTAAAAGACCTTTTTAGTTTTCTTTGTAAGTTTCATAGTCTGATAAGTTTTCACGGTCTTTATTTACAGTGTACTATCAGAAATAAAAGTGAAAGACTGATGCGTCAGTAAGGATCTATCACACTATCTTAACTAACCGTCATAACTTAAACCCTCACTTTGACCTCCTGTCAATAAAAATGTCACAAGAGACTGTTAGTATAATTTGTTACAAAGGTTCTCATAAAACAAACGAGATCCAACTACGTCATTCGTTTAGTTGACTGTCCTTAAATAACCTGGTTTCTCTGAAACTCTAAGAAATTGTGAGACTTTGCATTACATTATTTTTTTACACTACATTACTAAAAACTCGGACATATTCAGAAGAGTCACATACCTTGGAAGTACTCCATCCCTCCTAGACCAATGCACAGCTGGGGTAGGATCCCCATGTGCACGACACGTCAGCACTGCCCTCCCCCCAGTTGACACAGTGCGGCTCTGTCGGGTTACAGGAATAGTCGGAGCCTCTATTTTAAAATATAAACAAAAATTAATCAGGCCTCAGCGGTATTCTGTTGTAACATGCAGTAATACAACATTTCTGGTGCTAGATATAAATTTAAACAGCGACCGTATGGCATCGACCCTGCTCATTTTTCAATGAATTAATCAGGTGACATCCTTCACCACCGATGCCCGCTTGAATGGGCGCCACACCCGTTAAGGTCACCATGTGTGGACCATGCTAGCCCGAGATTCAAATCTCTGACCGGGATGCAAACAGCCATCCTCGCGCTCATAGACACCTTGACCTACACATTAACTGATGTGGCTAACTAGGCCAGTATATTTAATCTCTCAGCCTTTCAAATCCAGGGTTCAAAAGGTTGCTCCATAGCTGGATAAATAAGTAAATAAAGGGACGTTGAGAATGTTCATGTATGCAGAAGTACTGTAACTTTTAAATTAACAAATTAAATGATTGAAACAAAACGCTGTCAGGTCAGACAGTTTCTAAAATATTAAAATTCAAGAAACTCTTGCACTAACTCACTGGCAATAATCAGAGTGACTTGTGCAAAGACGGTTCCTGTGATGCTCGAAGCAACGCATCTGTAGGTTCCCTGATCCTCCTCCTTTGCTTCAGGAATTATGAGATACGTGTCTTGAAGGATGATGTGTCGTGACATCGGACCATCCACTTTGATCCACTTCACGACTGGAAGAGGTTCACCTGAAAAAGATAAGCGTAGCACTGTTGTTCTAACTACGGAACTTCAATTTCAACTCCTTATTAAAGATGTTTCAAGCACTACAAAGTAATATAACCATGCAAACATTGACTCTGGAACTACACTTTCAACTGCTTCTGAAATAGACTTCATTCCCTATCAGGGGTAAACATTTCCATGTTTGCCAAGTGCTCTGTTGAGGAACCTTGCTCAAATTGACCTCAGTCAGATAGTCAGGAAACTGCTTATCGCACTTAAAATAAATCGCAGGTAAAACACTACATCATATTACAATGCTTAATCATTTTCTTCATGCAATTTCTTGTAAGTTTATAGCAATACTGTCAAATGCCATGAAAACTTGATGGTGCTGAACAAGTCCTCAGTGACCACGTAGGGTCACTTTCCTCAGTGACCACGTAGGGTCACTTTCCTCAGTGACCACGTAGGGTCACTTTCCTCAGTGACCACGTAGGGTCACTTTCCTCAGTGACCATGTAGGGTCACTTTCCTCAGTGACCACGTAGGGTCACTTTCCTCAGTGACCACGTAGGGTCATTTTGCATGTCTTGCAAGTGGTGACCACTCAACTACATTGCAAAACAAAAACTAAACCACATGGTAAATCTTCATTTACACTTTTTACTATATATTTAATCTGTCTTGAAAAAAAACAACAAAGACAATACTAGTGTGCTAACTAAATTACGCCATTCCAAACAGAAACTGTGTTTCAAAATTGAGTTTTTTCGGGCGTGTCATTCGGGTTCATGAAGAGCAGGACCACTGGAGAGCCTTTTGGCTGCAAAGAACTATCCCCTGAAAGATTGGAGAAGATCACATGGCTGACTTAGGACCATGTGAACTAGCGTCTTGCAGAAGGATCTGACAGGTCTAGATTTTTGCTTTCATACAGCATGGAAAAAGGCACAGAACAGCTTGACATCACATCAGACAGACACACAGACAGACAGACAGACAGACAGACAGACAGACACACAGACACACAGACACACAGACACACAGACACACAGACACAGACAGATTGCAACACAATGCCGACGTGATTCCTCCCACCTGTAACTTCACAGTTGATCTCAATTCTGTCTCCAACTAGCAAAGTCTCCCTCCGGTCGGGCACATGGACTGGACCAGTTGTCGTTCCTAGTAGAAACAAACACAACAACGTAATGTAATAAAGCATACCCTGCTATACAGTACCATTTGTGCACCACTTCTAACCATGACAACTACATGCATATCCCCAAATAACTAGTCCTAGTCTTGCATATTGAGGATACCAGTGTAAAGATTACATCAAAACAACATTAAACTGAAAAATAAATCACAGGCTGATCATGAATGTCTGACTTCTAATCTAATTATGCAGTCAGTAAATAACATAAAGCAGCTGAATTTATGTAGCACCTCAGGAAAGTTTTGATTTGCAAAAATGTGAATTATTTCAAATTTATTTAACTGCATAAATTTGTCACACATGTACAAGGTAAGTCACACAAACCAACATGCTTGACATGATATTCAGTGAAGTAAAATAAGGAAAGGTAAAGTAAGGTAAGATCAATATAACTATTTCTTTGTACATAATAAGATTACAACTGGATTACCAGTAACTCTAAGCTGGCCATAGTCTCTTGTAGTGCCGACCTCGTTTGTTACCATGCAGATGTACTGCCCCCCATCATGTGGCTGTATATTGAAAAGCCTAAGGAAAATGAGAAAAATGAACATCCAAATATTGAAGGAAATATTATTATTAATTCTGCACTTATCAAGTGCTATTGTCTAATGATTAATCATCACTCGACGGTGCTGAGCAATTGCGAGTGAAGAACTTGCTCAAGGTCCATAGACAGTAACAGCCTCAAAGGTGGCTAGGACCAGTACTCACCTTTTGTGTAAGCCACTCTTCATTAATAGTATGAAAAACGAATGTAATTAAAAAGTGATCATAATAATATATTATAATATAATATAATAATATAATAATAATATAGTTACACAAAACTAAACATAGCTAAAAGGCTCTGCACAGTAAGTAGCTAGCAGAAACAAGCATCAATATTAAGTATGTAACCAAACAATTTTCATATCTTTGAAACCTTGATATTAAACATATCCTTATAAAATGTAGATACAGTGCTCCTAAGCGGTTAGTAATGTAACAGGTGCCGTATATACAAACAAATACAATACCGTGATAAGTACAATGCAAAATATGGCCTTTATAAATTAACCTTCCACAGCCAGTGAGACAAGTTAAAACAAATCACGGCTTATAATATGGAATAAGAACATAGTTGGAAGTAGTAATTAATAAGTTAGCCAACTGTATTATCCCCTTAATTGGATGATAATTACGTTAGTGTTCCGGCGTCGACAGAGTGCTGTTCGGGCAACGTGCCCCCATACTTCAACCACTGGATCCTTGGATGAGGTGACCCTGTCACTTCGCACCTAAATTCAACCGTGTTACCAGCCCCCATGTGAATTGTTTTCGGAGACACGACGGCCCCTGGAGGTGCTACAAAGAAAATCCCTATTTAATTATCAACACAATCTAATGACACACATCAACAGAGTTGCCTTAAAGCGGAAAATTGTCAGACTGAGGGGTGAAATAAGGAGTCAAATATTTAAAAATTACCGAAGTGTCAATGAAAAATTACTAAAATTTCATAAAAAGAAACAAACAAGTATGTCCATTATCAAAATATAATAAAAAAATAAATTGTAATGTAATAATGTAGGGCATCACAAAACCCAACAAAGGCAAACGATTACTTGTTGGCATATAAAACTGTAACTGAAAATTAGATGACCTCATTATAAGTATTAATAATGCCAAGCTTTGAAAATTATTATTATTATTGTTATTATTATTATTATTATTTTTATCCCTGAGGTACATATGACCCCTTGGGATAAAAACTTATTGGAGAAGAGGTAAAACATCTGGAACAGCCACTCCTCGTCACGTTCTGGCACGAAGAATGTGCTGCTGAAAGCAACTGCATTGAAGCATTGATCTGTCAATGCCAAGCGTTGAAAATTATTATTATTATTATTATTATTAAAAGAAGATGTATAAATGGCAAGTTAATGTAGTTAAATACACCAACAAATGTGTGAAATGTCACTACATAGCACACTTAGTGATCTTAAAAGAGATCTGCTAATGTACATGCCTAATATTATCAGCTCAGCCAGACTCTCTGCTCGCCCAGCCTCATTTGAAGCACTGCATTTGTATCGGCCTGAATCGGCAGCCGTCACGGAAGAAATCTCCAGAACACCACGATGCTCACTGGCGGTAGGCGACAGAGAACCATAAAGTTTTTTCCATTCAATTTCTATGGGTTCCGTGCCGCGTGCTGTGCACTGAATCAGGAAGTGATCACCTGGTCGCAGCGTCTGCATCGTTGGAGAAATGGAGATCGTCGGAGGAACTTAAAAATGTAAGCAGGACAATGTATGTTTAAACATTAAGTATTTAAATGAAACTAATAAATAACGAAAATTCTATTTGCCATGAACAATAATCTCGTGTTTAGCATTCAGTTAGCCCACAGGTCAGAAGTTCAAATACCTGCCCTGACAGAAACTTCAAGATTTACACTACACTAGTATCCTTTAGCAAACGCAGATATAAAATGAGTACTTGTACATCGACTAAACACTGTCAGTGGAAAGACTAGATGGTGAGGGAAAGTAATGACCACCCACCTTTAAATGCTAAGGTTTAGAAAATGAAGGTGCTAACACTTCACACTCAATGATGACCCTTGGTGTTAGCTAAACAGACAACAGAGAATTCTCTCCTTCTTCATCATCTTCTTCCTCATCCTCATCATCTTCTTTTCCTCCTTCTCCTTCTGCCTGTCCTTCTATATTGTGTTGCAACACTCTATCCATCTGGTAATATAAGTTATGTGTTAGAGTAGAATGGAATAGAATATACATTATGTATGATAGGCAAAGGAGACAACACAGCACTAGCTGGAAGCTGGAATGGCAGGAGTGATGCAAATTTTCAGGAGTCTTCCTGCTTCCCTTGCCTTCTCCATTTTTCTTTCAAGAACATGAAACACCATAAGCTGACATAAACTAATCTTATCTACATAAACTAACCTCATTGATTAAACTGATGACAAAGATAGCAACTGACCAAGAACATGAAGCTGAACGGACACTTCACCGCTGCCGTACTGACTCCTAGCAATGCATTTGTATGTGCCGCTATCCGCTTCGCTCACTCGTTCAATGCGCAGAACGCCATCACGTACGTAATGCGAATCAGGCATCTGGCCATCTACTTTGGTCCAATGCAGAGAGGGAGTTGGCAAACCTGAAAGACAGCAAGCACCCAATTCGATGCTGAGTAAGGCTGGTGAGGCTGGAGCAACCAAGGGACCAGAGAAAAGAAAGTAAGTGTGTATTGTGATTAAGGCAGCACTCATTTTGAAGATGGCAGCCTCTGTAATCATAAACTCAAAATTTCTAAATCACTACTTGAAAGCTAAGCGCAGGGCACCAGCTTATTTATGAGAGCTGTGTCAAGTCCATGGGGTTGTCCAAAGATGCCAGGTCAAGAATCAAGTCCTGTTGCCAAGAGACCAGAGAGAGGAGGAAAGAAGAAGCTAGGGTGGGTTGTGTTAAAGCTGAGTGAAATAGAAAGATGATCAGGATGGGATTTCTTGAAAAGGTGAGACCTGTCAATTTCCCATTCTAGGCCCAGGATTTGAACCTGAATCAAAAAGGTGAAAAGCTGACATGCTATCCGCTTTGCCGCTCCTACAAGAAAGTAAGTTATGGCCAGAAGTGATAACAAACAACATGCAATGTATGTCTAAAATAAGGGAACAATGGCAGTAAACAGCAATTTGCTCTCATAACAACACAATGTATGTCTAAAATAAGGGAACAATGGCAGTAAACAGCAATTTGCTCTCATAACAACACAATGTATGTCTAAAATAAGGGAACAATGGCAGTAAACAGCAATTTGCTCTCATAACAACACAATGTATGTCTAAAATAAGGGAACAATGGCAGTAAACAGCAATTTGCTCTCATAACAACACAATGTATGTCTAAAATAAGGGAACAATGGCAGTAAACAGCAATTTGCTCTCATAACAACACAATGTATGTCTAAAATAAGGGAACAATGGCAGTAAACAGCAATTTGCTCTCATAACAACACAATGTATGTCTAAAATAAGGGAACAATGGCAGTAAACAGCAATTTGCTCTCATAACAACACAATGTATGTCTAAAATAAGGGAACAATGGCAGTAAACAGCAACTTGCTCTCATAACAACACAATGTATGTCTAAAATAAGGGAACAATGGCAGTAAACAGCAATTTGCTCTCATAACAACACAATGTATGTCTAAAATAAGGGAACAATGGCAGTAAACAGCAATTTGCTCTCATAACAACACAATGTATGTCTAAAATAAGGGAACAATGGCAGTAAACAGCAATTTGCTCTCATAACAACACAATGTATGTCTAAAATAAGGGAACAATGGCAGTAAACAGCAATTTGCTTTCATAACAAATGCAGCATCACCTCTGCTGCTTCATCTTTCTTCTGACTCTTGGTTTAACTTTACAATTTTAAATCCAGAATTTCCTGACTTAAATCAGGATTCTTTGCTGGGTTAATTCCTTATACTTTGGCTTGGATTTCATCTAAAGCCCTGATCAAGTCAAAGCCGACCTACTGTTTTGCTCTTATGGTTCCTTGTAAATTAGTTTTACTTGGTGAAGTAGCCTTACAGTTTGATATTAAAGTTCTTGAAACTAGTGCTATATAAAGCCTGCCTCAAATTACATAATCTGAAACTCTGCCACTGCTGTGCTCAGGTAGTGCCAGTCCCAAGCCTGGGTAAAGAAGGAGGAGGGCGACATCAACGGCCTTCGATGCCATAAGATGCTGTTAAACATTGGAACTACGACTACCATACAGTCTTAAATCTAATTACCTGTTGCTGAACAGCGGAACTCTGCTGTTTGTCCTAGAGCTACACGAATCTGTTGTGGCTGAACTGCAGCCGACACACGACCATCAGGTGGAAGTGTTGTCCACAGTGAGTCAATGCCAGCAACTGAAATGCAAAGTTCAAAGTCGATAAAGGTTGCAACAGAGCAGCGTGACATAGCAAAAAGATAAAACGTAAAGGTAACGTAACTGTTGCGACATGCCTCTGTAGAAAGTCCTCAGGAGCATGGTCTCCAGGTCTGAAGGATCTCTGAGCAGATGTTCAAACACAGTGACAGCAATCCAACCCAGGGCACTTTTCAATCATATATTGCACTAAACACCTAATGCACCATTATGAACAAGAACCAACTTCGGTCTTGTTGATTCTGCCCCTGTTTCAACAACTGTGATTTGTCATTTATCCTGACTGTGAAAGCCAAAAAATGGCAATGCTTATGGCTGCTGTCATGATTATCACAACTTCTGCAGTCATAATTACAATTACAATCTTAATAGCGACATTAGATGGCGCCACTGGCATCTTTACATCCACTACATCTATCTCGTTTGCTTGTCAACTAAACTTATTCTGCTAACCTGAGACCAGAAGCGATCCTTCCGCCTGTTCCTGTTGGCTTTGTGCTATGCACCTGTATGTTCCTGAGTCACGAGTGGTTGGAGATGAAACTTCCAAAACGGCAGATCCGTGTCTTCCTTGGATTATGGCATTAGAAGGCGTCAACCAATAAACATTGGCCGAAGTATCGCCTTCGACTACACACTCCGCATATAGTCTCTGTCCTGCCGCAATTCTTATGGCATTCGACGGTCGGATTGAAATGCGAAGGGTACCTAAAACATTACGATTCACCTTGGAACTTTATATTCGTAGTCCAAACAAATTATTCAAACAATGATAATAGAATGTGTGCAGTTCACTTGTTCTTAAAATGAATTAGGTAAATAGAAGAAATGATGTGAATGTTTCTTCAGCTGTATGAGGTGGTTGATTTCGAAATTTCAATGGGCGATCGTTCCAGAAGGACTACCCAGTGCAACAGAAAGCATGGTATGCCCAAGTCATATGATAGTGCAGGACTATCAGATCTCCCACAAGCTGAAAAACACTGTGTTTGTCGGCACAGATACAAGGAGCTTCCTTGCGTGTCCTCTTCAAGCCACTTCCGTCTTACTGAACTAATCCGCTGGAACTGTCCAGATTTACAGTTCAACCGCAGATGCAGTAGTGACTGACAAAAACATGACCATTCGGCCAGAGAAAAATACAGAGCAAAGTGGTTATGGTTTATCATCTGGCTAACCTTGGACTCTGAGTGTTGCTGTAGCTGAGACGGTTCCAGCACTGCTGACGCCCGTACAGATGTACGATCCCTGCTCATCTCCAGTCACCTTGAAGAATCGAATCGCTCCGCTTCCTTCCGTCACCTCAGTGTTTCGTGTAAACGGTTCATTGTTAGCTCTACGCCCCACAGATAAACAAAACGAAATGATTTCAGAACAGCAAATTCATCGCTCTTTACAGATGAAAACTAACGTAACTAAGCGCTGGTTTAGGATTACGGAACATAGTTGGATTTCAAGCTCTTCTTTAAGAAAGTTCGATGCTAACCTAACCTATGCAGGGTAAGGTGCTTAAAAGATACCAAATTACAATGTTAGCAGTCTAATTAAACATATTCCGGATAAACTTAAGAGGCCAAAATTAAGCAATGTCAGGTAAGTAAGTAATGAAGTAAGTAATCCTTATTAGCACAAGACATATGCCAACAGTTTACAGAAAATCTATATATGTATAGTTTGAGAGAAAAATAACAACACTGACATTTGAAGAAATCTTAGAAAGAAGTGTAATCAACAGTTTTTATATTGCAACTGTGGTTTATATAAATATATATATATATATAAAATAAAAACTAATTTTTCTGCTTTAACTTACCTCCTCCAGGAAAACGTGAGAGCGGGTGATCCACCTGTAGCAAGACACTGGAACAACGCGTTTTCACCGACCCGGACATCGACAACATCACTTGGATATATTTCAACGGCTGGATGTTCTTGTCCTGGAATTACAAAATCATCATCCACCTAACATTTTATAAGAAATAAGAAATATTAATATAATTAAAGGATACATGACATGGCCCTCCAAGGTGCTTACAACAATTACCCCATGTGTAAAGAGTTTGTAATCGTAATCTCCAGATCTTTTCAGAGCCCAAAAAAGCTAAGCTGTGCAAACTAACATATTCACAGGGGATCAATCAGAAACAGTATCAGTGAGGCAGATATAGTCAGGCTCGCTTCCATATGCAGATCCATAGGTCGGTAGATAATGGGCACATGGTTCTCGTGGATCATGTATGAAACTGGAGTGGCAAGAAAGATAAGGATAAGAGGAGGAATCAGGATAAGATTATTTGAAAAGTACAATACATCGATTCATGAAATAGACAATTTATTCCTGGGCTATTTGGCCCAAATCAAAAGATTGTGCAGATGCCGACTGTTTGTAATTGTAATAAAAAAATTATAAAGTGCCACTTCAAGATAAAACTCATCAGAGGCGCTCCCGGCCCCATGTTCCAGAACTAGTGGGGAATAATACGGTCTTCAAACGCTTGTGGAAAAGAGAGGGGGAGAGACAGGAAGTTCCGCTGTTTGTTGTCATATTTGCATTCCAGCCAAAAGCTGCCTACAACGATCACCGTCCTTACCTATTGAAAACTATTGAAAACAGGAAACTGGAACTCACTGTCAACATCTAGGACGGCCGTTGCTCGAGCAGAGCCAGCACTGTTAGTTGCTGTGCATATGTAAGTGTCCCTGTCAGAATCAGTGGCTTCCAAGATGCGTAGCGTGCTGCCAATCACCTGTTGCAAGAAAAAAATCACAAGTAAAGAAAGACCACCCACTGGAAACAGAAGGCATTACCATTTTTTTTCTATTTTATTCTTTAATGCATTTATTACATGTAAAGTATCCCACATCCCACAAGCGAGATGCAAAGAGACGCTCATTTCCTTTTCTTTAGGCCACTGAGCTGGCAATGGATGAATCCCAAGGTCCAGGACACAGGGCCAGTGCATCATTTACTTCCCAGCTTATGCTGGTACCAAACTGCTTGATGACAGAGGCATGGTGTTTACAAACAACTTGCCCAGGTTTGTTACACACAGTCGAACCCACAACCACACAATTATTGACCAAACATGTTACTGATAGACCACTGCACCGCACTATTACATGTACAAGGTCAGTAAATCTGAAACTCAGGTGCAAGATAAGTAAGCATGAACAACTTAGACCAGGGTCATTAGACAGAATCCACTTGGAAGGCTTGAATCCACAACTACTACTAAATAGATTCTCATGCCATACAATATAGACGGACATGCTGCACACTAGACCACTGTACTGCACAAGGGGCCATTGTGCCACACACGAGACCACTGCGTTGCACACCAAACCAATGAGCCACAAAGAAGCACACTGTGCCATGCGAAAGACCATTGAGCCACACAGAAGCACACTGTGCCATGCGAAAGACCATTGAGCCACACAGAAGCACACTGTGCCATGCGAAAGACCATTGAGCCACACAGAAGCACACTGTGCCATGCGAAAGACCATTGAGCCACACAGAAGCACACTGTGCCATGCAAAAGACCATTGAGCCACACAGAAGCACACTGTGCCATGCGAAAGACCATTGAGCCACACAGAAGCACACTGTGCCATGCGAAAGACCATTGAGCCACACAGAAGCACACTGTGCCAGGCGAAAGACCATTGAGCCACACAGAAGCACACTGTGCCAGGCGAAAGACCATTGAGCCACACAGAAGCACACTGTGCCAGGCGAAAGACCATTGAGCCACACAGAAGCACACTGTGCCATGCGAAAGACCATTGAGCCACACAGAAGCACACTGTGCCATGCGAAAGACCATTGAGCCACACAGAAGCACACTGTGCCATGCGAAAGACCATTGAGCCACACAGAAGCACACTGTGCCATGCGAAAGACCAATGAGCCACACAGAAGCACACTGTGCCATGCGAAAGACCATTGAGCCACACAGTAGAACACTGCCACACAAAGGACACCTGTGCTGCACATAAGCATTACTCACACAAACATTTTACACACCTGCATCACTCTGAAGAATTAATGACAACGTACCTGATGGTTTCTTCCAAGTGAGCCACGTGACCTTGACCATGTGACGACTGGAGTAGGGCTGCCGGTAACCCGGCATCGAATTGTACCTGTACTTCCTTCACTGATACGCTGATGTTCTGGTTCCATAGTCACTCGAGGTGCTTCCACTGTTACAGAGGAATCAACCACAGACAATCTAACCTAATCCTGTAACTTCTGTAATCGTAATCGTAATCGTAATCTCGAGATTTCTACAGCGCTCAACGAAAGCTAAGTTGCGGGAACCAGCTTATTCACAGGCGCTCAGTCAAAACAAAATCGATAGGCAAAAGGGTCAAGATCCAGGAGTCAGGCACTCAGACAGTCGGACGTAATAATGTAATAATGTAATAATGTCATGATGTAATACAAAACCTAAAAGATAAAGATTTAAACTTTTCAATCCTACTGTTCATGAGATGACCAGTAGTAGAAGGTTTAGTAGTTTTTGTGATGTTTCTTATTACATTTGATTCTAAAACTGTACTGCTTTTTACAAAGAGATATCTGGCCACTTAAAGACTTTCCACAAAACAAACTACATTTAAAGATGCCACAAAAACAAAAAATTAGTATAATTTGTAAAAAAACGTCAAGAACCTACAAAGCATTTCCATTATCCATAGTTTAAATGACACTGGTCACTCAGTATAGGTCTAATGGTAAAAGAGAATTGTGGTCGTGTATCTGTATCATCGTCTATTGTAAGCATCGTGGTTATTGCTGCAACTAAAGTAAAGTGTAATCTTGCAACCAAGCAAATCAGGATTCTTAATCTTTACCATTATTGTTCTTTTTCTCCTGAAAAACAAAGTATAGAGCACGGTCTTGCAAAGACCAGGCAAATCTAGGAAGTTAACAATAGACCATTGAGTCACACAGTACTTAGGAAATAATTTACCTCCGCCTGGAAATTCATCGTCTGAAATCGCTATGGTGCTGTAAGCCACCTTTTTATCGCCATTAACCAAATAGATGGTGCAGACGTAACGGCCACTGAATTCCGGTTTACACTCTGGTATTACCAGCTGTCCACCAACCTGGTATGCACCTACATATGCAAATAGAAACCAAAGTTAACTGATTTCCAGATCTTGTTCATTTTCATTACCATAATTAAAATTTCATCCCCACTGTAGTTACCAATGTACCAGATGGCTGACTTCATTGTTTGACCCAGCTTCTCCAATGGTTTATGATTTTTGACTGTGATTTTAGCTTGAAGCGACCACTGACTGAAGCCTTGGGCATTTTGATAACAGTGCCACAGGAATCTTTACATTAGATTGGAATAAATATTCAACATCGTCATCAAGCAAGGTATGCAGCCTTGGTATGCAGCCTTGGTACACATCACATAACTTGACCAAATAACATGTCCCCAAAATTTGATAGTGCCTGCAGGGCAAATGCACTATCGTTTGGCAGTACTTTCTATGTTAATTTAAGTACTTTTTAAAGTACTTTTGAAGTTAAATATTTGATTACTGCTTACCTTGTAGTGAACATCGACTGATAGCTTGTGCCTTATGATAACGGTGCTATATAAGTTATTAGAAGATTGGATTACATTAGATTAAGTACAAATCCTAAACACAATGTAGCGAGTGACATTCAGCTTCAACATTAATCAACACAATTAAAGAAACAATATAAATCAGAAATTAAATAATTTTAGATTAAGAAAAAAGTAAACAGAGACAACATGCTTTATTACCTGGTGGAAGGGTGTCGCCATATTTTGTCCATTGGATGGCTTCCACCTTAACGTGGCTTCTGGCAACACAGTCCACCCTGGCCTCCTCACCTGGTCGTACCTTCAGGTCTGGTTGATTGATAACCACTTCAAAGCCTGGCACCTCTGAAATACATGTAAAGTAAGAAAATAAATAACTGCAAACCGTAAAAATTAAAAATACCATTTGAACAGCACTTCCCAAACGCTAACAGCACAAACACTGAATAATTTAAATCTCTTTCAAAATCAAATAACAAGTCTGGTACCTTCCTGGACAACCACAGTGGCTCGGACACTTGACCGTCCAGCTCGGTTGACCGCCGTGCAATGGTATTCTCCATCATGGTACTGCGAGACCGCCTGGAACCGAAGTACATCGTTTTCTATGATGGCATCTCTTGGCAGATCTCCACCCGGTCCTCCTGACCACTCGATGCTTGGGGCAGGATACCCAGACACAATGCATCGCAGTTCCACTGGTTCACCTGCACTGGCTGTAACGTAACTCGGTTCAATTCTGGCCAGTGGTGGCTGATCACCTCCTACCATCAACATGTCATGTAACGTAAAGTGTATTACAGCAATAACTAATATGACTACAGTATTATATTAGTCATGTAATGTAAAACAATGTAATTTATGAATTACTTCATATCTAACTTGATCTGATCTAATGACTTCTATAGCGCCATTATCATGATGCACAAGGCATCAGTCAATGGTTATTTAACTGAAATTGTAGTCAAAAATAGCAGTCCATTGGAGAAGCCCAGATGAAATCTTATAGTCGGGCAAACCGCAAGTCAGGCTATGTTGGATAAGCAAGTTGAAAAAGATAAGTCTTAAATTTAGGCCTGAATGACATAAACAGAACATACAGAACATACAGAACATTAGGTGTTGTTTGTCTGTAGAAAGTGATGCAGTACAAATACAGGAAAATCAGATCTGCAAGAGCTAAGTTGTTGGAACCAGTATATCACAGTGCTCAGTCGAAACAACATTGTTGGGCAGTAAGGTCAGTTTCAGTTCCAAGGGTCAAACAGACAGATCCATGGGCCAGGTTCATTTAACAGTAACAATAGTTTCAGCAGACTGAAGAAACTTGGCATAGACCAATGATAAAGGCCAAAGAGGTTGTTGGAAGGTGACAAAACAAGCGGACAAAACAAGATGCTCTTCAAGTTTAAACAAAACAAAAGACTAGAACGATGACAACAGCTACTTTCACTTGGCGTGCACTGAACCTTAGATGCTGCAGTGATAGGCTGCTTGCTTTCCACTTAGCACATGAGTAACAGAGTAAAATAAGAAAATTCGTTGGAAAGCCGACCTCTAATTGTCAGATGAGCCTCATCAGTTGCCACATTGTAGAAGTCAGACCCTGTGCAGAGGTAGGTTCCCACGTCTTCCCGCCGGACACTACGAATCGTCAGCCTTCCCTGGCCATCATCGACGGCCCGTGGATCCAGTGGCCGGCCATCTTTCCGGGTCCAGGCCACGGTGTAAACGTTCTGTTTGAAGAACATCATTGCAACAAGGAATCTAGAATTCCACTCCATCATGGTGAACATGTACATCATGGTTGGTGATTGATAGTGCTTCAGCCTTTCACCTCTGAGTCTGCAATTAGAATTCTTCCTAGCTGCCAAGCCATGGTGAGATTGCTTCTATTGCTTCAAAGTGTTTATTGTAACTATCAATCACACGCAGGTGAACTACTTCATTCAAACGGGCAGCGGTGGTGAAGGATCTCACCTGATAAATTCATTGCAAAATGAGCAGGGTCGAGGCCATATGGTCGCCATATAAAATCATGCACATCTATATCTACATTCGTAGCAAACTTTAACATCATTTGCTGTGTTGAGATTCTTTACAAAACATTACAGAAAATTTTAGAAATGTTCCATCATGCACATATGCAAATACTTACTACAGCAGGCGATTGTGAATGTGCTCATTTTTACAGGCCCTGGTGTTAGTGCAAAATTTTAAAGCTTGACGACAGAAAACTTCTGCAAACAACATTTCACACCAAATTTCATAGTGCCTGCTTGGCAAATGCACTATCGTTTGCAGACCACGTCAGACTTTCATGAAACTCTGTTACTCAAACAGAATATGAAGAATGTGAAGACATACTGGACTGATTCCAGTGCAGTAGAACTGGACATTGGAACCCTCTGTGACAGTCTGATGCTTCGGATCGTTCACGATCACTTGTAAGTGACGATCGTCTACAAAAGTAAATAAGCTCTAAAAATAATAGTACTAAATAATAGTACGTAAATAATAGCAATTATGTTTGCAACTATGTGCCATTGTCTAATTCATAAGGCATCAACTGACGGTACATCAAAATCAAGCCGAAATTCAGGTAAATTTCACGTTCAGTCCGTTGAGGAAACATTCAGAACACCACTTTTCCAAAAAAGAATTCTGCAACAAAGAACTTCATGCATCTGTATTCAGAATATCATCACTTAAAAACATTCTGAAACAGGGTATTTCATGCAACTGTATAAATAAACCAAAACCGTCTACTTTATTGGTGCGTTTTAAAGATGAAAAATAAACATTAAACATCATTATTTTGCATTGACTGTTGGGAGCAACAAGCTTCAAAAACTAGATACATAGGTAGGTCAGTTTGCATGTATGTAATTGAATATCTTAGGATTATATAGCACTCTAATTGGAAGCGCTAAGAAGCCCAACAGTTCTTTAATCTTTATTTACCTGAGCAAGTATTTATATATATATATATATATATATATGTAAATATCACTAAATTTGTAAAGCGCCTTTTAAGTAACTCACAAAGGCGCTGCAGCATGGCTACCTAACGGTCTCTATATATATTCAGACGGGCAGAAAATGTTTCTTGAACTGCTGAACAGGCGAGGGATCGAATGTCTGGTGGAAGAGTGTTCCATAGATATTATATTTAATATAAATGTACTGTATTTGTACAATTGTTACTTTGGAAACATTATTTACGTACTTTCGCTGTTAAATACTGTGATACTTTGCATTTTCTGCAAAAGCCGAGTAAACAAATGAAGAGTTAAGTGATGAAGAAAAACTTAAGCACTGTTTTTTCTGCAAAAACAAGGAAAGAAATGAAACAAGAACAGAAATCCAAGTGTTTTGCGATGATGAAAAACATCAGTCTACAAACCAAGAACAGAAAGTTCTGCATCCTCTTGAGACCGTCCAAATGCATTGACTGCCACACAGATGTATCGTCCTGAGTCCGAGGAACGGAGGTCCGTAATTCGCAACGAGTTGTCCCGCCCAACCACAGCTCGATCGGAGGGCAATGGACGATTATCTGCTCGCATCCACTGGATGTTGAAGGGTCCCCGGCCCTGAACTTCACACTGGAAAGTCACGCTTCCGCCAACTGAACTGCTCAGTCGTGATGGAGATATTGAGACCTTGGGTCGGTCGTCGTCTGTAGAAACAAGACAAGAGTTGTAAAGTGTTTTATTGTATTGTGATAGGACATTTTTACAGGTCAATATAAAGGCCCTTCAAGCAAAAGTAAATTTTTCTCTTAACCCAAGGTAGATATGATCCTTCAGGATTCAAAAAACCGTCTGGTGAAATTAAAGTGTCTGGATTGGCAAAATCTCATCTTGTTCTGGCTGACAGAAGTCGAAACTGACAAAGGAAACATTGAAACTGTCACTGTCGTTAACATCAGCATGATATTTTATTTTAAACAACATTCAACCAACAATATCAAACTGATCTAAATAAAAAAATGGAACAAATAACAACATTATTTTTGAAAAAAATATAAGTCACACTCAGACACCGTCAACCATTTTGTCTTACCCGACTCCCGAGCGCACGAGCCACCAGGTTGCCGTGGGTTGCCTGCATAACCAGCGGCACATCTGAAAAACACAATAATGCATGAGTGCAGCTGCTAAATGAAATAAGCCACATCACAAACTGGTATAGTACAATGCTTATACAAATATATATTCTACCTTGGGGTAATTACACAAATACAATACAATGTTATAAATTATGATTAAGTACCACTGTCTAATGACAAAGCATCAATCAACTGCAATTGTCAGTGAAGGATTTGCTCAAGATCCCTACACAGTAACCGACCGAGTGGAGGCTCAAACCTGTACTCTCCAAATTACAAGACAAGGGCACTAACCAAAATCAGCTACTGTGCCTATAGTATTATTTCTGCATTTATTAGGCACCACTTTATAACGACATAGCATCAGTCGATGGTGCCGAACAGTTGTGAGTTAAGGACATGCTCAAGGTACCTACATGGTAACCATCTCGGAGGACGCTCGAACCCATATTCTCTGCATTAAAAGCTGAGCACTCTATGCAGTATGCTACCACGCCCCACGTACACCGTACATAGTACAATGCAATGAAATACAATAGAGTGCAATACAACATGACCCAGTACACTAAGAAATACACCAGATCATCCACATTCTAATGCAAATTCTGTAATAACATTGTCAGGACCATGAACGCCAATACTTTAGAACATAACTTTGATACAACACAGCCTTGCAATGACACAACACTTGATCCCAAAAGTAGCATTAATAATAATAAGACAATTTATATAGCGCCGTAACACGGCCGAGGCCGAAGAAAAGGGCGCATTATAAAAGATATTCCAATATAAAACAAAACAATACAATACCAAGCAATACATTCCCCACAATGCATTATAACAATTTAGAACATGATACAAAAAGCGCAATGTAATGGTAGGTAACTTCTATAGACGGAAACTGCAACCCACGACATCTACTGGTTTCAAGAACTTCTCAAAAGCATTTTCTTGTGCATTTCTACACTAGTGGTGGATCAGTATGAAGGGAAAGTAATTGCATAACTTCCTCCACTACCCAATTTCTGCGTTACTTTGCACATTGTTCCAGCTCTATCAAAAAACCATGTTGACTTAGCCAGCTTATCCATGCATGACTTCATCACAATTTAACATCAACCAAAAGAGACTCACTGGTCACACTGGCGCCCTGTGTATCCATCAGCGCACTGGTCACATGTTGGTCTACCATCTTCATCCAGAAAACATGTTCTTGAAAATCTAAAAGTTGTCAATCACTCAGCATGCTAAATAATTAAATCACTGTACATTTTTTATTAATCTATCAGATATTAGTAAAGCACAGGTTAACGTGACATAACGGTTAGCAGTTTTAAAGTATTCGGACAGCCTCTGCTCTAATCTAATCTAATGACTTCTATAGCGCCGTTATCATATGCCCAAGGCATCAATCGATGGGTGCATCTGTTGATTTACCATACCACAAGGTCTCTCCTTAGTCAACATCTCTGCTATGCCCTTTGAGGTGGTCCTAAAAGAAGCCATATAAATTTTGGTGACCTTACATTACATCTAAGCCTATCAAATTACTGAAGAAAACTTATAACGCCTGTCTAAATATTGGCTGCAGTTAAGCTGGTGGATCAAAGATGGGCAGTTCCAATCTAGAGACTACATAGTGCCACTCTCACAATTGATGGTCACTTCAATATAAACATAGTCCTTTTCAGTAATCCACAGGACAGCTGAGGGTCAAAATACGACACATCAAAAAGACCAGACTTACCAATAAGCGAACATGGAATCAACTTTATCTACTGTAAATATAGTTCAAATCTGGTGCATTAAGACCACCTGTGTTGGATTAACATTTATGCAAGTCCCCCTTTGTTGCAAAAAGTGCATAAGAAAATGTGGACCATATAGGTCATGGCAACCAGGGCTTCCTTTAGAAAGTTTAGACCCCACTCAAGGGTTTCATTTTCCCTAAAACAAGTAACTTGGACCTGCCACTTTTAACAGTTATTTACTTTTTCGGGTCAGAAGTACCTCTGTTGAGTTTATCCTCTAAGAGGCACTTTATAAATCTCAAATTACAATTACAATTTAATACCAGTAAACAACAACAAACAATTTCCTTACCTTACCTTTGTAACGATAATCATATTCGTAATCATGAACGTAATTTACCTTGACCTAACTACAGCAGTAAAAGGCACTTACTGATTTCCCGGAGTGGTCAGAGGACATGGACAAGGGCGACAGTCATGCGGAGTTCCAGCTCGAGGATCTCCATAATATCCAGGAGCACATCTATCACAACGGTCTCCAACTGTGTTATGCTGGCAGCTCTATGAACATACACCCAGAAATTACTACACAACAAAACTCTATCACAATATTCGTAATGTATGTAGATACAGGTATACTGTTCCACTGTACTGATCTGCTGTGTTATAAACAGGTATTGCATTGCGTTGTACTGTTTCATATTGTACTATTGTATTGTAATGTATTGTACTGTGTTGTGTTGTATTGTATCGACTCACTGAACAGGCTCCAGTGGATGGATCACAAGATGTAGAATGGCCGTAGCAGGTGCAGGAAACGCAAGTGCCACGTGGGTGGCCTGGAATCTGAACACGAGAATAGCCGGAAGCACAATCCTGAAAAAAGAATTAAATACACAGAAACTTGCTTTTTGTACGTACTTCTGATCTTGAACATAATTGGCTTTAATGCATCCACAGTGGTTCTTTGTACACCTCCTCAAACAAATTCTTTAAACTTACTGTTGCCAGCAGCATTGGTTTCCCATAGAATTCTGAGTAAGATTTAGGTTGACCTGTTTAGCTGACAAAGTCCTTAGGAAGAACATTCCTTCGGACTTCGACCTCCAGTTGCTCCTTATATTCCTCTCTGCAATCGGAACTTTTCAGCACAGGTCTTTTGGTTGAATCACAATGCACAGCTGCCAGGGACTCTCGCGCATACCAACAGAGTAAATGAAATCAACTACGGTACCTATCCCCTGAAGCTCTAATTCTCTTTCCCCTTTAGGAAACATCTCAAAACTTGCTTTTCTCACGTGTTTTCAAACATTTTTATGTCTAACTATACCATCACCTATCATAATGGAGTAGTAACCAAGGCTGAATGATTATATTAAAGTTTTGCTACACAACCTGTGGTTGATTTCATTTACATTCTAGAACCATCTATTTAATTTTCATAACATTGAGGCATTTCTTATGCTAAATTTCAAAGATTTTAATCTGATTGACTGTTATTAGACATTTATATATCACTAATGCTCTAAGAATCCACTTACTTCACATGATAGCCCAGTGTATCCTTCTGGACAGGAACAGTCCTCAACCATGCTGGCTATTTCTTGACCAGTGTTGTACTGAACAGCAGTGTCCAAGCTGACATCACGAAGTGACGACCTTTGCACTGACGTGTGGTATGTAGCACGTATAAGAATTGCATCGAGCTTTGACAGAACATTCATGAAGGTCTCCCGTGTTGGACTAGAGCCATCTATTTGCCTAAATGATGACTGAAAACCAAAATAAACATAATTTTCAATATAGTGATCAGACTGCAATCTTCAAATATGTATTTAACCTTGTGTCGTAAAGCAAGTAAGTAAGTAAGTAAGTATATTCTTTATTAACCAATAGCTAATCGCACGTCGGTTTACAAGTATTTAAGAACACAAGAAAACTTAATATTCATACAACATCCTAACAATAAAACATTTACGCGTTAAATTGTCAGCAGGAGGAATAATACGATCATGGGTGTGGGGCCGTAGGGAATAACTGAGGGTTTTAATTGGTGGGAGTAGCTGATGTAAGACATGATTTGGGTTGTTCAAGATTGCTTTAAAGAGATGAGCATCAGCTGTGCCACAGAGTTCATCGAACGTTGGGGAGTTCCCAGAAAGATAGCGGAGACGCACAAGTCTCTGCATCAGAGCCTGGAGCCGAGCTCTAGCCTGTGCCCCAGCATAGCCCCAGCACACGGGAGAGGCATATAGCATCCTCGCCAGTGTCAAGTAATGATATATTTATACTGCACCATTAGTGTCTCTTAGAAGGTGCTGCAACCATGTACTACGAAATGTTAGAACTCAGATAGATGCTCATAAAACTTCAGAAAGCCTTCACTGGCCAATACATGCAGACAAGATGATGGCAGTGAAAATCCATTCACAGTCATTAACACTTTGAATTATGATAAAGATGTATGATATTCCTGAATCTCTCCTTTTATGTAATCCTTGACCTTTGTACATACTTCAAAAAATGAAATCATCAAGTTAAAAGTGAAAATAATTTTTGTGCATTCATAACTTGATAAAAACAAAGCACAAAAAATTAAAACTTAAACACAACCAACAAATTTTGAAATTAACTCAACTTCTACATAAATTTCACAATAATTTACCAGTTAACTTTAGTCATCTTTATAAGCTAGAAGACAGCCGATAAATTTTTCAAGGTCAAAGTGGTAAATAAACAAAAACTAAAGTCAAAATCAGAAGTCTAAACTGAAAGATATAAAAATTGACAAAAATCCAAAAAGTTAAACAGATTAAAACAGATGCTGCTCTACTAACTTCGACCAAATGTATTTCATGTCGAGTTGGAGCGTCAGTCACAGCACGAAGGTTGGTGTATAGGCTCTGGTCACCACTCTACAAAGACAATCGTAACTGTAATCTCAAGATTTCTACAGCGCCCAACGAAAGTCAAGTCACAGGATCCAGCTTATTTACAGATAAGACAGAAAACAGAAAGGACATGAAAGATTAAAAGGATAGTCAGGTCAATAAGTGGATAAATGGGAACAAGGTACTGAACCAGCATGCAGCTGTGGCACAGTGCAGCCTATGGTGCACATCGCTGACGTCTGTCTGTAAACATGTTTCAATGGTGGACTGTTGGCTCTTGGTGATGTTGGTGATGATGCTTGCAACTGGCTGGGTACGAACCGCATGTTGCTAGAAGAAGAAGAATGGGTAGATTGGTCAAATTGTGATTGTAATTGTAATTTCGAGATTTCTAAAGCGCCCAATGGAAGCTAAGTCGTGGGAACCGGCTTATTCACAGGCGTTTAGTCAAAACAAAATCAATAGGCAAAAGGGTTCGGTTCCAGGCCAAGATCCAGGAGCCAGGCAGTCAGACAGGTGGACGGCTCAGGAGGTGGTGTTTGAAACTGAACCGAGAAGAGAGATAAGGGGAAGAGGAAGAACCAGGATAAGAATTTTGGAAAAGAAATGTTTTCAGTCTTGAGTGAAAGACCAGCGCAGAAACTGTAAGAGGTGAAGTGTTGGTGAGTTCGTATGATGGATCAGATAATTGGATATAATAGGCTATATGGCTAGAATAATGTTTACTTTCTATTATAAAGTGGTAAGTGCAATCAACTGAGTCCGTAACCACTCCAATAGTTGTTTGGTCTTGTCAGGTCAGGAGTTCCAGAGAAGAGTTTCACTGAAGTGGTAGTGTATAAATGCTTGACTACACTACAATTCATCACAATCCATACAGTAGAAGTTGCTCATGGTTATAAAAAGGTCACGAACTTTAATCTAAATTGAACTGTTGCTACTCACTATGAGCTCAACATCAGTGTCGTGATAAGGTTGACCTCGGGAAGCCGTGGCCGAGTATGAAAGCAGGAACTTTAATGAGCCACCATAAGATGTAACCTAAATTCAATGGGCAAATAGCGAAAAATAATAATAAATTATACAACTTTTCTGTATTGCTAACTGTTATTTATGACAAAAATTAAGTCATTATTTTCATGGTAGAAGGTACTATTTGCATATTTTTCAATCATAGGGAGGATATCATGACATTACAGACATTACAGACAGATAGTGCAAAACAGAAATGGCATGATGCTGAAAGGTCGAAGTTCAAATAAAAGATAGTTCTTTAAGAAAGTTCCCAAGTCACAGAACACACGCCTAATTTACAAGATAGCCCAACAGGCATTGAAGAACAAGTGAACTGGTAAAAACAGACAGTGATGAGTAAAATAATTTGGTAAGTAGTAAAAATTATTTAAGTGGTATTTTAAATATTTAAAATACTTGTTAATACTTTTTATAAGTATGTAAATTACCATTTAAAACACTTTTCAAAATTTTTTACCCATCACTGAAAACTAAGACAGGAATTAGCAAACACTTCAATTCTTAATGAAAACATAAAAATTTCCACCTGACCTTGTTTCCTCGAAATCGTGGGGGCAGGTTCCAGTACAGACTTTCACCCGGACGCTGGACATCAGCAAACCCTTCAAAGCTGATCTCATTAGCGGGGGCATTGACTCTGAAATCATCTGTAATTTGCCGAGAAAGACGCTTCGTTGTAAGTGCAAAGTTATGTGAACCATCTGGTTGGAAAGCAGGTTTAATCTGAAAAAAGTAAAAGTAAACTCTTGAAAAATAAACTCTCGAGGATGTTCCAGGAACATATAAAGTTCAGCTGAAGTTGTCTGTTGGAAGCAAAAAATCTCTTAAATAAGTAAGTAAGTATATTCTTTATTAACCAATAGCTAATCGCAATCAGTGTATACGTAATTAAAAACAAAAGAAAACACTTATCACGCACACAACATCCTAATAATAATAGAGTTACATGTTAAACTATCAGCAGGAGGAAAAATATGGTCACGGGCGCAGGGCTGTATGGAATAACTGAGGATTTTAACTGGGGGGAGAAGCTGTTGTGAGCATGTTACAAATATTCAACAACTGAGTCGTAATACCTCAGACTTGTAGTATCTCGAGCTGGTGCAATCTCTAGTCAATCCCATGCAGTAACACTGGAGGCATCCATTTGGATTGGCCGCTGACAGACCGAAATAACCGGGTCTACATTCATTGCAGCTCGGGCCCGAGGCATAGACCTATAACAAAAGTTAAAAACACTCTATCATTTGTAAATAAAACATCAAATAACCTATGGATGCAGAAATAGGATTATTAACTAGTATTAACCGATTTTAGAACATCAACCTATACTAACATGTGATTAACCCATTATGGGGCACAGTAGCCTATTGGAGAGAGTGCTCGGCTTGTAACGCGGAGAGTACAGGTTGGAAACTCCCCTGAGGCGGTCACTGTGTAGAGACCTTGAACAAGTCCTTCACTCACAAATGCTCGGCACCATCGACTGATGCTAAATCATTAGATAGTGGTACCTAATAAATGCAGAAATAATAATAATTATAGTAAACCAAAGCCAAAATACAGCATGCCTAATTATATCATATTATCAGGGATGTGCGTTGATCCAAAAGTTAACTGTGCTTGAGAATAGTTCTTATTTTAACACAACTTAATTAAAGCTCCTTAATTTGTAGCATTTTTGTATGTTTTATTGTTTTCTGTAAGTGTGGCTAAATAAAAGTTTTCATAACTTAGTACCTGATAAAGTTTCCAAATGTATTCCAAAGCAATGAAATCACCAAACACTTAAAAACAATGAGACCTAGAAATAAAGGTAACAAAACTTCAGATTTCTAATCTGAATAGAGGTATTACCTTGCACTGACATTGACCAGTGTGACTGTCGCATCGTGTATTTGGCACAACCCCTCGTGGATCACATCGGCATTCTACGATAAAAAATCACAAGGTTGTAACTAATTTACAAAACTCAGAACCTACAACAGAAATCTGGAAGTCCTGTACACAAAAACATAATGTAAGCAATACAAAAACTCTCAAATTTCTCACAAAACAAAGTCTTTTCACGGAAGCCAGCTTTTCAATAAATGTACAAGCAAAGCAAATCACATTTGCAAGATTGAAAGCTTCGTCAGATCCAATAACAGGTCAGCATCCAGAAGAGTGGGCCAAGCGAACAAGTATGACAGTAAACTGTAATGTATTCGTGGTTATCGGTGGTTTGAATATGAATGAGCACAAATCAGTAGCAAGGAATAAACATATCAGCAGTTTGTAAAAGTATCCAACCTCCACCAGTGCCATCATCACGTCTGCAGTAGTCGCCTGGAGCGTAAGGATCTCCAGTATAACCACGAGCACAACTAATAACAAAATATAACAATCCCAAATTCAATAAAACATTAAAACAACTAGGTTGAAAACAAAAGCATTCGCCCCACCCACATTAATCCCATGAAACAAAATGAACACCCAAAGCAAGACCCAGGTGCCAGTAACTAATTTACAAGGCATCAGACAACTGTGCATCAGAACCAAA
The DNA here is from genome assembly GCA_964023275.1 of Norana najaformis. Lineage (NCBI taxonomy): Eukaryota > Metazoa > Annelida > Clitellata > Crassiclitellata > Hormogastridae > Norana > Norana najaformis. The sequence goes on from OZ029925.1 coordinate 9,340,815, forward strand.
CTGAGTCAGGTCAATTTCCATGTCAAACTCACTGCAACAAAGAGGCAGTAGGTAAGCCAGTAGGTAACCCAGGTGAATGATACAAGTCTTGCATTTGGGTAAGAATGACAAAAAAGACAGAGCCAGAAGACCAGTTATGGGATCATCTACAAAGTACTTCCACTGAAAATGACATACTCTTGACTCATCCATCCTTCTTTGTCTGCATTTATCATTACCCCCCTATCCCCATTTGTGAATGTCCGCACTCCAACGCAACACTAAGGCCTAGATGAGGCTACCCTTTGTATACTACAGGGCTAAATGTGCTGCAGGGTGAGGTCCTTTGAAACTGCCAAGTCCAGCAAAGGGACTCCAATTAGATCCAATGCAGTATAAACCGTCTGCTGCCTGAACAGAGTTGATGTTTAAGACAAAGTCTGTACTGAAGTAACTTCAAGTCCCAAATCTAGACACAGACGTCTGCATTGGGCATACCCCTGTCCACATTTATCCACATCTCCCTCCACTTTTTTACGGACGTCCTTAGTGGAAATCACCTCTTATAGTTGCCCCAGCAATGAAAATTGTTCCTTCAGAGAAGTTCTAACACTTGAGAGAACCAGAGTAAGAAAATCCATTCAAAAAGTACAATAACGTATCCAATATGTAAGTAAAAATAAAGCAAACCTCTCGCAACGTCTGCCCGCGTGACCCGGTGGACAAGCGGAACAGGTCACCTGACCATCATCATCCAGGAAACATTCCTGGCTAAATCTAAGAACAAAGATTTCTATTGTGAAAAAAACAGCTACAATATATTAAATCACGAAATGAAAAGTAAGTAGGCAAAGTGTAAGTTAAGGTTCCTACAACTGGATTCATACAGCCATATTACTATTTTTATTAAGATTACCTTGTAAACGTTACAAGGAATTAAAATTTATACCTGTTGCTCGTAATTGTTATCAGGATATAAAATTCACAGCCAGTACCTGGTAACTGTTATTAGAAAATAAATATAATGGTCAATACTTGATTGTAGTGCTTAATAATTACAACCAAGTTAGATAACATACTTAAACTTACAATTTTTTAATGACTTTTAAAACCATCTTAAAACTGTTACATCATTTTGTCATAACGAAAAAGGAATACAGGCCCTAGAAGTCGGACATTCATTGATTTAGACTTACTGATTTGGTGAGTAGGTCAGAGGGCAAGGACAAGGTAGGCAGTCATCTGGCCGGCCCCTTGTAGCCTCACCATAATAACCAGGTGCACAGCTTTCACAGCGGTCGCCGGCGGTATTGTGCTGGCAGTTCTGCCAATACAATGCAATGCGATACAGTGTACCACAGTGCAACAGATTCCAAAGATATAAAATACAATGCAAGATCATACTGCAGGTAATGCATTGATGCTGCATGCAATATGATGTGACATAACATAGTGTCACGCTGGCTTGGAACTAAAAATGACTCTGAATTCTGCCTCGTCAATTTTGCCTTGATTAAGCACACATGAATAATCTGGTACTCTCAACTGGTTTGTTAGGCATTTAAAAATGCATAGTCTGTGGACACGACACAAGCATACTGGATGGTACACCATGAACCTTATTACATTACAGTTCTCAAATACCAGCTACAAACTTACCACAGAGTCCTTAGTCGGAAGCGCCTCTGAGAAGTCTATTCTTGAAGTGGCGCTTTATAAATGTCAGATTAAAATTACAATTACAATAGTTTACATGGCACACATTTGTATACAGGCATGTAAACAAGTGTGTTACCTTTACCGCTTTACCTTTTTCTTAAACAGATGACAGAAGCCATCCAATTCCCTGCCTTCCCATTTCTCTCAGCCTAAACAAAACCCACCCTAACAGCTCCTTTCCCCCTTCTTTCTCTGGTCTTCTGGCAACCAAACTTGGTTCTTGACATGGCATCTTTGGGCAACCTCACTTGATGCAGCGCTCATGAATAACTGGCCTAGTTAGCTACATCAGTAAGCGCGTACGCCAAGGAAGCCTCGGTGCGTGAGGATCCCAGGTTCGCGTCCTGGTCGTGGCTTATTTCAGAGTTTTGAATCTCGGGCTAGTACGGTCCGTGCGCGGGGACCTTAAATGGCGTGTAGCGGTGGTGAAGGATCTCACCCGAGCGCGGGTGGAATCCATATGATCGCTTTAGAAAAACGTGTATAATTTTTAACCAGGTGCCCGCGCTTAGCTTTTAAGTAGCACTTCAGAAATTTGGAGATTACAACGATGAGTCAAGAAGACTGGTGTCAGAGTATGACATAAGTCAACCGTCATGGCTGTTAGTGTACCTTGCATAGTCCAGTGGTTGTGTCACATTCTGACGAATGACCGAAACAATCGCAGGGTTCGCAGGTTCCGAGGTAAAGCCCACCACCAGACCTTCGGTAGCCAGTATCACAGAACTTAAAACAAAGCAATAAGTCATTAAAACATAAAAAACTTTCAAAACTCTCTAATTCTCTGTAGTTCATTTTTCAATGGTAATTATTCAATAAGCCAACTGACTCCTATCATAAATACTAAATAACAGCATAAAACATAAGAGGTAATTGCATGCATGTACTACATAAAATGCAGATGCAAAAAGGAGCCATAACTGACCAAGTGGTTCTAAATTTCATGTGATGTGACACAATGGTCTGTTCAGTAGTGTGCTGTTTAGAGTAGAAATTAATTAATTATAATTAATTATAATTACTAATATTAATTATTAAATTAATTATAATCAAAAATTAACAGCCAGAACTGAGTGGCGTGAGGGCAGTCTGAAGCCGGTACATTTTACATGATCCAGTGATTGCCAGTTAGTGCCTGCCATGCAGACTCCAAATAATGACCCTGGACAAGTCACACCTCAGATTCAGATTTACTGACCTTGCCAGCGACTATAAGTGCAATAAATAAATAAATAAATAAATAACTTTGTAAAACTACAGTGAGACAATACCAAAGAGTTCCATTTACACTGCATTCAGTGTAGACATTCTGAAAGGAAATTTTATGCAAGTATCCTCACCTCACATGACAGTCCTTGGTAGCCATGTGGGCATACGCATTCTTCAACTGCAAACGCTCTCTCCTGACCAGTGTTTCGATTCTCTGCTACATCCAGACTGACGTCTTTAAGACTGTATTTTCAGAAAACACAGAATTGTTCACCAAAAACGTAACTCCAGCAAAAGAAGGCTACCCATCATTATAATTATTACCCAATATTTGGGACTTTTTTCTTCTTTTCGACTTGACACTCGATATGCAGCAACATACAGTCTCAAATTCTCATGCATATTCTAAATTAGTGTATGTGCTTAAGCCAGAAGTCTACAATCCAAGTGCCTGAAAGATGTATATGATGGAGTGATTTACTTACCTTAAATTACTTTTTTCACCTTAAGGCAAGATAAGTAAAGTATTCCATAACCCATAAGTGAGATATTTAGTAGGTGCTCAATGTTTTTTCTTTAGATCCCTGAGCCGGCAATGGACGAATCACAAGGTCCTGGACACAGGGCCAGTGCATCACAGGACTTGCTGTTTGATTCCCAGTTTATGCCGGTACTACACTAAACTGTTTGGTAACAGAGGCATAGTGCGTGCAAACAACTAGCCCAGGGTTGTTACACGAAGTAGAACCAGCAACTGCATGATCACTGACCAAACGTGTTACTGACAGACCACCATGCCACATTAAGGTAAGATAACCCTTACCTTATCTTACCTTTCCTTACTTTGTTGTTGACAAAAGCACAACTGACCTTGACTCAACTGAATCTCTGGTGTACTTTGCTTTAATCATGATGAACTCAAGATCTGCCAATACCATCATCAGATGCTCCCTCGTTGCCAACGTACCATCAGCTCGCCTCCAGGAATTCTACTCAGAAAATAATGTCTTTGTAAGAACATTTCCAAACTCTTAAGAAATGGTCAAACAGTTGCATGTTTGTCGCACAGTTTTAACAATTCACAAATGACGAGTTCAAGGACTAAAAGTTTCAAAGTGCATCACATAAAAGCTTAAAAGCTGTACACATGCTACTGATAATAATAATAATAATAATGACAATTACAATTTATATAGCGCCGTAGCACAGCCGAGGCCAAAGAAAAGGGCGCTGTACATGGGTTAAAAAACAAAAATCAACTACAGTCATAAGATATCCTAAAAAGATGTCTTGAGTCGTGACTTGAATGTGTCCAGGGATGGGGCATTCGTCACATTGGGCATTGATATTGGGCATGACGCAACTAGCAAATCACAAAACTAGCATCTGTTGAAAAATTATTTTGTAAGTCTTGTATGCAGTTGACAAGTGCTTCTGAATCGTTGTTCTCGACTCGTCGACTGCTTACGAACTACAGCACTCTAATCTCTACATTATTATTATTTATTGGTTTATAGGAACAAAACAAAGAAAACCAAATAAATACAGTAAATTTTGAGTCAATGTGTCCTTGAATTACCTCATAGAATGGAACTGTGATGGTAGTTGGAGAATTTGCGGGTACTGGTACATTGTTTGTATATTCCAGGATGATGTCATTTCCCTGCACAAAGTTTATAATAAAGGATTAAGTGTTTTAAAGCACAGGGTTGGGTGGGTTGGTAGGCAAGTTGGGCAGAAGTGAATAAGTGGTCTAATGGGCTTGAAAATGCACCATCCACTGAATCGTAATCCCGAGATTTCTACAGCGCCCAATGAAAGCTGCGCCGCGGGCACCAGCTTATTCACAGGCGTTCAGTCAAAACAAAATTGATAGGCAAAAGGATTCGGTTCAAGGTCAAGATCCAAGAGTCAGACGGAGAGACAGAGTGGCAGCTACAGGGGGGGTGTTTGGGGTTGGAGAGGAGAGAGAGAGAGATAAGAGGAAGAAGGGGTGTCAGAATACGATCTGTGAAAGAGGAATGTTTTGAGTTTTGAGTGAAAGACCAAAGCAGAAACTGCAAGCAGTGGAGCATCGATGAATTTGTATGAATAATCTGCAGAGTATGCTGAACAGTAGATGATGACTTAAAACGTTGCCCCGTTGGTTTTGGCTCTCTCCCCATCGGCTGTCATGTATGTATGTATGCATGTATGTATATATGAATGTATGTATATATGTATTATGTATGTATGTATGCATGTATGTATGTATGTAGCTGGTTATTTATACAGCTCCCTCAACTTTGCAAAAATGCCAAAACATGGCATTATAACAGATCAAAAAGGTGCAACTTAAAACAGGCAGAGAATGTATTATCAGAATTTAACAAAAACAACCAAGGATTCTGATATTCTCACCATGTCTACTTAGCATTGTGTATCAATACAATCAAAGTTTTAAACTACAAAATTAGACTTATTAATGTCATTTGTACAATGTTCAGATGATATCCAGTCAAAACAATAGCTAATCAAAGCAGGCTGAAGAGAACTGCAAGAACATACGCTGATCTCAACATCTGGATATCCAGTTGGAGTCCTATCAAATCCCGGAAGATGTTGAACTGTAAAACGCAAATTACCACCGTAGCTCGTCACCTAAATGAAACCGGAAACCACAGCAGTTTTGTTATGACAACATAAAGTGCATTTTTACAATTTAACTGGACCTTAATAAAGCACTTTAGTGAGTTCCCAAATGGTTAAAAATGACAATTTCTGCGTGATGCCGCATGATTGAATTAATTAACCACCACCACCTGAAGAGGGATTTAGCACGCTTAACTGCTTAACTGTTTCATTCACATATCCCTGCCATGCACCAGCAGAGCCATGTCAAGCGTTTAACTACTCCACCCAATTTTAATATTTTTAATTATTTAACAAAGCATACAAACCTTATTCCGGAGGAACTTTGGAGGCAGGGACCAGTAGTACTCGCGCTGTGGCAGACTATGGAACGTTCTGTAGACGATTTCTTGGTTCTGTCGATTGACAATGATACCTTCTGTTATGGTTTCGTCACGCTCACGATTGATCAAGACAAATCCTTGTGCATCAGAGCGGAAAGTAACTGTCAGCTACAGAATGTAACACCGGTCAGAATTAAAACAACAGTAACTGTAACTGAAGATTTTACAAATGCCTTTTAAGTGGCTTTCAAAAATTTTGTAATCAACAGACAAGCTTCTGCGGAACGTTACTGTATCTTTCATTGGTCAGATGGGCAAGCACATCTTTGGTGCTTGTGAGCCCATAATACAAGACATAACAGAAGCACTTCACAGAGACAGGGAGGCTTTGCAGTATGTCCAATGAATGTAAAGCAAATATCATGCCTTCACAGAATGAAAAAAAGTGGCACTCACATTGAAACATGCAAAGGACTTGAATTCCATCAAGAAATCTTTTCATCTTCACAGATATTTAGCTCACACACTAAGACTGTGTTTTTTCTATAACAAGACTTACCAATCAAAATCTATGCTAATTTAAAACTGGTTTTACTGGTAAACTGTTTCTGTAACTAGACTAGATAATTAACACTAATAATAATAACTTCTGGAGGACTGGAATTTAATACCTGAGCTCTGTTCCATGTCGTACTGGTACAGGACTGAGTGACTCCCATACAGAAACATGGTACACAGCCATATGGATTAACCTCAGCTGGGTAGAACGTGTGTCTTTGGCACTGACTGCATGTCGGACCATCGGCATATTGCTGTCGGAAAAAAGCAACGTTCACAGTATTTCTACCACTGCATACCATGTCTCTGCCAGTTGTTTATACCAGGCATAACTGACTTCAACCCATGTCGTCGGCCTACAGCTAGCCACCAATTTTCACCAGATGGAGGCCCACAATGGGCCACACAAAGGTGGCTATCTGGGAAGCAACTTTCAGTACTCTGCTGGAAAGGCAACCCCTCCCAAGGACATTACTTTTACGTTTCATGGCTTAAAGTTACGCTGAATTTACGGTTAATGTAAAAACTGGAAACTAGTCACTTGCATGAGGATCCCAGTTCGCAACCCGATCGTGGCTTATTTCAGAGATCTGAATCTCCGGCAAGCACAGTCCATGCATGGGGACCTTAAATGGTGTAATGCCCATTCAAACGGGCAGTGGTGGTGAAGGATCTGACCCGATCAATTCACTGAAAAAATAAGCAGGGTCGAGGCCATATGGTTGCTAAATAAAACTATTTACATTTACATTTTGCTCCACTCTACTTAGAAGAATTGTACCTTAAATCAACTTTGATGGGCAGTCATTGGTAGAGAGAATTAATAACTTTATTTTCTTAGCTCAGTGCATTAGTGGGTGGCCGGTTTACACTTTCCAGAGTTTTAACAGAATTTCAGAGCCTTAGTCCCTCTTCAGCTAAGGATAACAAAAGGATCCAGGCAAGAAACAGATTAATACTCATTTTTCTAAACGTGATGTACCTGCATATTTGTACATCACATCTGCTCTTTTCATTTTTAGAAATCGTATGATTTTTAAAAAATTGCAGAACTAAATCTCATTTTAATAAAAGATTCAAAACAAAAATGAAGAAAAATAAAAATTTTATTTGATATGAAGTTTTCACTTAATTACATAAAAAGTGCACACATACTTTGCACTGGCAGCGTCCAGTGCGAGGATCGGCTGTTGCAGAGAGGCTGCCCCTAGGATCGCAGTGGTGTCCAACTGTTTAACAATAATTACAAAATATACTATCCAACAAATAACTGGTTTTTAATAAATACATTGTGAGTCAAAGTCAATGGATATTATCATGATACAAAATAAAAAGCAGCACTGTCTGTATCAGCCTGTGCACAATACACCAGATTGGTTACTGCACCTGGCTTGTAATGCAGAGTACGGGTTTGAGCCTCCCTGAGACGGTTACTGTGTAGGGATCTTGAGCAAGTCTTTCACTCACAGACCCTCAGTGCCACTGAAGTCCTCCACAGGGTCATGTTCAGCAAGCCTGTGACAGTCTAGGCTGTAAGGGCTGTGAGCAGGATGTTCATCCGATCCGCACCGGTCACGGTCCATTGAAGGATTCAATACAGCAGAAAATGCTTAACATGAAAACGCTTAATAATATAATAATAATAATAAGGCGGCCTGTATCAGTTTCATAATTTAAAGGAATTGACAATAGATTTGTTTCATAATTGAAGTGACGTAAACAGAAGGCCTGTATCAGTTTCATAATTTAAAGGTATTCTTACATTATAAATAATATTGATAATGATAATAATAATAATAATAAAATAATAATAATAATAAATAATAATAATAATAAATAATAATAATACAACAACAACAATAGTAATAATAATGATTGCCACAGCAATTGGTCCGTAATAAAATGATTGTGGGTTTAAGCCTGCTGAGCGGGTTCTGTGTAACGACCTTGTACAAGTTGTTCATCACACCTGTATCCGACACCAAGCAGTTTTGGCACAGGCATAAACTGAGATATGATATGGCAAGTCATGTTTTTAGGCCCTGGGATCCATCCATTGCCGGCTCAAGGGCCAAAGTGCAGGTAATGAGCACCTCTGTCACATTGCATTAAGAAAATGGGAGCTTTACTTTTTTATTTTACTCTCTCGACATCAGTTCACAGAGGGATGGAACAAAGGTTGCGTTGAATGAGCTTTCGGCTGAAGGCAAGAAACAAGCAGCATGTGACCAACAATCTGAACTTTCCTAAATCTGTTATGAATTACCAGTTACCCCATATGCATAGGGCTGGCTTCAGGTCTCGGGGGCCTCGCGCATTTCGACTGGTTCTATCCAATGGATTGTGATTTAACGAATGTAGTTTTGTTTAGAAGAGACCACTGAATGATGCCTTGTGCATTATGACAGCAGCCCTACAGAAGTTTCCAGATCAGATTAGATTAGATTAGTAACAAGCAACCACACAACCCCCAAAATGCACACAACCCCATGATACCTGGGACACATGTGCCACCAGGCTGGCTCTGATACCCAGGAGCACATGACGTGCATTGTCGACCAGCATACCCCAGAGGACACCCACGACAAGAGATCTCTCCGTCGTCTTCAATATAACATTCAGACGCTGTCCTGTAAACATCAATACAAAAGCAAAGCTGAACACAGAGCTATGAAGCATCTGATTGGTTGATCAGATTCCCTAGTAAAATGGAGTGTGCAGGTTAAAAGTCCAGCACTGCTCATGTAAGGCAGAAACTCAAGTTTAGCTGCTTTAGAGAGGTTTACACGTGTATACGTGCTTAAGACAATCACTGTATGTCGACCGGGAGTAATTCTTTATCGCATATGAATATCAGTCTGAACTGAGAAAGACTTGTTTACTGACGCAAATGCTCCTCCATCGGCTGGAGGACATGGACACGGTCGACAATCATCAGGTGTTCCACGCGTTGCATCTCCAACAAAACCAGGTTTACAACGATCACAACGATCGCCCTCAGTATTGTGTCGACAGTTCTTAAAATAACAATGTGGTAATACATAACACATAACAACTAACAAGATATGTGAGAGCAAAGATTCGCATAAATAATAACGTCTCCAATCTTCATTACAAATTTTATATTTGCCTTAAACTGCATCCATAAATGCATCAATAAACTTGCACGCCATCAAGTATCCATGAAAAATTTAAAACAAAACATTTACACAATTAAAATTAAAGACTGACGGAAAACCAAATATGTTAGTCATTTCTTCCACGACTGTAATGTTATTATTTGCAAAACAGCAACGGCCTTTGCTGCCATAAGATCTCATTAAACTTCAGGCCTTATTACGTTAGCTGCGAAACAGATTTAACCAGTATGCTTTGCATGGCATTGAAACTATCTTCTTACTCGGCAGTGTCCAGTCTGAGGATCACATTCATTGGAATGGCCATGACAGGTACATCCGACGCACCGGCCGATGTACTGACCCCTTTCTTCCGTCCGACGGAATCCAGGTGTACATTGCTACCCAAGAAACAATCAGCAACAGGTAGAAATTTAGGCAAAAGCAAAGGCTATGCTAACAAATAAATAAGTGTAATGTTATTAGTCAGGCATTTATATAGCACCATTTACAGTCATTCCCTGCCCACCCTTGGCAATGCTGAACAAAGCAATTTTTCACAGATGACGACGACGACGATGATGATGATGCTGATGATGATGACGATGACGACGATGATGACGAAGATGATGAACAGTAATTAATTACTTCACACGAAGGCCCAGTGTAGCCAACTGGACAGACGCACTGTTCCACCAGAAATGCTCTACCAAGACTTGTCGTCTGAGATGCTGTAACCGTCAGAGAAACTCTGCTCAACCTAGAAACAGATTAATCCAAACAATAACACCAAGAAAAAGCTAAAGCCTGCGAAGAAAGCTAAATCTCACAACGGAACATTTGTACAGTTTACCGTGATACATATTTATAAGCATTGAGTGCATCTTCAGGAAGCTCTATGGGCAGAAAGCCTGTAGGTGTCCAATACACATGTTATACCCTGTCTCCACACTACGCAGCCCTGCGGAAGCAGCATCACCCAATGTGTAGACCTGCACAGGAAGGACTAGGTACTAAGTAAGTATACAACATGTTTGCCAGCTTTGGCAGTACCTGACTTCGTTTTGATCTCTGTCATAATTGGACTTGATGAGGATGTAGTCTAAATTCTGAAGAGCAGTCATGATGTTCTCCCTCGTGGCTTTTCTCACTCCTTGCTCATCAAGCGACCAAAAAGTCTGCCACAAAATGACAAAAGGATTTAATTGTAAGATAACCAGAAAAGTATTCTCGCCAGATCATGCACTGTGCAACATGGTCGTCTATCATTAACACTCTTCCCTACAACAAGATGCTCGCTATTTCATGAACAAAATGTTATGAAACATGAAAATGATAGTTGGGACACTAAAAAGCTTGAAAACTGACCAATTAGTAAGAGAAAAGCAAGAAATCTATGGAACCTGAGGAGTCTATCTTGAGTGGTGCTTTATAAATTTTCAATTACATTACACTACATTACAATAGATCATGTAGAAATAAATTTGCCAAACCTCCTTCAAGGAAATAGTTGCCGTCTGCTGAGCTCCAGGAAAAGGCTGAACAAACGCACTATGATATAATGTAACACCATTGCCCTAGAAAACAAAATAAGCACTATAACATTATGCTGTTAAATATATAAAATATGTACATGAACTATACACACTGACAGCAAAGAATATTACTTGCCACCTGCTCTCGTGCGCTGATGCCAAGAAAACAAAGAAGTTAAACAATTCATGCACACAGCTGCCTCGCGGAGTTGGAATAAAGAACTGATCTTCTTCTTCTTCTCCTCTTTTTTCTTACTCTAGCTCTTCTTCTTACTCTTGTTCTTCCTCTTCTACTTCTGTTATTGGCCTACTCCCACCTCAATCTAATCAAACACTTATCACAAATTATTATTATCATGCAGTGCATAAAAGGCATCACACTATTATTATTATTATTATTATCATCATTATTATTATTATTATTATTATTATTATCATCATCATTATTATTATTAATATTATTATTATCATTATCAATATTATTATTATTATTATTATTACAGGCTTAAAAGGTAGGGTAATAAACTTACACTGAGAACCACATCTGGGCCTGGCTCCAAATACGGTCGACCTCCCGGTGACACAGAATAGTAGACGGTGTATGAAAGCTTACCGCCATAACTTGTGACCTGGAACACAAGATGTTATCACAATTAGTCTCAGTCTCTTATGTCATTTCGTTCTCGAATTAAGACTTACCTTTTCTGCTGGCTTTTCCACCATAGGCTGCTTCTCTGTCTCAGTGGACTGATCTTCTGGATATTGACCTGAATGTGGCCTAAATTTGATGTGCCATCGGTTGATGCCCTGTGCATTAGACACCGGCGCTGTAGAAGTTTCTAATTTATTATTTATATTATTACTACAATATGTATGAGGTAACCCCACAACAAATATGCTTATGTAATCGCCATTTATTTTCCTGAAGTGTTTATGCCTGGAGTAGTAGTAGTAGTTCCAATGTTTAACAACATCTTATGGCACCAAAGGCTGTTGACGTCACTCTCCTCCTTTATCCAGGCTCGGGACTGGCACCACCCGAGTACAGCAGTGTTATATGTATCTAGCTATTTATATAGCGATTTTTCAAGAGCCTCTCAAAGGATCTAGTTTAGTAACTAGTTTAACAAAAGAAAAAAGAAAACGATTCTAAAAAGTTAAAAAACACACCTTATTTCCCAGGAAATGTTTCGGCAAACTCCAGTAGTAACCAGCTCCACGAACTGCTCTGGAGTAATCCGTGATGACAAATTCACGAGATCGGCCATCGTATCTGTAAACACTGTCATCTAGCGGTCGGCGGCTGAATCGATCCACAAGTACCACTGTGTCACCACTAGAGATCTGTAAATCCAATGATCATGAAATGTTTCAACCAAATATTGCAAAAATCCCAAGACTGCAACATTAATCTTTACCAGTAAATGCAATACTAAATTATTAACTGAAAATTATTACCCAGACTTAAGTGAAAATGAAGATACATTTGAGGTATCTGGAAACATTTCTTTATGAATCTGAACAAAGGAGAACGTACCTCTGAGAGAAACAGAGAGCTGCTGGTACATTCATCGGCAAGCCCAAAGCAGAAACATCGAATACATTCGCTGGCCACATGTGCTTCTGAGTTGAAGTAACCTTGCGGACAAACTCCAGCTGGAGCTAGAGAATTCCAAGATGAGAAAACAATCATAATTGTATCCATAAGAGCAGTTCGTATTGCATCCCATTATTAATACTTTGCAGGTGTGCTCCCACCCACACAACACAAGACCACGATCAAACAGGACGGTCTTCAACTGCTACTGAACAGAGGCATTGAAAGGACAAGATTTAATGATTAACTGACTGACTTACTGACTGAATCAATGAAATGAAAATACTTTTAACTGTAATATTAATAAATTAGCATGTTCGTTAACTCACGCAAGACGTGCACAATGGTGTCTGGTTCGATGAAGACGCTGCCCATACTGTTGAGGGCTTCACAGGTGTAGGCACCCTCATCTTCCTTTCTTGCCTGCTCTATCACTATAACGCCTCGTCCGGTGATGGGACGGCCAGGTCGTTCTTCAGTTCTTACAGATGTAGTTGTCACCCGCGGTGGCTGACCCACGTGGCCCCAGTTCAGGCGCCAGACAATGAGGGGTGGTGGGATGCCAAGGGCTTCACAGTCAATTACAATTCTCTCTCCCTGACGAACCATGATCTCTCTTGGCGGAACCTTGACTGCGGTAGGCCGGCCTGCAAGACAAAGAAACGATAACAAAAACAGTAAGAATCACTACAGCAATAACAAATAATACAAGCAGATCCATGACAATTTGAAAACACCAGTGTTGTGATGTTGCTGCTGATATCCGATTGTTATGAGTGCTCCTGTTTCTATTTCATTTGGACAAGTTACAATTTCTCTGTATTTTGCAGTGTTCATGGAATTAGTTTTATGCGTCAAGATGAGTTCATGTTTACTTCAAGACAGCTTCGAATTACATGCAGTTTTCACTGTTGTTCACATAACAAAATGACACTAAAAGTCCCTTAAAATAAGGTGCTGAAACATAATGACCAATCCAATCGGCTGCCTTCCAATCTCCCTCAATCTAAACACAACCCACCATAACAGCTCCTGTCTCCTTCTATCTCTGCTCTTCTGGAAACCCGATTTTGTTCCTCACATGGTATCTCTGGACAACCCCTCTGACTTGACGCAGCACTCGTGAGTAGGCTGGTGTCCTGCACTTAGCTTTCAAATAGTGCTATAAACATTTTTAATTTACGATCATGGTTACAATGGCCACATTATAATAAACTTCTGGTAGTACATACTGCAACCACTTTCATCAGAGCTGTCCAAACAGTCACGTTCTCCATCACACTGGTAGCCTGCAGGAACACACTGACTCCCTGACCTGCACTGGAATTCATCTGCTCGACAGCCATCCTGAGATGGAAATTTGTCTAAATAGAAACAGAACCTTTGCATTTAATTAAAAATACCTCAGTGGGCATATTCACACAAGCTAAGTGCTAATGAACAAGTAATTGCCTAAATGTTGTTCTTAATGAACTCTAAAATTATTTAGGCTACCCAAGAGTGCTACTGGAAGGTAATTAGAAGGTGTGAGTGAGTGGATTGAGTTTAAAAATGCACTCACATCAATGATGCTGGCCTTCAAGGTTACGCACTGATCGACAAAGCAATGCCCATTGATTTCACATGATGAACCCGGCCTTTGAACCCAGGCCGCAGAGATGAAAAGCCAACAAATTAGCCACTTCCCCACCATGCCACCTCTCTTAGCAGGTGATAAACTACTGAGTGACTACTGCTGCTAGCTTGGCACTGTGGATAATATGATGGCAGTCACAGTGAAAGCCAAAGAATGCTGAATGCAAATAACTACCAATTAACTTACCACAACCATCTTCATCGGATCGGTCGCCGCCGCAGTCGTCGTCTCCATCACACACCCAGATTTTAAGAATACACTTATTGTTGGTTGTACATCTGAACTCATTTGGCTCGCATGATACACTCTCATCTAACAAAAGATTAACACACAACAGATTAATCAGTAATAGGAACTTAGCTTGGAAGGGAGACAGCAATGTGTGCAACAAGACAAGAGGAAGACTGCACAAGTTCAACTGATGGAAGACAGACAGAAGTTAAGCCTATTGAGGAAAATCAACAGAACAGTCAAGTGAAAGATGGTGGTGGCGGCGGCGGCGGTGGTGGTGATGATGATGATGACAATGATTAAGAAACTGATGATGGTTAGGACACTGACAAGGATGATGATGATGATAACAAAGATGATGATGATGACAATGACTTATTAAAATACATTTTATGTATTCTTACTAAATTCAGGACTGTTCATAAAAACAGTTAACTTTAAAAAAGATATGGAGAAACGGTAAAAAAGAAAGCGAGTGATAGATAGATGGGAACAGACTCATGAACAGATGCAGATATGCAGAGCAGACAATGATGGAAAGAAAGACAAAAGAAGTAATATGAGAAGAAGATCGAAAACAAGTGACATTGGCTGAGAGAAACACAGGAGATAAGAAGTCAAAACAAAGAAACAGAACGAAAGAAAGAAACCAGACAGAACTATATCAGAAGAAATAAGAAAGCATAAAGATAGGTCGTGAGACAGAGAAAACTTAAAGGCACTACATAAATTTTCAGAAACATCCATACATACAATAAAGAATCAGCAATACACAGACAGAGACACCAATGGACAGAATGATAGAGGAAAAACTGACCACGACAGTTTTCCTCATCAGAGCGGTCAGTGCAGTCGTAGTCACCATCGCAGCGATAGTCGGGTGGGATGCACGCTCGATTGTTGCACATGAACTCATCAGCATTGTAGCACTGGCGAGGACCAGGTGGAATCTGGGTCGGGCCATCTGCCCCAAAAGGTCAGTTGCACTTTGTCAAGAACTAGGTCAGCCAGTATGAATTAAAGAAATATTTCTAGACAGCCATGTTTATTTTGGCCCATAAATGGCCCATAATGTGTCACTTGGTGGCAGTTGAAGGCCAGTAACGGGCCAACTGTGGGACAAATAAACATGGCTGCCAGGGTTGTAAAGCAAAACACCCTGAAGCACCAGTGAGTAGTTTTGTAGTTTATGAGGCGCTATATAGATTCACCCATACAACACTATAAGGTACAATTTCAGTCAAACGTCAGCAGACTTAAAGAATTATTGGCAGTGATTAAGTCATCGTCACATAATTTAATTTCCAGCCTTTGCAAATGCATCATGGTAAGAATACTCCAAAGTACTTGACCGGCTGGGGCCTCAGAATACAAAAAGTCCAGATTATATATAGACCCCAGCGTCAATCAAATCTCAGAAGTCTATTCTAATCAAATATAAACATTTCTATAACACCATTATAAAATTAATTGCAACATCGATTAATGCTAGCTTCTATGCAAATTGATAAGTGATATCAATTTATCACTGTTTCACTTTGCACTGCACTGTTCGGGTTTATTTTGTACAAAATCAAATTTGACTTTGAATCAGTTATGAACCTACATGCCGTGTTTCATTAATCGCCTGTATATCAATTATGTGAGAGGGTAATCCATACTATAGCGGGACATTTGTCCCTTCTGGATTACCCTTTAATGCCAGCACTTGTAATATCTTAGGTGAAACTGTTGTAACTGTCTAGATTGTTGGTTGTTGGTGATTCAATAAACAACTTCAATAATAAAATTTACTAAACTTAATTAATGTTTAACTACATGACTCTTAAGAGTGAAGAAGACTGATTAAAACAAGAGCTGTCTGCACTTACAGACAAGGTCAACGTGGAGAGTGACCTTAGCCTCGTGTGGGACACGAGTTCCAACCGTTGTACAAGTGTATACACCAGCGTCCTCCAACCGCACTTCGGATATCGTCAGCCGACCACTGGAGTCATCAACTGCTTGCCGAGGCAAACTCTGTAAATATCAGTCAGAAACTAATCAGCTGTTAATCCTTTGTGTGATCTAGAAAACAAAGACGGACCTGCTCTAATCTGATTTGCTATAATCAAAAGATTTATGATAATCACCTTACAGGTAGCAACTTAAATTTTTATTACTTTTGTGCACATTTTGAAAAGCCATCGGATATATAAACATCAGTTAAAATTGACAATGCTGTCTGTTGTGCCATTACATTTGAAAGTAGTAGAAAGAGGGTATTTCTAAAGGTGAAGCAACATCATTACCTGGGCATCCCGTGACCACCTGAGTTGGGGTTGAGAGCTACCGTGAGACCGGCAGACAAAGGATGCAGTCATTCCCTCACGAATTCGCATTTCGCCTGGAGATGCACTCACAGAGATGGATTCTAAGGTCAAACAATATGTTTGTCAAATAAGACTGTACAGTGATCAGTATGCTGAACTGTTAGCTTAGAAGTCATGGATTCAAATTCTTTTAAGGACAGAAAAACATCAAACCTCTGTTCTACACTGGAAGTGCCTTATAACATGCTTCAGTATTGCACAAATTCTGATAAACATATAATGCAGTAAAAGACATGGATCAAAAGTTTAGTTCACATTTATAAAATGACCTCATTATCACAAGACCTTGTTATAACATGACCTTGTTATAACATGACCTTGTTCTAAGACGGTTCTTGATATGGCTCCAAAAAGACAGCTTTAAAACGAGTTTCTAGTGTATTTTCTACCCTTGCAATCACCAGTGAACAAACTTGTCTCCAGGTCACTCAAAGGGAGATCCCACAGCCAGTGAATTTAGTACCTAGTCAGTTGTTTCAGTAGCTTCATACCCATGACCACCTAAAACCTGGCTGAAAGTACAGATTGTACCTCTGTCAAAAACCTGTCATGGGTAAACTTAGGGTACAGTGTCACAATTTTTGGGATTTGATGTTGACAAAAGGTTTCTAAACCACATGAAGACCACTGTCATCTTATGTTATGTTTTGTTAAGATAAGTTAATTCTAATATTTCAACCTTTTGTGACTTCTGTCAACCTACCACATTCAGTGGTTTCATCAGTTCCATCTGGACAGTCATATTGCTGATTACACTTCAGTCTCTCATCAATGCAGGTTCCATCACCACAGCGGAATTCCCATCTGGAACAAGTCCGTGGTGGAGGTGTTGTACCTAAACAATGACAATACTCAGATTAATATCTGTAATAGAATTATATTTAGTACAATAGCACAATCTTCACTATAGTTTTAAATGTCCTTAATAAACTTACTGTTATTAGATGCATCTATTACTGTAATAACAATCGTAATCATCACATAAGCACTCAAGTACAATATCACCGTAAGAACAAAGTTTTGTAATGTGTGGTTCCAAGTTAAGGTCAACAAAGGAAAATGGGATGAGAACAAAGTAATGGAATTCCAGCAGTAAGAAGCAGCAGCATAAAGTTTTGACAGTATAGTATAATTATTTATATTTCTTAGTAATTAGTACAATTTTTTATAATATTTAGTATAATTATTCATATTTCTCTTAGTAATTAGTATAATTATTTATATTTTTAGTATAATTTTTCATTTTATGCTTGTTAATAATTAGTACAATTATTTATATTATTCATATAGTTATTTATATTATTTCTTTTAGTAATTAATATAATTATTTATATTATTAGTATAATTTTCTGTCATTAGTAAAACAGAATAGATGGAGGAAAAAATAGGCCAATTAATTCTGCAAGGTACAGCTTACCTTGCTCAATTAATTGGCTCATGGCATCAAATCAATATACAGGTAATTAATTACTTAATTAATTATTTAATTATTTAACTGGTGATATAAATTCCTGACCCTTGTATGTCAACCTACCACAGCCAGTTTCATCAGTTCCATCTGAACAGTCATACTGTCGGTTGCATCGTAGGCTCTGATCAATACAGGTTCCATCTCCACATCGATATTCCCAAGTCAAGCATTCACGAGGAGTAGTGGGTATATCTAAATATTTAGTGTCATTATTACTATAATAATATGCCTTGTAACTGGAAAGTCACGGATTGGAATCTGCCTCAAGCCACTGAGTAGCGACCTTGGACAAGTTGCTCACCCACAACTGTCTGTGAGGAAGGCAACAGGAAACCACCTCACTCATCTCATCCCCGGGTGGCATAAGACCTGCCTCTGGGCAAAGAACTCGTCATCACCTTTACTATAATTATTGTGAATATATTTGTGCAATCATTGCGATCATAATAATAATCATTATTGCTTTATTATCATTACTGGCATTTGGAAATTATCATTATTTGGTATTCATAAAATTTCTAAAACCAAAGGGTCAAATTCCAAGGATTATGGAATAAAATGTGTTAGTTAGACTTGTGTAATCATAAAAGGCTAATCTTCAGTGATGTCCAGCTTGTTCAAATTCTAAAGATGTTGAAATAGAAATAAGGTCTATCCTTTACAAACATTTAGCCAAGGTTATCACTGTTGGATGGGTGTTCATAAAGACATTGACCAAAACCGTTGATGAAAGCCATGCCACCTTAATTCATAAAGCGAAGAG
Source organism: Norana najaformis (assembly GCA_964023275.1). Lineage (NCBI taxonomy): Eukaryota > Metazoa > Annelida > Clitellata > Crassiclitellata > Hormogastridae > Norana > Norana najaformis. The sequence continues at coordinate 9,359,955 of OZ029925.1, forward strand.
TTTCAAGGTCAAGAAAACAAAAATCAATAAGCTACACTACTATGGTTTCCTCGCTCAGCTGATGGACACATGGCATATCAACTAATGTCTTACTGACTTAATCTGGCAGGATGGTATCACATCTAGCTACCTTCATATCTAAGCAAGTATCTAGGAACTAATACAGCCGGCAGAAGATCGTCACAAAAATTTCAGAGCAAACACTGCAAAACCAGCAAAGCCCAACAGCCAGCACTTTTCCAGTTTTAAAGCAATCACTTATCAGTATAAAGTATTATATTATATTGCACTGTATTGTATTTGATAACTTATATAGTGCTTCTTACAGAACAAACTACCAGAGGCGCTTCCAGCACAAGAACCCCAAGGAAATAAGAACGTCTTTAAACAATGAGCTGACTGAGCTCTATCACCAACAGTGACCCTTGCACGAAACGATAGCGGAAGTTCATTCCATAGCGAGAGGCCAACAACAACAAAAGCCCTCTAGACTATATTACAATGTACTGATGGTAATGCATTGCTAGAATGTAAATAGAGGAACTTTCAAGTTATTTCTGTTCTTGACTTCTTAAAACTGCACTTTCCACTTACTACAGCCAATGGTTTCATCTGTTCTATCTGGACAGTCGTACTGTCGATCGCAACGCAGCCTCTGATCAATGCAGGTTCCATCTCCACACTTGTATTGCCATGAAGCACACTCAGGTGCAGGAGTGGTTGTATCTAAAAAACAGCAATATCGTCATTATTGTCGCTACTATTTATGCATTCGCCAGTATATTCCTACAAACATATCAGAACTACAACAACTGAAAACTGAATAGTTGGACAATGAAAGTAAGATCAGTCTTCATTTACAGCAAGTCCTGTCATGCAGTGGAAGAAACTGACACAATGTCAGCAAAACTCATCCAAGCAACACAGAACTGATTCAGAAGAAGTACTGATGCTAATCAGTATCAAGTACAGTATTGTGCTTCATCGCATTGCATTCAGTACTGCATTCAGTATAGCAGCATTGTCTTCCTAGAGAAAGTGAATAGCTGGACTTTTAGATCCAAAACGATTGTTACCTACCACAGCCAATGGTTTCATCGGTTCCATCTGGACAGTCATATTGTCGGTTGCATCGCAGTCTCTGATCAATGCAGGTTCCATCTCCACACTTGTATTGCCATGAAGCACATTCAGGTGCAGGAGTGGCTGTATCTAAAAGACAGTAATATTATCATTATTGTCGCTACTATTTATGCATTTGCCAGTACATTCCTACAAACATATCAGAACAACTAAAAACTGAATAGTTGGACAATGAAAGTAAGATCAGTCTTCATTTACAGCAAGTCCTGTCATGCAGTGGAAGAAACTGACACAATGTCAGCAAAACTCATCCAAGTTCCAGAGAACTGATTCAGGAGATGTACTGATGCTAATCAGTATCAAGTACAGTATTGTGCTATATTGCACTGCATTCAGTACTACTAATAATAATAAGACAATTTCTATAGCGCCGTAGCACAGCTGAGGCCAAAGAAAAGGGCGCTGTACATTGGTTCAAAAATCAACTATAGTCATAAGATATCCTAAAAGATGTGTCTTGAGTCGTGACTTGAATGTGTCCAGGGATGGAGCATTCGTCACATTGTCAGGAAGTACCGCATTCAGTATAGCAGTATTGTTTTCCTAGAGAAAGTGAATAGCTGGACTTTTAGATCACTTCTGTTCTTGACATGAACCCAAAACCCTTGTTACCTACCACAGCCAATGGTTTCATCAGTTCCATCTGGACAGTCGTACTGTCGATCGCAACGCAGCCTCTGATCAATGCAGGTTCCATCTCCACACTTGTATTGCCATGAAGCACACTCAGGTGCAGGAGTGGTTGTATCTAAAAAACAGCAATATCGTCATTATTGTCGCTACTATTTATGCATTCGCCAGTATATTCCTACAAACATATCAGAACTACAACAACTGAAAACTGAATAGTTGGACAATGAAAGTAAGATCAGTCTTCATTTACAGCAAGTCCTGTCATGCAGTGGAAGAAACTGACACAATGTCAGCAAAACTCATCCAAGTCCCAGAGTACTGATTCAGAAGAAGTAGTGATGCTAATCAGTATCAAGTACAGTATTATGCTACATCGCATTGCATTCAGTACTGCATTCCGTATAGCAGTATTGTCTTCCTAGGGAAAGTGAATAGCTGGACTTTTAGATCCAAAACCCTTGTTACCTACCACAGCCAATGGTTTCATCAGTTCCATCTGGACAGTCATACTGTCGGTTGCATCGTAGGCTCTGGTCAATGCAGGTTCCATCCTGACATCGGTATTCCCACGACGCACAAACACGGGTTGGAGGAGGCGTATCTAAGCATCAACATAACAGCAAAATGTAACGTATTATTATTTCTGTATTTATTATGCTCTATGCTATGGGGCTGAACATTTGTGCGTAAAAGTCTTGCTCAAGGTCCCTACACATTAACCATAATAGAGGAGTCTCAAACTCACATGCTCCAAGTCATAAGACACGCACTCAACCTATCGGCTGCCATGCCACATCATAGTATGCAACTGAACATTTGTTCAGCAGTGTTCAGGAACCTCTGTCAAGCAGGGATTTGCGGCAACTGCAAATGAATGAGTGAATGTATGAAGAAAGCAAAGGAAAGCATGGATGGATGGATGGGTGGATTGATGAATGGATCTATGAAAGGATATTCAATATATTCACTATATATATATATATATTTATATATATACAAAACAATCAAACAAAAACTGAAGAACATAGATAAAATTAACTGGGAAAGCAAATATGGTACTAAACACAAAGTGACTGAAAAACTCTGAAGTAATTGTAATGCATTCAACCATTTATATAGCACCATTTTAAGGAATATCCTAAGCTTTCCTGGTGCTGTACCTTTCATGATTAGGCAGACAACTGTATTCACCAAGAAACACAAATATTACCATATCGGAAATGGCAGAATTACTTACAGCAGTCTCGCTCATCAGAACCGTCCCTGCAGTCGTAGTTATTGTCACAGCGTCTGCGATGATCAATGCATGAACCATCACCACACTGGAACTCTGCTGATGTGCACTGAGGTGGTGGGGCCACAGTGTATGCTGGAAAAGTGACAAAAAGACAAGGCAATAGATAGGTGTGGCGCCTCGGCATGTAAACAAACACGGCATGGCTATCTCTGCACCGTCTCTCTGGAACAGTTTGCTACTGGATATACGATCTCTCACCTGGAAACATTCTCTGCTTGCCTTAAGACGCACCTTTCAGAGACCTCTATGCGGCCATGCTGTAGCGCTCTTGTGAGTTACTTATTTATTCATTTACTTATTTATTTAAAGCACTTGTAATGTGTGCAATGTCAGTACACCTGAATCTGAGGCATGGAAAAAAGCGCTATATAAGTTTTTTGATACATACATACAATACGGGAGATGGAACACGCACGGAACAGAAATGCTGAATTTATGCATAAAGTCACAAGTTCAGTAAATTCCAAGAAGGCCAGTTTTAATGTGTCAGCATTATGGACTCCACTTTTAAGATTGCAACAGTGGATCAGCTTCCACCCACGAGTTCTCCACTAGTCATACCTTAACTCCACCACTGCCTTGTTTGAGGGTAGTCCCAGTCCCAAGCCTGAAAAAAGGAGGAGGGCGACGTCAACGACCTTTGATGCCATAAGATGTCGTTAAACTACTAATCATACCTTTTTATTACTACCAGCATAGTTGCCTCGAAGTGCCTGTGTCTCTGTTTTAGCTTATTGCTTGTCACAAAGAACAAACCACCAATCATTCAGTATATGTACCTACAATGTCAGCTAATATTTTGCAATTTCACCCGGAATATGTCGTCATGCTAGAAGTCTCTTCATCACTCATTTTCAGTCTATGGCCCATAATTTTTAACAGACTTCCTTAAGCAAAGGTCTTTTCAGGCCTTCATCATCTATTCTGAAAGTAATCCATTATTTTTTAGTAATAAATCCATATAAAATATATTGATAAACTCACTGCAGTTGACTTCATCCGAATAGTCATTACAGTCATACTTTCGGTCGCAGTGGGCTTTAGCTGGAATACAAGTTCCATCCCTGCACTGAAAGTCCGCAGAACTACAGATCCGTGGAAGACCATCTCCTAGAGCAAATCGCAAACAGCAGACCAATCCCTAAAACCTTCCTGCAGACAGATTGTGTGTATTATAAGCAGCATATTTAAACAACCTTTTCCCAATTCCAAAGATTTCTCAATTTGCTCACAATTATAATGAGGATACGAATTTCAGCCTCCACTCAGTGGTAGCTGGGTGCTGTGGATAAGCTGCCAGCAACTGCAGTAAAGTTAAACAGCAACAACCCTGGTTTGTAAATATTCTGCATCATATTTTATCAGAGATTTCTAAGCAAAAGCCAGAGTAACATAATGGGTCTGTGCAAGTTGGTTAAATGTCAGTTTTGTTTCATCTTACTTTCAGGTTTGAATTGTAAACATTAGGTAAGGTAATCACACAAACATTGTGCGATTGCAGGACAGCTTATGTCGTCTACACACATGCCCAATGCACAGCAAGTAAACAACATCTAGTAGAATAGAATACATGTGCAATGGGAGGTTCTTCAGAAAGAGAGACAAACTACCACAAAAATGCACCTAAGCATTAGTCAGCCAAGCTTGCTATTAACAAGTGGCTAAGTAAGGGGAAGCTGAGACTCATAACACGACGATGCTAAGAATAATCTATGGGAGAGCATGTGGTAGTAGTTTTCAGTATCTGGTGTCTATCACCCATCTCCTCAATCCTGTCTGCTGCCCCACCCTGTTCTGTGTATCACACAGTAGTTTTGTCTATGGCTAAGAGAAAAACGGATCTACATCATACATGGCATCAAAAGTGGCTTAAGTGTTACTGGCCATGGCTGATTATGGCAATTTTAGAACAGCTGCCTAACGTAGCATGCTATGTACTCGCATCCATGGTCATTAGCAATATTTCTCAGCTTTGTCGCTGAAAATTGTTTACAAACAATGCAGAACAACTTGGTGCAAAACCATTCTGTCTTCACCCTATAAACACAAGTCATAGTCCCATCCATATAAAAATCTTTATAGGGGTATCTGTTATGTCTTGTTAGAAAACAAAACAGTCAATAATACCAAAATCAGTCTATCTTCAGTCAGCTCTGTTAGATGCACTGCCACAATACAGTAGCAAACTTCACAAGACTACTCAAATATGTCTTACCACACTTTAATGATAATAATAATTAGCAACTTCTAATGCGCCGGTGTCTAATGCACAAGGCATCAACCAATGGCACACCAAAACCAAGCCACAATCAGGTCGATATCCAGAAGGTCAGTCCGCACGACAGAGAGGCAGCCTATGGTGGATAAGCGATTTGAAACAGGTGAGTTTTAAGCTGAGAACGAAATGACAGAAGCGTCTGAGCAGAACGAACAGACTCAGGGAGGGAATTCCAGAATTTTGGTCCAGCAACCGAAAAAGCCCGTTTACTTTGCCAGACCAATGTGCATATTTTGGCCTGGTTTACCTCAAAACTTTTGGGGCCTACAGCCCATATTTACACCACTGATCAAAAATATTTTTTTACAAATCGTATTTCTTCCTATTCCGAATATTAAATTTAATTTAACCTAATTCAAGCGACAAAATGACCTCTTCTTTTGAATATACTACTATTTCAATATCATAACAGAAATGAATAAATTTCAAGGGATGGAATGGGATGCAGTTGGACGGGATTGAGTTAGACTAGGTCAGAAGAGATTAGACCAGATCAGATTAGATTACTCGTAGATTAGATTAGTTTGGCCAGATGACACAAGTAAAATAAATGTGATTACTTAATTGTGATTACTCTTGCTCTTATCTTATATTATCCCTCTTTCTATTCTCATTTCATCGCTGACTCACCTGACGTCAATTCACAGTATCAAAGCTTACTGTACCTTATACTACCTGCCTTAACTTACCATAGTTACTTCTGAAAGTCATATCTAGCCAAAATTTTAGAATAAAACTTACTGTACCTTATACTACCTGCCTCAACTTACCATACTTACTTCTGAAAGTCATATCTAACCAAAATGTAGCAGAAAATAGAAGATTGACAACTTGCTTTGAGTACAGTTGCCAACCTCTCCAACCCACTGGCGTCGTTTGCAAACCAACTGCCACGAGTGACGTGTTGTATGACAACCAAAGATGGCTTTCTTTCCCTCTATCCTTACCCAACCATCGACTGGGTTCTCCAGCGGTGGACAATCCTCTGCACCACAAGAAAAAAGAAAATGTTCATTCACATTTACATATAGACAAGTTCTGGCAATCAAATGAATGAATTTAATGATTTGGTACCTGAGATGGTACCTAATCCAATCATCTCCAACAGAATTCCATGTGAACTATACAATCATAAATTATGATTTGATCTGATCTCATATCATTGTTCAGATCTAATCTAATGACTTCTATAGCGCCAGGTAAGCGATAAATGCATTCTGTTGCCTGTGGAAATATGCAGGCGATGTGCTCCTACATATCAACTCAAGCCCATTGAGGTTTCTGCTGTGTTGGAACTTCCTCTTGGACCAGTCTTCTGCTGCACATACACAATGTTACATTTGACCCTTTACATCTGACCCTTTACATTTGACCCTGTGCAGCAAACATTTTCCAAATGCCTTAAACCTCACTTGTTTACAGCAGTTCGACAGCCATGTGTGCAGTCATTTTGTGAAGCCAAAGGAACTATATTAAGTGTCATAAAACAGGTATACATACATTACAATATGTTCAAGTAAAGCAGAAGAGAAGCGAAATCCAGTTCCAGAAGGTCAGTCAGACAAGACAGGGTGGAAGCCTGAGGTATGTATGGCTGCTGATTTATGCAGCTTGAGAAGGAAATGACTCAAGGACTCAGCTCAGTGGGCAGAAGGACAAAAACAAAAATAACAAAACTAAGGACTTAACCACAATAGTCGAGGCTTTCATCTTCTTCTTCTGAACAGTCCGCACGACCATCGCATCTTTGGTATTCTTCGATGCATCGACCATCATAACATTGAAACTGTGATGGATTGCACAGCGGTCGTTGTGTTGTAATGGCAGGTCGCATCGTGGTATCTGGTTAAAAAAGGCATTAGGTTTGACCAGTTAATAATCTTATCTATTTTTCTATGAAAACTTTTGGGCAACAAAAGTTTTCTATTCTTCTGCTGTTGTCATTGTTTAGCTGTTAACCTCAAACTATTGGATTTGGTCTGGACTTCTTGAACAGATTATAACTTTCAATTACAGTTTGATGTCTGGTGCATTGTGATAATGGTGCTATAGAAGTCATAAGATTAGATAAGATTGGCTAGATCATATGATTAGTTTAAATTAGATTAGACTAGACTAGACTAAATTAGATTAGACTGGCTTTGTTTCCATTTAAATGCAGTACTAAAGCATGCTCAAACAGTGCCATCTCAAGAAGTCATGCACAGTCATGATTTCATTCTAATCCAGTAACATATTATTACATGCATAAATTATTACATAAATAAATTTTTCTACATAATGCATCAAAACTGACACTCAAATAATTTATAGAATCCTAAAGATACTCACAAATAGGTCCACAGTCACGTTCATCAGATCGGTCATCACAGTCAGGTTTACCATCGCACACTAGACGATCGTCAATGCAACCTCCAGTCAGACATGTAAACTGCCAGAATGTACAAGTGACCTTCTCTGAAAGCAACATCATTTAACAGTGCATTTTACAGCAAACCTCAACAGATAACTTTGACAACTATTAAAGTCACAAGGTTCAATAAGAAGAAGATCAGCCCCATAACCTAAACCCAAGAGGCGGCCACGGCTATGTTGTAATCGTAAGCTTGAGATTCATACAGTGCCCAACGAAAGCAAAATTCGTGGGAACCAGCTTATTCACAGGTGTTCTGTCAAGGCAAATCGACAGGGGTTCGGTTCCAGGTCAAGATCCAAGAGTCAGGCAGGGACAGACAGTCAGACGGCTACAGCACACGGTGTTTGGAATTGAACCGGAAAGTGAGACAAGGGGAAGAGGAAGAATCAGCCTAGGATTTGTGGAAGAGGAGTGTTTGCTAGTGACTTCATTTCGTGGCCTAAGCATATGAGGGTGGGTGGCCAGTCCTCTCCCTTCCTGTTTATTCTTCCCACTGACACTGAACAGTAAGTGTACTCATTTTATAGCTGAGGTCACCAGGGGGCGCAAGTGGAGCAGAAATCTTGGAACATCTCTCTGCTCAGGACAGCATCTGAACACATGACTTTTGAGTTGACAATCCAGCATGCTAATTATTATTAATTATTATTAAGACTTTCATGCACCCTCTACAAGGTGCAGTAAATCCTATTGAAATCCACACAAGAATCTTGTTACACAAAATCAACCAAATGCAGAAAGTCTGATCAGAGAGAAGAGTATCAAAATGAGAAAAAGTTGGAAACAAGAGAACGGCAAAAATGAAAATAATAATAATAATAATAATAAATTAGACAATTTATATAGTGCCATAACACAACTGAGGTCAAAAAAGGTGCTGTACATTCACCAGTGCATTCAGCCGTCGAAGTATCCCTACTGATGGTCTTACACGAGTAGAGAACGTTATTAAGAAATTGTCCATTACTCTCAACACGAAGCTGACCATCACAGTGACCATCATAACAAACATTGACCCACCACATCTTCGATAATCCTCATCTGATCCGTCTTGGCAGTCCCTGTGGCCATCGCAGGCGCTCTGAATATCCACGCATTCCCCATTATCACACTGAAATTCGTATGTGGCACAAGCCACTGGTGCTGAAGCACAAAGAAATTTCAAATCATTAGCTTAGCACCTATTAACAATTTTCTCGCTATTAACCTAACACTAATTCCATTATTGTAAAATAACCTATTACCATTAAAATAATACTATTAATCATTATTATGTTAGCATTATTGTTACTGTTATTATTTTCATTATTAATGCTAGTTAGGAGTTGAAAAAGTTGTCCTGTCGGTAGATGCTGTGGTCACATGTGTGCATCAGCCTGAAGATCCTTTAACTTTGGGACTTCTGGGCTTTCAACTCCTGGGAAGTTCTATACAGACTTGAAAACAAGTGCTGAGGTTTACCTTGACGATATTATTATTAATATTATTATTATTACAATTGCCACTACCACTATTATTATTATTATTATTATTATTATTATTAACAAAGCTAGTTTTCTTTCAAAATTAGCTGAATTATTATAATTTGTAAACTTACTACTCTTTAATCCTACCACTCTTTAGTCTGTTGCAACAAAACTATTTCACATAAAAGTATCAATAAGTTTTGTATAAATATGTCTAATAATAAAAAGAGATGCATATTAATTTTAGGTTTAATAAAAATAAGTCTTATAAAAATAGGCTACAAATATGTTAAATAATAAGTTATTCATTTTTTAAAATTTGTGAGCTGCTGCATTGCAAACTTGGAAAAACCATAAAAACCAAGAAGAACAGAATGGTGAAGGATGGCTGTCTATTCAATAACACACTGTCTTTGTAACCCAACGATTGCGAGTTCAAGCCTGCTGTGTGGACTCTGTTTGACGAAGTCCACAAATAATAATAATAATAATAATAAAATATAAATAATAGCAAGTTGTTTGTGCAAACTTGTCTCGCTTAGCAGATTCAGATTTACTTATCTTGACTGCATGATAAATGCAATTTAAATAAAGAAAAGAAATAAATAACTGTATAACTCATGTCTGAATTATCTGGAAAAAGAGCAGCTGTAGAAATTTCGGAATTACGATTACAATTACGAATACTGGAAAACCAAAAGCCAAGCTGTAAAGTAGAAATAACTCACGGCAACGGCTATCTTCATCAGAGCCATCAATGCAGTCCAGATTAGTGTCACATCTTCTGCGCTCATCAATGCACTGACCACTGTTGCATCGAAATTCATGCAACTGACATATAGGTGGTTCTGAACATAATGTAATCAGTCCAAATATTTATGTATGTAAGTATGGAAGCATGTATGCATATCAGTATGTGTGCATGTATGCATGTACAGCATGTACAAGTGTATGTATGTATGTATGTGTGTATGCATGAATACATATATGTATGTATGTACATACATACGGGCATTTGTACGTACGTATGTATGTATGTGTGCATGTAAGAATATATATGTATGCATGTGTAATGTGTATGTATGTATAGTCACATGTATGCATGTATGTAGTACGTACATAAGTATGTATGTATGTGTGTATGCATGTATACAAATATGTATGCATGTACATATGGGTGTATGTATGCATATATGGATATATATGTGTGTATGTGTGTATATGTATGTATGTATAAATGCATGTGTGTATGTATATGTGTATCTGTGATTGTTTATGTATGCATGTCTATGTGTATGTATGCATATATGTATGCATGTATCTATGTATGTATGTATGTATTTATGTTATTTATGTTATTTATGTGTATGTACTAATCTAATTTGATTTGGAAACTTTAAAATGTCATTACCGTAACAGATTAGCCATTGATCAACAGTCACTTTGTAATAAAAGTGAATTCCATGATCATAATACCTTTCATAGATCCTAGAGATAGTAGAGACCAGCAGAAAAAGCTGATGAGATATTAGCCTCAACCTGGGAACTGGCAGATCAGAGAGAAACAAGCAGCACATTTCATAGTCGGCAACCGAGATAGCCAGGCACCCAGTACTGCTCTGCTTTGGGATATATCAACAGCTATATTTTCCAACGGCACGAGTATGCAGGAGGAGAAAAAGGAGGAACGACAGGTTTGTTGAGCCGTATGCTATACTTTGTAAGTTGGACCACAGATTTGAAACTGGATTCTCTGTTCGACAGGAAGCCATAATAATGATAGCAGGATGAGCGTAAGCGTTTGCGTATACAAACTTATAAGTACCAGTATATATGTGTACATGCATATGTACACAAGTTAATTGTTTGTTGACATTTCGGTCAGTGCACAAGCAGTATGATTTTGGTATTGATATCATTTGCAAAGTAAACAGCAATTCAGGGCGTCACTCAAGCAGTCTGCACTTATGACAAGCATAACTTCAATGAACAAAGAGGCAGTAAACGGCTATCAGACATTACTGGTCACATGAACCAATCACAATATTTTCAGAATTGAATTTGCTTGGGTTCTGAATTGTCGTCAGAACGGTTTAAGGGACAAACAGAAGAAAACAAGTGTCTCCCTATGTTCCACCTTGAGAAGTGGAATTCGCCTACGATTACTCACTCAGCCGATGGACACATGGTGTGTTAACAAATGTCTTACTAAGTGGCAGGCATGCTTTGCATAATTTAATGAATGTTTACCTATGAACCTTGCATGCTTTGGTTACAATAATGCATGCCTTTCTTTGCCAGGTTTCACTGCATAACAAAAGTGGAAAATTACTACTTGGTAAGTAAAAGTACCTGTTGGACAGTTGTACTCATCCGAGCGGTCAGTGCAGTCAAAGTGTCCATCACATTCCAGTCTAGCATCAATGCACGCTCCGTTGGAGCAACGAAACTGTGTCACAGGTGAACAGGTAGGTTTTGGTTGGATTGGCACAAGCGTTGAAACTGCACAAAGAAAAGATCTGAATAAAATTTCTTATTTAATATAATCTAATAACTTCTATAGCACCGTTAATAATCGACGATCCCTTCAAGCAAAATCTTAGTCAAAAATCATAATCTTTTGGAGAAGCCTGGTTGAAATCCAACAGGTGGGGAAAATATACTGAAGAATCACTAAAGTTAGTAATTCAAAACACGACTTATCTGAAATGCAAAAGAATTAATGCAATTAAATAATTCTATGGCGACAGACTGGGTAGGATTGCACAATCTTCCAAGCAAAATGCAAATAAGACAACCCTGCAGATTTGACCACATCCTGAGATGACATCTGTTCTGTTCTGTGTCTATGTTTCTTCACGAGAAACCACAAATTCAACGTTCAGTATCTGAGAATTTTTAGATACATAATCTTACAATTTCACACTTGTAAGAAAAAGTGTGGAAAGAAATATGGCAGCACACATGACGAAGTAAGCGGAGTACTAAGTGGAGGAATAAATGTACTCCAAAAACAACCACTGGGTTTCACCAGAGTGGCAGAAACTGCAAAGGTAGCTTGACTGGAATCTAACATTCCCATGACCCTGACTATGCTTTTAAAGTTGTTTTGTGAATCGATGTATCTTTACATAAAAAATTAGTTGTGTTTGTCTGTCTATTATATTTGCCCCTGTTATGCCCTATTTTAAGTATGTATGTAATCATTCTACACACTATACAGTGTAATGCATGTGCACTTGACAGATGTGATAAAGGCTACTTCCTACATACTTACTTACTTACTTGGCATCAAATGGTGAGACCGGTGCAGCCACAGCCAAGGGGTAAAATAAGAAACATCTCTGGTTCCCAGCCAAGTCATTGCACTGCAGAAATGTGGAGCAGTTGCCATCCAACTCTTCAGCGCAAATGCTTTTTAAGGCACTTTTAGTATGCCAGACATCATCAAAGACTAGCCATTGCTGCTCGAACAAGTCTCTAGCCTATCGGCAACATGATATGAAGCTTGAGGCAATGCTTTTAGTAACAAATACAGTGATAATATATCTACATCATAGATACACATATACACACACATGCATTTATACATACACACATGCATTTATACATACACACATGCGTTTATACATACAGTATCAGTAAACAATTAAATAATAATCAAACTAATTATGAGAATCATAAACAAAATAATAGGAATAATAATTTACTACCTAAAGCTGTATAAAATCACACACAAAATCCTCTAGAAGTCCATTCATTTCTGAGATCTCAGCTACTTTCACTGTTTATCACCAAATGCCAAATCATGTTACATAACCATGAACAGGGTCTGCATTCAAAGTTATCGCAACAAGTCCAACTCAAAAGCACTTACTCCAACCACAATTTTGCAATCAATAGAGGCAGTTGCCACAAGAGCGATGGGGAGAAATCACGCTACGGCTCAAAGCTTTGGCGCCAAAACAAGGGCCGCATTATACCAACGTTCGCTACACAACAAAGCCTGCAAAGAACTGTAATCGTATCATGGCTTGGAATTTCTGCTGTGGCACAAAAAACTTATCTAGTTTATTTATAGGTTACATTGAAGACAAAAGGTTAGGTCAAGTTCAGTTTAAGTCGAGGTCTACAGTGCTGACTGGACTGAAATACTGATGTTTATTCAAAGTCTTAACAATGGCAGCCATAACTAATTGACTGTGCTAAAATGAGACATGCAGTAACAAATTGTAATAGAAATTTTCAACTTTTTTGTGCTGGTGTCTAATGCACAAGGCATCAACCGGTGGCACAGCAAAACTAAGCCACAGTCAGGTCAACACCTGGAATGTCAGCCTGCTGAAACAGGCAGACAGCCTACAGGGGCTAAAACCAACTGCAAAGGTTAGTCTTAAGTCATGGCCGAAATGAACAAAAGACTGAGCAGAATGAACAGAAGCAGGTTAAGAATTCCATAATTTAGGACCAGCAACCGAAAAATCTTGTCCACAAAGAACAGTTCTAGTTTCTGGCACAACCAGAAAAAGACAATCAGATGACCTGAGGGGAGGATTGATTTTAAGTAGCGCAGGTGGCTAGAGTTCAACGTTTTATAAACTATAAGCTCCAATTAGAAACAAATCCTTTGTTTGCAGTATTCAGCAGATACCACAGACAAGGTAAAAATAACACTGAAAAAGAAGAAGCAGTCCCTTCATCTAGCCCAGAGAGGCAGTAATGGGTACGAAGTGTTAACGACTCCATTTTTCTTAGCCCTGGACATGAGTGCAGGAGACCACCTTCGCCCTCACCGCTTGATCTTCACAATTACAGCGTGAGGTCAGCGTAGTTATGTCCGGATGCCACGTCTTCTACCACCTACGAGGGGCGGCGTTGGGCGGTGGTGCTCTCGGCAACTGCCATCGCTACTGCCTGTTGTCATCCTAGGACTTCGAGGCTGCTCGGTCTACGAACTCTGAACGTTGGCATCTGTCAGGTGGGGTACGGAAACCTGTTGATTGGGCTCAATGTGTGTGTGCACAAGTCTGCAACTGGTGATATTTCTAATTATCTGAACACTGCTCCATAAATAATGAAATTTTTGTTCTTATTGACATTTAACACCAATTAGGCTAGCATAGGTAAAATGATCAGTTCAACAGCTCTTTTGAGTTTTCTGGATTATATTGTTGTCCTACGAGAGACTTAAGGGTATTGGAGGGACTTCAAGTTGGTCATCCGAGTGATAACGTTTAGCTGTGGTTGTGTTAAGAGACACTTATGTCATGTGAAATTCGAATATTCTGTGAAGCTGTGGAACCCCACGGTGGTGACTTTTCAGTTATCTGAGCAACATTTGCTTCGATGAACTTTTTGTTCTTACTGGCTTTAACATATTTATGCTAGCAAAAGGGCTGCTCTGTAACATATCTGAAAGGCGCTACGTTAAGTGTCTAGATTACTAATTAACAACACGTGCCCATATCTATATTTATTTAATGATGTCTTTGGCATTCACCAATGCCATTACCGTCTACCTGAAGTATTAGTAATTGAGAAGTTTCAGATTAGCTTGGACAAAATTGTGTTATATTAGATTTGAATATCAAGCATTTCTGAACAGATTTTTAGCACTGGTGAAAAGAAATCTCTTGATTAGAATGGATTTGATTATCAAGCAAGCAGCTCTGAAGAATCACGTTAGACATACGAACATATGAACCCAGCTATATTACGCGTGCAGTCTCGTGCAGTCAACCAGCAAACAGGTATGCACACGACATGCAGTATGTGTGAACGTTTGTTACCTTCTGACTCATCAGATCTTAGGAATCCTTGAAGTGCATACGCCCTCTGTTCAAACTCCAACTCCTCATAACCTACGTTCAGTGTTTCAAACGGCGTAATGGCCTCGTTATGAACATCAACAGACAACACTTGGTACATTTCATCTCTCGATATGACGTGATCTTCCGGAATTGCATATGCGATCACTCCGGAAGGCACGCCAGCACTCGCATAATGGATACCCAGTAAGTCCCCTCGTTCCACCCGTACTGGATCAAACTGGACGCTGTGGATCCCGATCGGTGCAGGCGGTAGCTCCACCAGGCCCTTCATAACGTACTCCACAATTCCGGTCTTACTCCAGATCCCAACAAATACAGAACCGTCACGCGAACCGCGAAAGTAATCTAGGCGCTCCAACCAGCCGCTGCATGAGAACAGATTGCCCAGCATCAGAACAGCTCGAGTGTCACCCAACCGTGGCATGCTCGTTGGCGGTCGACCAATCGTGGTGGGACAAGGCAGTTCTGAGGAGCCTGCAAGTTGGAAACAAGACTCGCTCAGTGAAAACCTTTCCGCGAGTAAACTATAAAAGGCTTATTTATTTTATTTAGTTAAAGTACTTCTTACATGCACAAAGTTTGTAAATCTGAATCTGAGGCATGGGTTCGATAGAAGCCAAGATGATTAAGTGATTAAGTTTGCTTGTAGTCAAGTCCCTCCCCCAAGCAACAGCAAAATCATGACAAATGAAGCAAGGATTTTAACTTCATGAAGCATAACATACAGGATTGATTGCCACTGATTTTATAAATCGCATTCACATATTCCATTGTCCAAAGCCAAAATTCTTAAGCGACATAGCAAAACAAGCAGAGGATACAGCCTAATTCTTGTGCCAACTATTTCATAGTTTGTTGATCATTAATCTTATTTTTCTTATTGTAATTTCTAAATGTGGAAATGTATAATGTAAACTAAGAACCAAAATGCATTTGATACACGAAGTACCACTGGACTGACCGCTTCAGAGCTGAACGGATTTGTTTCTGTCTGTCTATCTCTCCTGGTCTCTCTCTGTCTTTTTCCCTCTCTGTCTCTGTCTGAGTCTGTGTGTGTGTCTGTCTGTCTGATTCTCTGCCTCTGTCTGTCTGTCTGTCTGTCTCTCTCTCTCTCTCTCTCTCTGGTGGCAAACTCAGCATAGCATAGCCAAACCAATGATGCAGCGCCCAGCCGTTATTTGTGAGTTTTGCAAACCACTAATTAATGAATCCTGATTGCATTAGATAACATCTCTACGGACGTCAGATATTCAATTTTCGAAACTGTCACTTGCTTTCATTTGCCAAAACAAGGTAGCATTTTGAGAATCACATTCACTCAGTATGGGAAACTGGAGATGAGTTTTAGGCCTTGATTCATATTTTTAGGCTACTGCAGTAAAACTGCTCGCGGCAAAAGGGTGGATGCACACTCCACTGACGCACCCAGACACTATCCAACCTCTACCACCACCACCACCACCACCACCACCTACTCCCAATGCCTCCTTGATTAATCATATGTCTGCTAAACCACAGAGTCCATGGTTAAACCCAGACCAAGTGCCATCCGGTTTTCCCACCACCCTTTCACCCATAGCCTGACTAATATCCAAACATCAGCTGAGTAAGAGCACAAAATAATGAGAACCCCATGGCCATCAAGACTCTGCACTCTTCAAAACCAATGTCTGTTAACAGTAGATACTTCTGTGACCAGAACACTCGCAAACATAAATCTATGGTAATATAGCATAGAAACCAGAACTCTGAGTGTTGTCATGGTTTCAGTAATCACAAAACACCATATCTGAAACTGAATCTTTTATGGCCTTTTGTCCTACCTACCTTATTATCAAAACAGCCGATGACATTGCACATCTTACACGATTGGAAATGGATCTAACCTTCTGTTTCACTTCGTTTTTGGCTGAAGCTCCCTCCATCAGTCAATGCCTTGTGAATTGTTGTTTATTACTACATAAACCAGCTATAACAATGTGATGATATCACTGTTGAATACATCAATAAGCATTTTGAAACATGCCATCAGTTGATGCCTTGTGCATTAGACACCGGCTTTGTAGAAGTTTCTAATTAATAATTATAGAAGAAATTCAATAATTATAATATATTTTAAGTTTTTTCGCTTGAAACGACCATCAACTGAAGCTTTATGCTTCGTGATAACCGAGCTGTAGAAGTTTTTAGAATACATATGATTAGATTAGATTAGATTAGATCAGATTATGAAATAACATGGCACAGAACACGGATCTCAAAGGTAGCATCAGAATGAGGCTACACTGTATGCATTTGCACATTCTATGGAGTCTTTTAAAAACGTCTCAATTAAGTTCCACGCCGGCAATTATGTTGGTTCATATTTCATGCAAGTAAGAGGCTTTAATTGCTAGTCATTAAGTGCGCCACTAACAATGGCAGCGCAGTTTCAGCTGGTGCTGGAAACGCCCAAACTCATTTACAGCAAACCCAGAATCTGCTGAAAATACTACATCTATGGCTATAAGTGATAAATAACAGTCTAAAAGCATTCTGGGCATATCACTTTGACCATGTCCATTGACAGTACTGAGTTTTTACATAAAAATGTTCAAATTTTCCAACTGAAAACTATAAACATACTTCTTAAACATCACTGGGTCATATTCTTCTCAGCTCCTGAAGTCATGTTCTTCTGGGCTAGCACGGTCCGTACGCGGGGACCTTAAATGGCAAACGGCGGCAGTATTGAAGGATCTCATGGATAATTTCCCTGAAAAATTAGCAGGATCGAGGCCATACGGTTGCTATATTAAACAGTGTAAATTTATATTTATTTACATTTCTGCATTCTAACTGTCTGCTCAATTCTTTCGTCATTCGTCAGGGCAGAGCAGGAGGGTCATATCAACCATCACTTATTTTACACAATTGGGTGGTCCACTGTATGCATTTGGCTCAATCAACAACTTGTGCCAAACAGTCACTCAGCTTTTACTTCAAAATGTCTTTCATATCATTGCTAGTGGCAAGTAACTTTGCACAACTTCTGCTTATTAATCTAATAAGTGCTATTTGTAAGTAACGAAAGTATGAAGTTGCTACTAACTTAGGAAGTAAGATAGGTCAAGCTGGCTGGTAAGCTACTTTGGTAACTATCTGTAACTATTGTATCTCTGACGTGAGCTCTACAGGGTTCAAAATTCTCTTTCCTGGGTTGTTATATGTTCTTCTTCTTCATCAGATAAATTAGTTTGCCTTTGTGAACTTAACTGGCTTTCTGTTAAATGGTGTATTATGTTTAAGATTGCATCTTGCCCAAAACACAGGCCTTCCATCATTGCTGACTCCACCTCGCCCACGTTCATCTGATACTTGTTTGTTGCAAGAACCTAGGTTCAGGACAATTGTATGATCGTATGTATGTATGTATGTATCTAATCTTTTATATAGCGTATTTTAAGAACCTCTCAAAAGCGAGTGGCTGTAGCCGCAGTGCTCGTCGTATTTGGAATCGTCTACCACAAAACCCCGGACTTGAAAACTTGCTATCATCTTTTAAATCACTTGTTAACACTCACTACATTACCCTGGCTTTTGCACGATTCCACCTTGGCCCCTATTGAACATTCACCCACATCTCCGATTCAGATTTACTGACACTGAACAATTAATAAGTGCTTAATTATATTAAATTAAATTAAATTTTCATACAATGTGATGATGGCACCCCTCATCTATTTCTCTATTTAAATATTTACATTTGCTATTTGTATCAAGTGATGGCACATTTCCAAGGCTTTGCTCAGTCAATGCATTTCATCAAGTAATAAATGGGGAGCTGAAAGCAAAACCAATCAATATATTTCCTTGAACAACAAATGGGGAGTTGAAGGCAAGGCCAGCACCCAACAAATTTCATTACTTACTTACTTCGAATGGCTGCAGTTACAGCCAACTGACAGCTGGCTGAGACTAGCTGACAGGTTGTCTGGCTATAAAACCAGACTAAAACCTGGGCTGATGAGAATTTAAACACTACCTCAAGCACCATCTTATAAACATCAGGTGGACTTGGTTCAAAATCATTGCCACGCCCACCAGGTGGTTGAAGTAGTCGAAAAACAAGAACCGCATTCTGGTTTTCTCTTTCTAGACTCAAAGTTCAAAGCCTTTTCATAGCCCATTGAACATAACTTTATCATATTCCAGACTTAAAAAACAAAATTGATTAATTGCACACTAAAACGTTTTACCTTGAAAATGGCATAAGGTATTGCTGTTTCAAGTTAACTTTAATAATGTTTTTCTCAAATTAAATGAATGATTAGCTGTTCATTATGGCCTAATGCTTTGAAGGTCATTAGATTACTTTACCAAGCAGATTAGATTAGATTAGACTAAACAAGACTAAACAGATTAGATGAAACTACCATAGATTTGAACAGAACTTTGCTCTAAAACCTTTTAAGGAATTTTTGCTCACAATAACAGTTTAGATTTTATTTAATCCCAAATTGTTGAGAAAAGGTTTAACAAATTCCAATTTGTTAATACAAATTGCAACACATGATAACAGTAATCATAGTGAAGCTGCAAAACAGTAGCAGAGTTATATGACCTCTTTCCTGTTTGCTGGAATTATTTCACAATACTTGCAAACAAAGAAATTTGATGCCTTTAGACTTAAAACACTAAATCAGTTCCATTTGCAGAACTGAATCAGTTCTATTTTGAAAAAAGATAAGTTCCATTCAAAAAACTTGACTGGGTCCATTCAAAAACTGGGATAGATTCAGAGAAAAAAATTTCCTCATAGTGTTTTCCTACTTTGTGAAAACTTAAATGTTAATACAATCCAGTAGACTACACATCCAGACAACTGTTACCCTGACCCTAAGTGGAGGCAAACTGAGGAGGGAACTGAGCTACCATATCCAGTTAACTTATAGTTTAAAACCTTGAAGGATAACATCTGGATCTCAAGTTCCATCTGAAACTGCCATAGACACCTTTTCTTTTACATGGACATGAGCCAAGATAACAAAGTGCAAAAAATTTTCCAGACTGGATTAAAATAACAAATCCGAAACACGATACTCGTTTTAGGTGGGTGTTGGTCTGCAACTGAGTAACGGTCCAAATCTTTAAAATGGGCACAATAAATGTTATGAATGAATGAAGGAAGGAATAAAGGGCTGACTCAATGATAAGAGTTCCAAAAGGATCAAAGTCGATGTGGATCATATTTCCAGAGGATCACAAGCCTACAGGATCACAGTTCCTGAAGAACAAGTTTCATGATGTTAAACTGTTTTCCTATGATTTTCAGCTGGAACTATAATAAGCCTATAAGAGTGTTCATTTTTTCAACTTAAATGCTGCAATAAGTAGAAAAACTACACCAAAAGCTTCAAGGACAGTTGTTACTCTGACCCAGAGATGGTGAAAACTGATCATAATCCCGAGGATCACATTTCATGTGGATCAATTTCCTAATGACTGCAATCAAAGAGGATCGCACTCCCTAAAGGAGGATCATATTTCTTAAAAAGTGCAGTCCTGAGCACCAAAGTCCTTGGAGAGGGCTCGGTGCAATAGCTAGGGGGTTGAGTGATGTGGCCGCCCGGGGCGGCACTGTCCAAGGGCAGCAAAGAGGGCAGAAAATTTAACTTTTAACACATTTTTATCACTTGCCCAGGAAAGTTCAATGGTGATGAACTAACAGACAGTGAGCGCCTATGTCCCAAAGTAACAAAAGACTTTGCATCTATCAAGGCTAGAAAAGTTTTCTTTTAAGCTTTTGTAGAGTCTTTGCCATCACTTGTTCCGGGTGCCAAAATACCTAGCTACGCCACTGGGAAGATTGTTCCCAATGATCATTTTCTACTGCAATCACAAATCCTGGGTACAGACGTGTGTGGTCTTCACTAAGAGAGATCAGCCTACTAGAACAGGCCACAAAGCTAACTTATTTAGTCATTGAAACCAGGCAAGACTCGGCTGGATTGCAGGCCCTGTTTTCAGCACTGATCTACGTACAAAACTGAATTTCTTATTTCTTACTAAAACTACAACTTGTGTTCACATTCCACATTTCGGCTTCAATGAATGCAACAGGTTTATCAGAGTTTGGACTTTGTAACTGTTCTGGGTCCTCGAGGAACTGATAACTCCACGAAGATTGGGGTCAAAACAATTACATTACGTTTAACTCAGTGACCTTGGGAAATACCACTGCCAAGATCAAAGCATTAGACTGTGCTTTTCAAAATCTAGGCAATAAACTGTAAGCTTGCAGCTGAGCAAGCGGCCAAAGCTCTGCTGTCTGAGCGTAAACAAAAAGGCAAGGAAAGATTGTTGCTCATTATGTTACATGATCTGTCAGCATCCCTTTGCTAGGGCATGTTGTTCCTGGAGGCTGAAGAATCCCTTCAGCTGAAGTGCCTACACGACAACAGCAATCCAACTAAAGGACAACCTTTCTTCGTAAGTTGAGTGGCGAGTTAACAACAAACAGCCTACTGCACATATTCTATCAGGATTTGAAATGTTGAATCCAAGAAGCATTGTTGCTAATGTATGGCGACAATGCCTCTTGGCACCAGTGTAACTGCATGTCCATACAGAAGCAGAAGCACTCCAACCAAATACAGCCATGGGTATGAAATTTCATTTTCCTTAAGCTAACCCTGAGAGGTAACCATGGGTATGAAGTGTTAACAGCTTCATTTTTCTTAGCCTCAGCATATGAGGGCATGTGTTCAGTCCTTTCCTTTGCCATCTGATCTTCAGCTATATTCAGCATTTACGAAATTCGAACCAATGTGGTTTGCACTGCATAACAGAACTCTTAGCCAGGGATGAAAACAGCCAAGAAAACACTAGGTGGTCATCATCCAAAACCCAACCTACTAAACCAAGCTAATTCTGGACTATAAGTATCACAATAACAGTCAAAACTTAAAACTCAACTGTTCCAACTTGCTTACCCAGCGCAGCCTAGCTTCTGGTTTCTCTGACCTATAGGAATTTGACCCGGCTCCTCCAACGGATTATGGTTTTGGATTGCAATTTTGACTTGAAGCGACCACCGACTGATGCCTTGGGCATTATGATAACGGCACTGTAGAAGTCTTTCGATTAGATTAGATTAGATAGTTAGCATCAATGAATGAAAGTCACTTTTCCTAGACAACAATGAACAGTACCAGCAAATCAGAAAGGAAAAGCTTTGCTTTCTACCCTAACCTAATCTTGTAATGATTAGTTAAAAGTCAAACTTTAAAAAATGCTGTTAATTCCTAACAGCCTGGGAACAACAGTCAGCTTCAACCCAGAGCCCAATTCCATATGGCAGATGAGCAGTTTGCATGGGATATATTTCTCACATAGCATATGCTAACTTCATATTGCATTTTTAGGAAAGACATAACATAACAATAACATAGCATAATATAATATAAAATGTTATAACATAACATTTTATAACACACCATAACATACAACGGTTTTCAGTGGTTCAGAAGACATGTAATCTACGCTAGAACCACTGCAAATTATTGGGAATGCTCAACAGCCAATGCTTCCTAGCTTTCTCTTAAAAGCCATGATATTCCAATCTATTCTGAAAACTTCTATAGCACCATTACTGCAATACACAAGACTCCACCCAATGGTCACTTCTAAACAAAACCACATTCCATGCCCCCTTTAGAAATTTGGAATTAAAACATGCATTCCATTGTAAACCAGTGCTGCATAACTGTATTCTTCATTTGCTTTCACTTGCCTGCAAAGATGCTACTCATATATAAAGACTCCTTTCTCTAAGAGTTGTTTTGTCTCTTGATCAGTGTCACCGTCTTTCTGATTGTATTCATTGTCGTGTGATATGCACAGTATGTTTGTACGTACCTTTCTTTGTTTGTGTACATATGTACCTGTCTGTGTCTGTTGTTACATGCTTGCCTTTCTATACGAGTCTGTAACTGTAGTGTGGCCTTTCTGGTATCGGTTCAATCCTCTACATGTGGGTCTCTGAATGGGATATATGCTTTGCCTGCCTGCCTTCCTGCCTGCCTGCCTGCCTGCCTGCCTGCCTTCCTGCCTGCCTGCCTGCCTTCCTGCAGTTAAATGCCAATCAATCACATAATATTTTTACTGCAGCGACAAATAACCAACTCTACCGATACTTGTAAAAAAACTCTGGGGATGAAGTTGCTACTAAGCAGAAGGTAAGGTTAGGCAGTCAGGCTACTAAGTCACTTTGGTAATAGCATGCCAGAGCTCTCTTCTGTGCAAGATGATGCCAGCTCGCATGTATCTGGTATCTGACTGTATTTCATGGATTTGTACCTTGGATCTGGCATCATCCAAACCCAAAGATCTGACATGGCATGGTACTCGTCTGAACAGCTAGCAGCGGTGAAAGATCTCTACCAATTCAAATGAGCAGGATCAAAAGCATTACAATTGCTATAAGAAACCGCATACCTACATACGTACACAAGATACTTGCTTACCAGTATGTGGTCGGAATTCGAAGCCAACCGGACTAACGCTGTATGCCCCAATGAACCCACTGTTGACGGCGTTGTTCAGGACATTGAAAAGTGCAATGCGATCATAATATCCACTAGTGCGCAAGTCAGCTGTTACCATCACAGATGGTGGGGCACCTTCAGCAGCACTTGCAGGTCTACAAAGAAAGAATGAGCATCAAGAACTACCGATCAGAAAAGAAGCTGAAATTACAGCAATCTCCTGACAAAGAGATATGGATTTACAACTGTTTGGGTGCCACTCGCTAAAACGAGCAACGAATGCTTGAATGACCGAATAACAGTAGAATAACAATATAATTGTATGAATCGAATTCCAGATAACAGAACAAAACTATATGTAAGCTCTAATAAGTTAAACTAATAAGTCAGACATATTTGCCAAAATCAGAATATTAGAAGAAATATGCAGGTCAACCAACCGGAACTGCACTATGGTCACAGTCTGCTGACCAGGCGCAGAGGTGTGGTAGATATTTTCAATGGCTGCTTTAATCGAAAGTGAGTGATGAATAAACTCAGAACTTGATGTGGTGTTGAGTGCTATACTGTAGCGCAAAGCTGTGAAATTTATCACACCACGAAACTGTTCTGTAACATAAACATCACCACAATATAATCCCGACTGCTTCCTATCGTTTCTTACTTATCTGCTGTTATTGGACAATTATTGTCATATTATACACCAACAAAATGATCCTAAAATTACTCAGTCCATGTTATATTATTAGTATTATTATTGTTATAGTTATTATTATTACGAAAATTTGTAGCACATAAAACGCCACAAAAGTGCAACTCAGAAGCATGGCTTTGATTGATTTAGAATGGCTGGTGGCTGAGAGGCTAACAATGGCTTTCCACCTCTGTAGCTTGGGTTCAAATCCCAGGTACGTCATCTGATATCAACGTAGACTGTGTTGTTGAACTGCATGTAAACTCCCTCCGATACAAGTACCTCCTTAACTTCAAACCACTGTGTGGATTAATTTTAACAAGCAAAAAACATGTGATTATTACTTTACCTTGCCGGCCTTTACCTATTGTTGTTCGTTATATGAATACTTTACTATTGTCTGTACAAGTATACTTCGTTTTACAGTGACTCTTACGTAGAAATGCTATAGAGTTTGCTACATAGGGTTATCATTTAGAAGTGCTATACAATTTGTTGATTATCTTACATTACATTTAATGGTATATAGGAAAGGTAATGTTAAGGAACGCACTCACTTAATGAATGAATTCATCAGCTTCAATTGTGAGACGTTGAGAATTCCTGGGATCTTAGTTCTTACTTTGTAACTGAAGTGTGTGAATTTAAGTAACACTAGGACACAGATTTAAAGTAGAAAAACAATCAATTACACTGCAGTTGAGATTAAAACTATTTACATATTTTTACAAACCCTCTTCAGACTCTAAAAGCCCCTTAAAGTGTTTCCGTGAAACCTACAGGCCGGTAGTGGTTTACACAGAGAGAAATGATGCAGAGTTGATATATGATGGTACAAAGAGCAGCAGCAGCAGCAGAGCTGTGGAAACCAAAGCCAGCAAGCAGCATCAGCAGCAGGTCTATAGCATCCCAGGTCTATAGTCTAGACATAGCAGGAAGCATAAATCATCAGCAGCTGCAGCATTCAGACAAGCCCAAACTGAAGTTAGAGATAAATCAAATGCCCGCGTGGCAACTCATCGGCAGCAACCAAAAGCATCTCGGGTTCGAATCACAACAGGCAGGTGCAGCTGTGCAATACAAAAGGCAAACTCAGCCAAACGTTCCCTCAACTCTTCACCAGGCCATGATTTTGATTACTTTCTGCGGACGTTGATAGAACCCCTATTTAAGACAAACTGACAAAGAAATGCAAATCTTAGTATCATCCCCACAGAAACGATATCCTAGTGAATGATTATCAAGTAATGTACCTAATGATTTGGTGTGTAATGTAAACAAAAGAGAACCCTATGTGACACCACATCGTAATAAAGTACTAGACGAATAATTACCATTTAAATATACTGACTGAGCGAAACTGTAGTCAAAAATCACAACACATTTGAGAAGCCCGCTTGAAACCAAATGGGATTCCCATTTTTGTATAAATAAAACTTCTATGGGATGGCAACCCTGGTCAGCATGAGGCAGACCACATGCATGTACAGCCTGAAATCAAACCTTGGAGCAGTCACTGACCCGACATTCTGAACTCATGAGTGGACAGAATGTTTTGAGCGCCAGCACTGCATGGTGTAGAAAGTTATGTACCAAAACTACCCAAAGCCTCTGATTGTGAAATTCCAAGTTCATTACCTGGCCAGAATATCACAACTAAAATCCAGCAACAGGGAACAGGTGTCTCTGAGATGGTGTAGAACAGACAACATCAGCAAAAGCAACATCATCATCCACATTCACAACATCATCTTAATCATGTATGTGTCTAAGATATGTAGGTATGCATGAATGTATGTGTGCAACCATGCATGAGTATATATATATAATTAGTGTTTAATAATACCTTGCACACATACATACCTATACGCGCACAAACACACACATATATATATACATAAATAATGTATGAATGCGTGTCTCTGTGTGTGCCTGTGTGTCTGTGTATCAAGTGCAGACTCTGCACTGGATACAATGGTCACAAGGGCTAGGGTCAGTGAACTTAAGCAATGTTCAACCCAGTTATTACTTGAATGGGTGACCATCCATGGAATACCAGACCACCTTGGCCAACTCAGCCCTTCATCCTTTCAGAGTTGGTCAATGAATGCATGCTTGGAGTTTTAAAACATGTGCCCTGTTGCTGGATAACTGAGTATTTGAGTTTCAACCTGAAGGTCCTTCAACCCCCTCCACAATCGCATGAAGGAATTCTACAGAGTCACGTAAACAAGTGTGTTATCTTTACTTTTTACAGTTTTACGAGTCTGTGTAAGTTGGTACAGCCAAATCAAGATGCACATACTGTAAAACCTTTTTAAAGTGCAGGGTCCTGATTAAACGCTGCTCTTCAACAGCAGCCAGAGGAAAAACAATTTGTGAAAATACAGACCTGCCCCCCCCCCCCCTAATACATGCTACAGGCGTGGGACGCGGTTCATCCCCCGCTCCCCACTTGGTTTTATGCAGGTGCCCCTCAGACCAGACCCATGCATGGTGGACTGCCAAAATATGGCACCCCACTGGAAATGCTCATGCCCCCCCCATACAAGCAATGCTGGAGCCACCACTTGTTTCAGCGCCAGTATGCTGGTGCCAGCATGGATGCTACAATAACGTCACAAGAACATATCAGAAGAAGTTGAGAAGGACATGCAACTATGTCTGAAAGGCGCAGTTTGTGGTATTCAAGGTAGAGAGAAGCATAAATATGGTAGTTTACCAGAGGTAAAAGTGATTTGTACATATAAACGCAGGGCTCCTTTAACTATAGCTATCAGTTTCCAATAGCCACAGGGAGGTAAAACGGATTTATACAAACAAATGCCTGGGCGTTTATAAGAAATTTTCTGGGTATATACGTATGTGACTAAGTGTATGTATGCATGCATCTAGTTATGTGTTCAACAACTTTCAAGAGCCTATATATGAAGCTCCTCACTACCCAAAGTGATGCATGATATCCAGACAAGTTTGTCTGTGGTAACATTGCTTCTTGTGTAACCAAAATAGTTTTTCAACAGGCATTTAGACACTGGCCATCAAAGTCCCATCAACAGTTGAGGGGTAATAATCATTACCCTCGTTATCATCAGCATCATCATCACCACCACCACCACCACCACGGTCACCACGACCACGACCACCACCACCACCGACACCACCACCACCACCGACACCACCACCACCGACACCACCACCACCACCAACACCACCACCATCAGCTTCTCCTTCAATAGACAAACAGACACAGAAAGTCAAATGATGACACAGAGCATCACAAGTTAAGGTAAATAAGGTACAAGGTAAGGAAATGCAAATCAATGCAAAAAATTAAGACAAGATAAGGTAAAGTTACGTAATTAATCATATGCAATTTGGCATATTCTCGTTTCTTCTGTATATCATGCTTATATGCATATATATATCCATTTTATTACTCTGGTATTTCAGATCTTCATCAGAATTAACCCTCTGTGACACACTCCTAGGGTAGAAGGTGGACTGAATCAAAAAGACAATGAACAACTTGGGAACTCTGGCTGAGAATCAGAGACATAGTGTTGAAAGGCCAACCAGTCAAACTCTATGAGACCCCAATAACAAGACTCCTCAGTGATCAATTCCACATGTGTTCAAGGCAAAAACAAGCTGCAATGGGACGCAATATGGGCTGTGATATGAAGAAATATAAAATGAAAGATAGGTGGCGCTCTGACTGTATACACCTAAGATGGCTGCCTGGTCCAGTACCTCAGTGAGGTTATAGAAAGGCAGAGTACATATAAACATGACATAACAAGACATTTATTTAGTCTTCTTCACAATTTCTTTTGGAAAGTATGATTGATATAATGTGCTCCTGATCAAGATGTTAAATGTATTGTGCTGCCTATCAAGGTGATAAAGGTGACAAGTGCAATGTGCTGGTGATCAAGGTGACACACGTGATAACGATGTGACTCATTAGAACTGCAGTATTTCTACTTCTCTGTAATTCAAAAAGTACTGTCTTCCAAAAATAAAGAGCTATTAAAGGAAAGTTTCACCTAGGTTTTGCAGTGAGCTAAGTGAAGGATCAGGAAAGTAGACTTGAGTCTATTTAATTAAGTTGAAGACTGAAGACATGTTTCCTGAAGGGAAAGTTTCCTATTAGCAAAGCCTGTAAATCTGGGGAACCAGTCATATTTTTAACAAGAATTTACTAGACAGGTCAGGACAAACCTCTAGCAATCAATTACTAGGTCGGCTGGAGATTGACAGACACAGTTAGGAGTCACTGAAAAGAATAAATGACGGATGAGTGAATTTTAAATAAGAATAAGAAGATGTGCAGGGAGCTGACAGGAGAAGAATGAGTAGACTCAGAAGGGTGGAACAACAAGAGAAAGAGAGAGGAGACTGTAATCTGTAGGAAGAATCAGAGGAGGAGATGCTGCAGACTGAGAGAAGGCAACAAGAAGTGGAGAAGTGGAGAAGTGGAGAAGAACAGTGCGGATAATGAAAGAAAAGGAATTAGAGGATCGGCAACTGTAGACTGAAAGAAGAAGAGAAGAAGCAGGCAGCAAAAAGAAAATAAGAAAATCGTATGGCAATCGTAAGCATAAACTCCACAAATCCTCTGCACCCGAAGAAGCTGAGAATGAGAATCAATTTATTTTCAGATGCTGAGCATAAAGAAAATTTGATGAGCCACATTTGGTCAGGTTCAGTTGTGAGTTCTGAGAGATGGATGCATAGACTAAAAGAACAAAAGGAGCAATAATAGGAGGGCAGAATGATGGAGAATGACAGAGCTGCAATTAACGGCAGAAAATCTTAACAGATCATGAAAAGGAGAAGACGGTAGTACAGAGCGAACACACATAAAAATCATATAAGAAAAGGATAAAGTGGTGGCATGGGAGGAAAATACATAAAATACACGAGCAAGGATAGTCCAAAACCTTCTGAGAAAAAGACAAGAAGATCATACAGAGTGAAGATACAAGAATAAAGATGGACAAAGGCAGGTTAAGAAGGGGAAAAGTGGTTGCATAATGGGAGAAGAGGAATTGGACCAGGAGGAGTGCATCTCAACTAAGAAAACTGAGAAAGTGGTGGTTCTACAAGAGGAAGAACTTCAGAAGAAAGGAGATAATGAGCAGAAGATCAGGAGTGGATGTTATCAATTTCCAAAGCTCAGAGTCAGAGGCTATTTCATTTTTCAAGATTTCAGACTGGCTTTTATCCTCTTGACAGGAAAAAGCCTCTGAAACCACAAAAAATTCCAACCAGGCGTACACGGCATAATCTATTTTTGCATGGTAGACCGCAGCAGACTCTTTTTCGGTCCTCCAGGTGTACTCTGGACTTATCCAGATAAGTGAATCAAAGGAATGCAGCCGGAAAATTGCAAAGTTCTGTTGCCTAAGGTTAAAGGTGTTAACAGAAAGGTCA
Organism: Norana najaformis; assembly: GCA_964023275.1. Classification (NCBI taxonomy): domain Eukaryota; kingdom Metazoa; phylum Annelida; class Clitellata; order Crassiclitellata; family Hormogastridae; genus Norana; species Norana najaformis. Next base: position 9,389,680 of record OZ029925.1, read on the forward strand.
AGTCAAGCAGACCTGAACAGCTAGCTATTATCTGCTAAGGTCTCTCTGGTCAAGCATATCTTTAAGAGGAATGCTAATAGAGGCTGTGGATAATATCAGCCAATGGGAAGGTTAGCCATAGGTTATCAGATATGGCTAGCACAATAACCCTAATTACGGTCACAATAAATAATAGAAATATACAATAAATTATTTATTATGATCATAATCAGTGTTATATTAATCATAAGTAATAATAAAACACTAAAGAAGTGAATGAAATGGCATAGAACAGAGAAGAATGGTGGATGCGGCTTCCTGGACCAGCCTGACAGCTGAACACTCAGAGAAAGAATAAATACTAATAAATATTATATAACACTGACTAATAAATATTATATAACACTGAATAATAACAAGAATGACACGTATGTCTAAATGCACTTCACACAGCGCCTTTCAGGTACCTCATAAAAGCAATGCAATTAACAGAAGGTGAAACCCTGTAATGGATCTAGCTGATCTGCAGTGGTATCTGCAATTTCAAAAAATAAAATTGATCAGCAGCTCAAGGTTCCCACCATTAAGATTACCGGTACCTGAAATATGCTGCTCCAAAAACTTAGCAATACTGAAACATTTAGTTTTCACTTTATAACTTAACTGGATCCCGAGCTCAGGGAAAACCCAAGACGACATGGACAGACAACACCAAGCCATGGACTGAATTATCGTTTGACCAATTATTACAAAAAACGAGGGACAGAAGCAGATGGTACAGAATTGTCCACGGTTTGCCAAACCTTCAGCTCGAGGAAGGTTAAGGAGAAGACAAGAAAACTAAACAGTAAGAATTAGAGTAGATAGAGTTCAATACTGCTCAAGAAAATGTCGCAAATAGACTCCTTCAACTAGACTCGTAATCTCCAATGAATTATAATTTTTGGCTACTTGAAGTTACCATCAATTAATGCCTTGCGCATTATGATAATAACAGATGCTATATAAGTCATTAAATTAAGTTAGAATACACATTAGATTAGACACTAGATTAGATTAGATTAGGTAACTTACCAATTTCATCCATATGGTGAGGTGGAGTGAAAGAATGAACAGGAAAAATCGTTGAAACTCCGGGGGAACCACGAACCGTTTCCACGGTTGTGCCACTGTAGTCTTCATCATCCGGACCAGAGCCTGGGTCGTCTTTCATCATATCCTCATCATCCAGAAGGGTTCCACGTTGTCTGTCGCCAAAGTCAAAATCATTTTCCTAAAACGCATTCAAAAATCTGATTAGATCTCTTTATTTTTATTTACGTAATTACACAGATATTGGACTAGATTAGAAAAGAGTTTTAAGTTTTAAAAACATCCAAATCATCATCAGAAAAGCAAATCTGATATTTTCAACAATTTATTTAACATCTTCATTTCAGTAATGGCACAGATATTGAATCAGATTCGAAAGGGTAGATCCACTGGCCAATCGGGGGCCACAGACCCCAATACATTTAGAAGGGGCATGCCACTGAGTTGGCTCCATAATGGTTTTTGGTGAGGTCACCCCCAGAAATTGTAAATAACAAACAACTATAATAATACCATTACAGGAAGTAAATGAGGAAAAGTAGGAAATTCAAAGCAAGAAATGTTTGTTAATTCAGTGTTTTCAGTGTACACGATGACACTTGTGCTGCAAGTGACTGCAGTCAGTGAATAACTGTACATATACAGCGCCCTCTTTTGGCATCGAACATACTACAGCGCTCTATAAATCGTCTTATTATTATCACTACTAACTCTTCATACTCAAGGCTGCCTCTTGGGTTAGCTCCAGGGACTTTTCTTCTCTCTATTTATTTTATTTATTTCTGCATTTATTAAGTGCCACTTCAATGACTAAGCATCAGTCGATGGCACTGAGCAATTGTGAGTGAAGGACTTGCTTAAGATCCCTACGCATTAGCCGTCTCCAAGGAGGATTGAACCCGTACTCTCCACCGTGTTACAAGCCAATCGCTCTATCCAATCTCTATCCAGACTGAGTTTCATCTTGATTAATTCGTGTATGGCAAGGCATTAGTTCAAGTGTCGTATTCTAAAGAACAGCAGGAAACGAGATAACGGAACAGTCTTTGTAAGGGGAATTTAATCTGTTCTCAGAATGAATTTCATCAATAAACATTCTTATTCGTAAAGGACCTCATCTAGTCATCCCAACTGACTGGACCACTCTAAATGACAGCAACTACTTTTGTGTGGGTCAGGTTTTATCATACACTACACATAAATGGTCAGATATGTACAAACATGTATCAGAATAGACTGCTTGATGTCCACTACATTTGAGAGATTCTTAAAAATTCTAGATACAAGCATTACAGACTTACGTAGACAGGTAAAGTAGGGTAAACTGTGGATAAAATGCCAGCAAGCACAGCAAAGCAACACTGACCCTCTTCAGCGCATAAATGGGTGACCAGCGACCACCCATGGAATTCTAGCCATCTAGGTCAACTCCATCTTTTTTAATGCTGCTAAATGAGTATTAATTCAGCAAGTTAGAAAAAGGTGCTCCATTCTGGATTGCTTAAATCAATTTTGTGCTTCAGCTGAAAGATCCTTCAAACTCTGAGACAATGCTTTTTAGAAGTTTCAGTAGAGGCACATGAAGAAATGCATTACTTTTGCCTTATATGATCTTCAGGTGCTAGGTGCAAAAGCAGAACAATGGCAAATGTAGCTGACTGTTAACGAATCAGACTTTCACATCTGCATCCATTGGGTGAATCCGGGTACACTATGTGAAGCTGACAATTCCAGTTGTGTAAATTAAGAAAAAGTTGTTGTTTTTATTGCAATTCTATACTTCCATTATGCTTTAGCAAAACGTTCACACATGTCAGAACTATTGCTGATAGGTGCATTTAACAAATGAATAATTGCCTTATCTGACCTTACCTTACCTTGCCTTACCTTAATTTGCCTCGACTTACCTTACCTTACCTTCATTCATTCATTCATTCGTTTGTTCATTCATTCATTCATTTATTATACCCACTACTATAAGGACAATAACAATATACATATATCTCGACAGTGAGATGCTAAAGGTGGATCTGACCAAGGTCCTGCTTACCTTACCTTACCTAATTTAACCTTGCCTTCCTTACCTTACAATGCATTCAAAAACATTATCTTATCCCATACATGACCTTATCATCCACTAGCCGGACAAGCACTCTTTTGAGAAAGGAAATGGTTATGCCAGTGGTTGCAGACTTGGCTCCCAGGTCATTAGGCTTACCCACACCTGGACTGAGCCACCTGGACTACTGCACCTATATATGAGCCGCCTCCTCCAGGAGTCTGAAAGCATCACCTGAGATTCATCAGCCCAACACCAGCAACTGAACGGGACCAGATTTTTAACAGGCCTTGGAAAAGTTGAATGCCTTAACACTAACAAACTAAAAACACATTTGCACGCAGAGGCACACACTGTAAGCAGCCTACGTGCCCACTAACTCACACCCTGCTGAAAATCTAGATGTAGCCTTACATGCACCACCGGTACCGTGCATATGTTTCTGCTATGGCCCAACCTCTCTCTCTCTCTCTCTACTTACCTACCACATTCCATTTTTCCACCCTACTCCTGCTCCCTTCCCCGCTGGGCCACAAGAAAACCAAAGACTATAAACACCGTATGAATTTAAAACATTCCATTGAGAGTTTTTCCTCCTGACGTTGGCAAAGTCGTCGACATTAAAACGAGCCTCGTCTGATCCCAGATTAGGAAATGCCAAATGATCGTAAACTTGAGCTTTCTACAGCACCATAAAGCTAATACTAAGTCGCGGGAACCAGCTTATTCACAGGCGCTCAGTCAAAACAAAATCGATGCGCAGGAAGGGTTCAGTTTCAAGTCAAGATCCATGAGTCAGGCAGGCAGACAGTCTGATGGTAGATGGTGTTTGGAATTAAACCGGAAAGTGAGTTTAGGGGCAGAGGAAGAACTGATGACACTCTGAGTCCAGCCAATCACTGCATTGGCTGACCTTTATTTCCCTAATCTGAGTAATCCCAAAAATCTGAAAAGCACGGCTGCTGCCAACAGTTGGCTATCTGTTGTTTTCTGATGCAGCCAAATTATTAAGTTATATCAGAAGGAAAGAGAAGCGGGTGAAGACAATGACTACACTCAGAGACAATATAAACAATAAACAATATAAACGAAAACATAACAAAACTTGGACTAAACATGAGAAAAGCACTATTTTTCAGAAATGACCAAAAAGAAGGAAGATCATTTATTCACACCTATCCCTGCCAAATGACTAGCATTAGGAGATGATGATGATGACGACGACAGTGGTGGTGGTGGTGGTGATGATGGTGATGATGATGATGATGATGACAGTGGTGGCGGCGGTGGTGGTGGTAATGATGATGGTGGTGATGATGGTGGTGATGATGATGATGCTGATGATGATGATAATGATGATGATGGCGATGACGGCAATGATGATGACGATGATGGTGATGATGATGGTGATGATGATGATGACGAAACTCATCAAGATGTCTTCTTGATCAGTAAAGTAATAAAAGGACTTCAGGATTTTCAGTTTTTAAAACAAGCATTTCAAGCATTCCTACAGTACTTCCTCACCGTAACCCTTCTGCACAAACTGCTGGTTTCCTCATGCAGATCAAATTTCTTTCCATCTTAACTCGAGTGCCAGTAAACAAACCAGCATTTCACTCATGCATGTTTCAAGTGAGTGCTGAGAAATTCAGAGTTTTGCAAAACGTAAGGTTCATTATCAACTTAGCCAGTGGACATAAACGGTTTCTAATTCTGCATAAGACTTTTTCTGGGCCAATTTGCAGCCACAGAAACATCACAACAACGCAGAGGCACAAAGTTATCTGGCATAAAAAATACCTGAAACATGCTGGCACTTCCAAGCAGTGCTGACAGCAAACATATAAGACCACAAGATAGACCCTCTCAAGCAGACATAACTCATATGTGCACATACCAGCTTATGAATGCCGTTCTTCAATGGCGCTATATAAATAGCAACTTACATATATAAATACATAGACACATGAACTGCAGATAAAGTAACATAAACTGAACACAAAAGTCATAGTACACAGCACAGACAAATAAAAATAAAACCACAGATGATAATCTTAAACATAAATATGATTGTATGTATGCTTGTAAAGTGGAGAGTATGGGTTCGAGCTTTCTCTGAGACGGTTACTGTGTACTGGCCTTGAGCAAGTCCTTCTCTCGCTATCGCTCAACACCATCGATTGCTGCTTAGTCATTAGATAGAGGTGCTCAATAAATGCATAAATAATAATGTATGTATGTATGTCTGTATGTTTGTTTGTATGTGTGTATGTATATAAGTATGTATGTATGTATTATTGTATGTATGTATGTATGTATGTATGTATGATGTACGTATGTATGTTTGTATGTATGTATGTATGCATGCATGCATGTATGATTGTATGATGTATGTATGTAAGTTTGTATGTATGTATGTATGTATATATGCATGTATGTATGTATGCAATCATGCATGTATTATTGTATGTATGTATGTATGTATGTATGTATGTATGTATGTATGCATGTAAGTATGCATGTATTTGAACTTAGTTATTTTATAATTGTCTTACACTTAGTATATCAGAAAATTTATGTTCCCTAGAGAATTTGACACCAAAGGCGGAAAAGGTGGCCACGGTCATGGGTCACTGGTTAAACACTAAGCTCTTCTACTCTGAGGGTCACAGCTGGATGGGAAAAGGAGACTCCAGTGTCCAATATATAAAGAGCAAAGACAGCCAAAGGCTGATCAGTGATAAATAGCCCACTATCTATCTCTACAAAGATTCCTTTAACCTATAAAAATGACTAGCCTTTTCTCAGCCTTGGCCTGTTGAACTTTGACCTTGCTCCAACTCTAGATTTTACTTTACCCATCTCTGCTATTCAGTTCACTCACAGCAAAAACGTTGCTTTGTTTCAACAATTTTCTTGTGGCATTGAGAATTGACAGATTTTCAAAGATTACACGATATTAGTTACACAACCATCTACATGTTTCAAATAGCAAAGGGCTGTTTTCTATCCCATTCCAAATAAGCTGATTGCATAAATATTTGCAGAAACTGAGTCCGCTCTCAGTCAAGGCCGGAAAATTTTAACTACAAGCTGCTTAGGCACAGTCTGTAAAAGTACTCACTGTGGGAAGTTTCTGTAAACTGGCACCATATAAATGTTGCACCACATTAGAATGCCTCCACTGTGATGTTGGGTGGTACAGAGGCTTTTCACCACAGCAGTGTAGGTTCAAATCCCACTTTTGGGATTCCCACAAATCAACATAGACTTCTGGTTGTTGAACTGTACTTCAGAGGTTATTATCTTCCATGTGAGAGCCTTCTTAAACTAAACACACGTGGTTACCATTGAAAGAAAGCAGGAGACTGAGACAGTTAGACTGACACAGAGAAAGAAATGAGGCAGACAGAGACAGATACAAACAGGAAGTCAAATAAACACTCACATACATACACAAGGACACAAAGAATGATTAGCCAACAGAACAATCAAACAGTGGGACAAACAGATCCACCAGGCAGAGAAACTCAAAGGAGGGGAAGCTGCAAGACAGACACAGACACACAGACACAGTCAGAGACATTGACAGAAAGACACAGACACTCAAAGACACAAAGATCAAAAGCAGCAAAGAAAGATATAAAACAAGAATAGTAAACATAGGAACTGAGATACACTCACACCTATCCAGACTGAGATAAACAGAAACTAAGAGAAAGATGAAAAACACAGACACACTGTTAAAGACAGAGACATAAGATGCCACCATATAAAGAACATGGACATTTGACATCACACCACCACACTGCTCTGACATGTATCAACGGTCATGTTCCAGTGTTGCTCTTGGAATATAGTTTGGACATGACTTCTTTGACATGACTTGGACATGACGTGGAACAAGAAGGAGCAGAGCCAGCAAATTATGAGTACAAAGGTTAATTTGTAAGCTGGGACAGATCAACTCCAAGGCCATCCACCACGGAAGGTTCAATATTTTATAACTGAAAATTGTGTTTGATTGGCACATATGATATCTGCAACGTTTCACCCTGTAAACAAGAGGTTTTGTTCTTCCACAATTTCACTCTGCACATTCTGTTCCATGTCCACACTAAGCATATATTCTGTGTCAAGCTCGAACCATGTTCCTTGCACACAGTAACGGAACGGAACGTGGCGAACATAAAACAGAACCAGGAATCACAGATTCCCAGCTATTCAATATTTACAAAGCTTTCACTCAGTCTAAAAACAACAACTGTTCACCAACAGAACATTCCCAGCCAAGGCATGTTGGAAATAGTACTATATCACATCTGACAGCCTCTAAAAGGCATTTCACAGACTAAAAGGCGTTATATAATGCCTGGCATATTACATTACAAGGGAAACTCTCACACAGTGACAGCCTCCAACGATGATGAATGAGATTCAGTTCTACTGAAATGTAATGTATGTAATGTAAACATTTACATAGCACCACTTATGGAAAATTTCTCAGAAGCTGTCTTGATCCAACAACACCAAGCTACCACTGAACAAGATGGTTTAAGGCTCTGTCTGAACGTAATAATAATAATAATAATAATAATAACAATAATAATAAAATAATAATAATAATAATAATAAGTAACTTCTAATGCATTGGCGTCTAATGCATAAGGCATCAACCAAAGGTGTATCAAAGCCAAGCCGTAAACAGGTCAATATCCAGAAGGTTAGTCCATAATACATATAGCCATATATTAACACCAGTGGAAAGGAAGGCGAAACTGAATGCCAGCTCAACCCACTCTATCACCACACTCACTCTGCATATGTTCTATTTCCACCTGAAGTATGCAAGCATATTCTCTGTTCCTCAACTGATTGGACCAAACTTGATCCATGCAGCCCTAAAAATGGAAAATGAACATACCATTATGTGATACGTAACATACTTGCAATAGAGAAATAGGAATATTAGGTGACATTAGGGGCATGGTAGGAATAGGGAAAACTGTTATTCAGACTTATGCTCAGTTAATCTGGAATGACATAAAAACCCTCTGGACTAACTGAAATTCCAGCCAGGCCAATAAAAATCCATTTATCTCAAAGTCAAAAGGCCACTACATTCACGATCCTCATTTGGAAGGTGTCATTAAACAACAATAAAAATCAGCAAAAATTAACAGTGAAAACTCAAACTGGCCAAAAGATTTGGCACTCATAACTACATTTGACTATTACACCCAAAACTCATTTGTTTTTCGACTCAAACGATAACTGTCATTTTTCAGCTGTGTTTGCAACAGACCAAGAACACACATCGCCCAAGTCTCAAACCAGACAGAAACCAGTTTCATACAAGTCCAATAATTTCTTTCAAATTATAATGGTAATAACAATGCGAAATAATAATTAGAAGTAACAAAAGTGAATTAACAATGATCCAAATGACAGATGATGTTGAACATGATGACAATGATGATAGGCTGAAAGTGATTATCATAAAGACAACAGTGACAATTAATACAGCAATGATGACATCAGCAATGATGACATCAGCAATGATGACATCAGCAATGATGAAAGTGAATGTTGGTGATGATAACTTTTTCATTTGTTTTATTTTGTTAACTTATTCATAACAATTATGAAAGAGTTAACAAAAATAAATTAGATGTAACTCACAGACCCACAGAGAACCTTATGCAAATAACGTACAAATACTACAGAAACACCAAAACACAGAAACACAAAACTGAAAATTTTCACACAAATAACATAAAAATAAAAAAATTCAAGTACCAAAAATGTTCAGTTTTGTTCCACAAAGATACCATATAAATGTCAAATACCATATAGACCTAACAAGCAAACCCTACCAGAAAGATACCCAAAAAATTCCATACCAAATACCAAGCAGAAGACTGAAAACTGGGAATCACAGGAAGAAAATGCCACAAAATTCAGGAAGGAAATACCAGTATTTTCAGTACCTAACTGTGGACCAAAGTTGCTCTCTGTTTACATTGTAATCTTTTAAAATTACAGCATAACATGGTGCCTGTATCGTTATCTGTATCTAGAGTCCAATTCCATCTGATAGTACGTCATAAAACATTCTTGTCACACTTAGAAGAGGTTCTAAAAATCCCAAATAATTATAGCAATCGCTTTCCACTTTTGCCACCAAGCATGACATCAACGAAGACTCACCACTCCAGAAAACATGCTGTCCCTAAGTTTTAAATCCTGAAGGATCATGTGTACCTTGGGTTTAAAAAATTATCTGGCTACCAGTAGTTAGATGACATTACAAAATCTCGCAATTGTTCTAGACTTCTCAGCAACTCCTATCATACAGCATGTAAAAAACTTTGAAGCTTAAATCCCATTATTTATCTCAAGTATATCAAAACTAGTTCGATCCTCTCATGCATGCCTGTGTCGTATAGCGGATTATTTTGCCCTTATTGATTATCTCGCTTTATCAAGTCTACAGCATTAACCAGGTTCTCCCATCGATGTCTGCTATACCACAGATCGTTGTTCTGTATTTTTTAACACATGTGTCAGTTTCAGTCCACCTTTTTATGTGCTATTTTAAATCTACCCTTCTATGAATAATTCTTAATCTTCGAATCCAGTCTACCCTTTGGTGAATCATTTCCAATCAATCATTCTCTGAATGATTTGCAATCTACTCTCCTATGATTGTTTCAATCTACTCTTCTTTGATTGATTTCAGTCTAGGCTTACTCTTCCCAGTTCTATCTCCAGCTAAATTTGTTTTCAGCCAGAGCAGCATTGCCAATAAACCGGTCACGTTCTAGAATATCATTATTGGGGGGGGGGGAACCGATCACTGATACAGAAATGTGCAACTAATGCCCATGGAAACTCTATAAAGTGAACACCATTACACCATTGTTATGGCACCATTCTTCCATTAGCGGACATAAGGTAAGGTAACATAAGGTAAGGTAAGGCAAGGTAAGGTAAGGTAAGGTACGGTACGGAAGGGAAGGTAAGGTAAGGTAAGGTATGATTGCATAAGGTAATGTAAGTTAGGCAGAGGTAAGGTAACTGCATTTATTATCTGTCTACATCAATATTTAATCCGAGCTGTATTTGTTGTACGGATAGAAGACTCTTCTAATCTAATCTAATCTAATCTTGAAACTCCTACAGTTACATTATGCAACCCAGAAGGCATCAACTGATGGTCACATCTAAGTAAAACCGTATTCCACAGTCACAATCCTTGGCCAGTACCAGCCAAGAGCCACTACAGAGACCATAGGACAGGCTATGGAATAACTTTTGGCCTAGCACAAACCAGTCCAAACAACTGGGCCGTCTTCTTGGAAGTTTTGATGGTTATATTGAATACTCTGCCTCACAGAATGCACTTGGAACTGAAACTCATCCTGCTGAATGGATGGGTAGAACTACCCAAAAGCCACATTCGTAGCACCCACAATGGGCCAACAGCTGGCCATCAGTATCCACCAGTGGCACATCAATGGCAATTTCATTGGGCCTGCTACGGGTGCATTGAACGTGTCTGTCTGGGTAGCAATACTGTGATAGATGTATAAAAATTACCTTACAATAATAAAAAATAGTGAGTTCCTCGCTATAATAAATCTTCCTGGACTCATAAAACGAGAAATAATCACAGGTCATGAGACCCAAATTCCGCATTAATTAAAGTTTTGACCATGACGCCAATATATCAGGTGAATGCAGACATAAAAGTACATTAAACAGTCGAGGGAACAACAGTTGGACAGGAGAAAACAGTCTGGCATTTACTGGTAATTAGGGTGTTTATGGTGCATAATTACGGCAATTGGGTTGGTTTTGTGAATTAATGCATTACATTCCTCAACAGTGCAGCCTTGAAAACCAATAACATCTGAAAGTGTCCACTAAATATCAAGTTGACTTTTCACACGACATTTCAGTTTTCATCACAACAAACAACAACATTACAATATATTCCACAAACCACATCACCTTATTGCCTATCGATTTTGCTTTGACTGAGCACCTGTGAATAAGCTGGTTCCTGTGGCTTGGCTTTCGTTGGGTGCTGTAGAAATCTCGAGATTACGATTACATATAGCATAACATTTCAGTTCTGTGTATATTCCTACAGGGATGTATTTCTTACCTTCCCTTCCTTACCTTATCTTATCTTATCTTACCTGCTCTTCCCTTACCTAGCCCTACTTAACAAGCTAAAGCATCAGCAAGTGTTCCATCCTGTTCTATCCTTAGAAATCAGCTTTTCTCTTGACATATTGTGCAGTTCCAATCTCTATCAGAAAAGTTTTCTCAGGCTAAAGATGAAATACCCATCAGAATGTTGCGTTGCAAATGGCTTAGTCTGCTGTAGGTGAGAAATATGAACTATGAAGCAAACTAAAGCAAAGCAAACCAAATGCACCCATGAAAGCCACAAACATGTGAAAGCCACAAGCATGCTCTGGAAGAATGTCAACACAAACATAACTTCACAGTTGAACCTCATATGGCTAGCACAGGCAGCACATCTGTCAGTCACATAAAAGGTGCTAGATTCACACACATATATGTATATACAAACATATGCATACATACATACGTTTATACATACATATGCATACATACAAACAAGAGGAAGACCTAGACAGATGTTGCTGGACTGGATGATCACGGATGGATACAGCGAACTGAAAAGAGATGCTCAGCACCGTGAAGAATGGCGCCATTGGACGTATGAACCTGCTTAGGGGGCTGAGAACCACAAGAAGAAAAAGAAGAAAGCATACATACATCCATACATACACACACATATGCATACATACATACATACATACATACATATGTATATACATACATACATACATATGTATATACATACATACATACATATGCATGCATACATACATACATATATACAAACATATGTATGTTGTTCCTGGCACACGTCTTGTGTTTGGCCGGCATTCATTCACTGTTGCTGGTCCCTCCATCGGAATTCTCTCAACCTTCTCACATCTGCAACTTTCTGTTTTCTGCTCCAAGCTGAAAATTTACCTCTCCCCTCAATTTGTTTATGGCTCTTAATGTTTCCTGTTTTCCGGCTTCAATGTGCACTTCTGAACTTTGTAAGGAGGACATTATTAAATTATAGTTGTACTGCATAGTTGTTTTGTATTGTATGTATATATACATAAATAAATACACACATATATATACATACACTAGTGTGTGGGGCATGGTAGTTGACTGGTTAGAGCACTTGGCTTGTAATGCAGAGCATATAGGTTTGTGTCTTCCCCAAAACAGTTACTGTGTAGGGGCCTTGAGCAAGTCCTTTACTCACAACTGCTCAGCACCATCGATTGGTGATTAATCATGAGATAATGGTGCTTAATAAATGCAGAAATAATAATAATGATGATAATAATAAAAATGACGATAATAACAAAAATGATGATGACGATGATGATGATGACGAGGAGGAGGACGATAACAATTACAAAATTCCAAACCACAAGTCATACGGCCAGATAAAAAGTTCATCCCACAAAACACTAAAATTTGACGGAAGTGCCAGTTTTTAGCGCCATCGATCGATACGTAGTGCAGTAGCAGACGACTCGACAAGAATTCGAACTGACTTGCATACCTCATATGCCGAAAGCGGACTGATCCAGGCAGAGATCAGGGCGATGATCAAAATGTACACAAGTCGATTTGATCCCTGCAGTGCGCCCCTTGGTCCAGACGCCCTGTCACGGGCCAAAACTTTCCTAACTACCATGACCGTTCGTCCGTTCGTCCGGCCCTTATAAATCCTCCCACTCTTCCACCGCTGACGGAACCGAAATCACGACGAAGGGTAATTAACCGTTCATGGATACGTAGCGGCTCATCAAACCCTCGAAGCCTGCTCAACTGGTACTCCAACTGTCGTTCTCAGCCGCTCTGCAAAGCTTCAAATCCAGCTGCCAAGTGGAGGAGATGCCGGTGGTCGTCCGCGGCGAACAAAACTGAGCAACTAATCCGAGCGCCCCCTGGCGAAGGCCCATCGGCTCAGCTGCGCCAGGCGTTCTCTAGTGTTGGCCAACAGCAACGCCCGCCTGCCGCAAGTCTCAAGCCCATGAGAGCCACAAATACGGACCCAAACACAGTCTGCCGCTCACTCACTCCGATGGTCACAGTCTGTCTGTCTGTCTGTCTGTCTGTAAATACGCATGTACATGTATGGGTGTCTGTATCAAGACACTTAATATAGCGTCTTTACAGTATCTCTCTAACCGATCAAATCAAGCGCGTTTATGATAAGCTGAAAATGTAAGTTGAGCCGAATAAAGTAAAACGATGCATATGCAGCGTAAATGCTGCTTCTGTGTGTGTGTGTGTGTCTGTCTGTCTGTGTGTGTGTGTCTGTCTGTCTGTCTGTCTGTGTGTGTGTCTGTCTGTCTGTCTGTCTGTCTGTCTGTCTGTCTGTCTGTCTGTCTGTCTGTCTGTCTGTCTGTCTGTCTGTCTGTCTGTCTGTCTTCATCCAGTACTGTTTGACCGACTGACTGAATGCGTGGCGCTGCCAACTGCTCTATCTTTGATCACCCTATTTTTATCTGTAAGTTTCGTCCGCTAGATTGATTAGTCTTTGATCTCAGTCCCGCAAGTGCAAGGTTAGAATCGTCCCTTCCTTCTGGGTGATGCGGACTTCCTTCACAGGAGCCTAACGAGCAATAAATTTCGGCAATGGATTTAAGATTCTACGTCATACTGTGTCACTAAGACGATCCAATTACTCATCGTATGAACTTCAATTATCTTTGGCTCATCTCCTCCTCCGCATGATCTCCCCATGATCTCCACCTGTCGCTGGGGTAATAATCGACAGCGTGAAGGCATGAGGTGCAACTAATTATAAGGTTGACTCGATCGGGGACCTTTGAAAAGGGGAAAGTTCGGAAAGGAGAGAAGGGAGGATGAAAGGACTCCTTCTGGGGTGGTAAATAATTGGACAGGTTGGTGTCAACACTGTCTGGACGTGGAGTTTTGAAGTGGGGTATATAAGGGGCGCCTCAAAAGCAGTGCAGTGTTCATCAAAGAAGCGCTGAATAAATCCCCGATAGTGCAGAGTTCAACGGACAGACGACCTGGGGTTATTTACGAACAGATCAGGAATGCCGGCTATTTGGGGAGATGGTGTGATCCCCATTCTTTTTGGTGCATTTGTCAAACCCGGTGCTTTTCTAATCTTTGCTCGAAGTCTTATTAGGTCTTCGTTTATACGCTTTCTATACAGCGCAGTCATCATCTTCCGTTGCCTCCCTTTTATGTACTTTCAAACTAATGTATTTTGAATGTATATGCAATAGATGTTTGTTTAGTCACCTGCTATATAGGTGGCCTACCGGGTGTAATGGCTACATTCGCCATGTGCCTGGGATTATCGGTTGTTTGAATTATCATATCCCAACCCAGGCTTATCTTAATTTCAGATATCCGTACTTCAGATTGCAAACTACAAAGAATCCGAAACGAAGAAATTAGACACTACCCTGCCCCATAAAGAAGTACAATGAAGAGTGATGGCGGCATTCTTCAAGAAAAGCAGAGTGATGGCGTGGTACCGTCAAAAGAATGCGTGACAACCGGACCCCACTTAGACCTAGGCACTGCCTGCAAGATTGCAAGGAAAAAGAAATAAGCCCTGAACTAAGGGAAACCCAAAACTGTGTTGTAAATGAGGACATAATAAGACTCGGACTAAACACGACTGACTTGACAAATGCCCAAGGAAAAGTGGTGTAGATAAATAATGTAGGCGAAAGGGGCGGCCGCCCCGGGCGGCATTCTTCAAGAAAAGCAAAGGGTGGTAAACAAATTTTCAAAGACATTAATTTTAATCATCTGCACCAAAAAATTTCAAGGATGATCATATAAAATGAAAATAGCGACCGTGTGGACTCGACCCTGTTCATTTTGCAATAGGCTATATTTAAAAGACAATAAAAGCTTTTTCCCCAAAGGTCCGAAGATTTTGCTGATGAAAACTTCAGGTTCGATAGGCCTGCTGCACACATTGTACACTACAGGAAGCCTTTCAAGTTTCAAGTCGAGTTGAGCTGACTCAATCTCTCTCTCTCTCACACACACACACACACACACACGTCTGATCAAAATTTAATCCCCCTCGGGAGTATTAAAGAACATCTATCTGTCGACAACCAAATTTATGCCTATTATAGTATTCAGGCTCAAAATGTCATATGCTAATGGGTCCTATACGACCTGTGACCCTAGACAGTGGCCTCGCTGACCTTCCTAAGGCTAGGGCCACCCTTACGGGAAATTCAGCAAGGGAGGCAACAACATAGACAGTGGCACTGAGTCATAAAGTCGTGGAATATTTGCAAGGTGTAGTATCCAATTTCAGTATGTTTGTTCATCACTCTGTGTGTAATGCTTGACTTTATTCAGTTTGGAAAACGGCTTTGGCTTTCTTTGTAAAGCTGAATCATTGATGAATCAACTGGACCCTCGGAATCATGGTGAACAGGGCATCAACTCCAAACTAAATGTATCAATCTGGCACAGCATTACTCAAAAATATTTGAATGGATTGGAACTGTACCAGGACTATATGGATATAATCACTTCCATCAAAATAGCTACACGAAATGAGGAAAGTTTGGAATATTCTCCAACTCGACTGCTGGAGTACAGATCAACAATGGGATTAGAGGCACCGAAGACAAAAAACTTGGAAGACTGCCAAATTCATTAATATAATCCGAGCGAGATCAAACAAGTGTTCTGAAGTTGCAGACAAATTAGTTCATATATATTTTATTTTTCAAAGTATTCTATCCTAGATTCAATAGACTGAGATCAAACATTTTAATCGATTAACGTGCAGATTAACTTGGAAGCAGCTACCAATTTTAGCTGTCTGTATCGTAACAACAACACAACAAAAGTTGTTTACATTAGACGACATGAAGTCACACAATGTTTCTCTCTCCTCTGGCTGAAGAGTATTTAGAAAATGCTGGACAACAGAACAAGCAACTCTTAAACCAACAACTGTACGAGAATAGAGCATTTAATTAGGTAATGACATATTCTTCAGTCACATTTACACATAACACCAAATTAAAATGTGTGCAAAAACACATTCTGCAAGAAGAAAATAATATGCAACACAAATTTATAAGAAACAAAAATTCACAGTTCTTTGTAGACTTTTCAGTGCAGCTTATGCTTATTCTGAAGTCTACAGAGACTTGCGGTGGAAGCAACGCTTGCACCAGAAGCAAGCACTACATTCAACACATCTTTCAGTGAGGTAGCCCTGTCACAAGTAAAAATTGTGACACTCTGACGCTTGGTAATTTAAAAAAAGATGCGACCGGGTATGAACCTGAATGTGCTGCAAAAGGTCTTCACATTTCGACAACTAATCCTGCCTATCGACTTTGTTTTGACTGAGCAACTGTGAATAACCTGGTTCCCGTAACTAGTTCTTTCATTGGGCGCTTTAGAAATCTCAAGCTTACAATTAAGAAGTAAATGGTAAGTCTTATGATGTGTTACCGCTTCATCCATTACCAGCTCACAGATCTATTAAACGGAAATGCCCACATGCAAATGAGCACCCCACATCCCACTATGGGATATGCAAGAGTTTACGTTCCTACGGCCTAAGAGCCATATGGTCTGACTAGAACCCATGCAACGAGACCAGATGGACTCACTTCAACTACTAGTAGTAATTTAGTAGTAATTCCTCTGAGCAGAACTGCATAAGTTTCACGACAGCCACAGTCATATTCAACTCACACTGTTGAATTCCAACAACAGGCGCTCAGAACACCAGCCAGCATAGACAGCCACATTTCTACAACAAATGCCGCTATAAACATGCTGTTTTTCTAGCTTATATGCTTGGATGACCTTGTTTTGCAGCCTTCTGAAAAACAACAACAAAAATAGTCAGCGAAAAATCAAACAGGAAAGCAAGATTCCAGATTTCACACAGGAATACGGAAACCACTGATAAAGGGAATTCCAGTTCCAATTCTGTTCTGATAGTTCAAATACTGTTCTCCGAAAAAGGTGATCAGAGTTATCTCTTCCTCCATGATGCGATCTTTGAAAAACTTCCACGCAGCAAGGGCATAGATTACACTACAAACAGGATTTGCAATCATCACCTAAAAAAGACAACATTTGAAATGATTGCATAACAAACAGATTTTTCAAAAGGGCTTCACCATGCTATGGCTGTTAAAAATGCATCAACCTCTTGTTACAGCAGCAGGGTTTGAACTGATCATCACCTTAAATCCCTCCCGTTGAACCAAAAAAACATTACGGCTGCTGTAGCACGTTATGTTTGCTATGCACCTGAAAAATCTTAACAACCCCAGGACCTTTCCTGAAATGTTTTCTAACAGACTACATGACGAATATTTGACACGATGCAATCAACACAATACATTAAAGCATTTTTCATGTGCTTTGTACACTTCCGGTGACCAGCAGCACAGTCCAGAAATCCAACTCATCTAGTCATAGTCTGAGTGCTTCAGACACCCTAAGTGGTTTTCACTCTCTCTACACAGGATAAATGTTCAGCTAACTCATTTGAATGAGCTGATGACCAGCTACTGACTCTGCCAGGGACTGACAGTCGGTGCTGCATTCGAAGTCTTTAATCCACTGACAATGCAGAATGGTGACAGGTGACAAACACACAAACTATATTTGGAAGTTCTTTGATCACACTCGAGGTTTTGTCAAAAACTCATAGCCAAACAGTAGCTCTTAATATGGAAACGGTATGTACATGTACGCATGTCAAAAAAGCACTTTTAGGCAGCAGAGCACAATAAATTAACACTTAACCAGGAACCCAAAAGGTGTTACATATATTTCACAAAAGTAAATACATTAACCCATATTTCAAATGTTGTGAACGCACCTGAGTGGCAATACTCCAGTAGAACCATCCGACATACGATGGATGCCGGAAGAGGCTGTACACTCCATCGGTGACAAGCACATGGCCTTCCTCTTTCACGTGACGAACGTAATGATTGAAGTTGGTGCCAGCTTGCCACATAGCAGCTTTACGTAGCACTTCACCAGCAACAACAACCGCCAACCCAAGAACGGACACAACACCAGGCTGCTTCAAGCCTAGTGCCAAAATCAACGAATAAACGATTTAAAATTGAAGATCAATTAAATTACCAAATACACATCCAAAAATTGTAACTGAATGTATTAGTGACAAATCCAATATCACTCTGACAATCACCCATATTTCTTCCAGAATTAAAATTAATATGTAATTACTGATTAGAAAGACTGTTGTTATAGCACTACTGAAAGGCATCTCTGCAACAGATTTCACGGAGAAGAAATGGACGCAGAACTCAAACTTGAAGAATTGTCTGTTGTCTAACTGTTACATCTGTTAACTGTTACGTTACAACAATAAATTGTGTTTGTGTTTGCTAGACATATTGCTAAAGTGGCTTAAGACCTGTCTTGCTTTTGTTGTCTGACCACTATGACCCACCAACACCTGCAACTCCTCGTTCACAGGTTCAAACACCATGATAAAAATGCTCAGTGTCTAGTCTGTCAGTCCTAAAAATCTTCAATCTCTTGAAAAATCTGAGTAATCTTACATGAACTATTTTTAGGATATGGTTTCTCAGTGATTATGACAACTGTCTTAGCAAAGGAACCAAAAACATGGATGTCTCTATTTGCCAACATCACAAACTTCCCCATACACCAGTTTCAAATTACATTAGACTATTCCTAATTTACCGAAATGGCTAATGTTTTATAGTTTGGTGTGTTTCACACCATCAACAACAGAACTTGTTTCTGAGCACACTAACAAAGTGATCCTTTGTAAATTTGTAGAAAAGGCATCACTCAGTTAATGGGACATGTGGTCCCTTTTTAGTTGTCCGTCTGAAATATTTACTACAGTCTTTGTCAACAACTGTACAAACCTGGAAAGAAGTACCATTCCACGGTGTATTCTACGAAACTGCCAATAGCAGCTATGTGGTACTCTTTGCTGTGATCTAAGAGATAAGAATTGAGAGTCAAATTCCTTGGGTTGGTGGCTGCTGTGGCAAAATACTCAGACCAGTGGAAGAACGTTAACACTGCAAGATACCATCCGAACAGACGATAGCTAGATGTTGATAGAATGAGAGTAACAGACAGGGCAAAAACAACTCCAAGAAAATAGCCTCTTATTGCAACCTACAAATGTAAAACAAACCAGGCATTTATGTAGCTCATTTTAAGGCAAAAACAACCAATTTTGCAGTCATACAGTGCTACTGTGTAGCACACAGAAATTGAAGGAAATCTGAAGGAATACTTTTTGAACCCAGGTATTGCACTCTTTCAAAACCAGTCTGAGTTATTCCAGTTACTAATTACTAATACTTATTACCATTTCTGGAAACCATTTCGGTAGGTAAAGCATTGCATTGCCAGGGCTAATCATTAATCATAAGTTTGTAAGATGCAATGCATTCATTGTAAAAGCCTGTTCTGGAATTTTTCCGAAGCATCTTTGCAACTTACACCATTTTAAGGCAACTCATGTTTTAAGATTTCTCGTTCTAGTCTGTGCTACGTTTATGTGTTTGTGTTATTTAAAAAGATATGCTTACTTTTTAAAGAATTTCTTATTCACGAGTGCCGCGCCTATTCCTGTACCAATCGATAATTTGAAGACAACAACCGCATTATTACCGTTATAAAGTAGTTTATATATTTCTTAACCCGACATAGATATGATCCCTAAGGATCACAATTTAAAAACACGCTCCGGAGAAATTAGCTCCTGGACCGGCTAAATCTCGTCAAGATCCGGCTGAGATGAAGTGCTGCGGAAGGCGACAGCATCAAAAAGGCTGGATCGCGACTGATAGGCTCTGAAGAAGACGGCACATTTATTTATATTTAAGCAATTTATAAATTATAGTCGTTCTGTCAAGAACTCTGTTACCTGGAAATTATGCCCGGTGTACAGTCGCGAAACCAGAAGAACGCCAATAGCAGAATAAGTACATACAAGTATGTACCAGCATTGCGTAGTTACGGCGTCAATGAAAGCAGCTAGAACACTAACTGCTAAAACAGTCAATCCTATTATAAAAGAGTACAAACTAATTTTTCCGTGATAAATAAGAGCCATAACTAAACAATATTATATCTAAGCGCTGATCTAAGGCATGAACACAGATTATATATCCTCAGCTTGAACTTCAGTCTATTCAGAGTTGTGTATTGATATATTCACTGTTGTCCTATATCGCCATCTAGCGGTTTGTGATCGTCGACTACAATTTAACATGGGCAAAATGTCAGGTTGAAGGAAATAGAGGCATCGGGAATTTTCTTCAGCTCGTCAGACCTATGAGTATGAATTCAGTTTTAGATGGGTCCAGGTACAAGAGAGCTGATGTCATCCAGAAGGAGATTCGTGTAACAACACGAAGAAGATGTTCTAATCGTAATCGTAATCTCAAGATTTCTACAGCGCCCAACGAAAGCCAACGAAACACAAGCGCTAAGACAAAACAAAATCGATAGGCAGAAATGATTTGGTTCCAGGAGTCAAGCAGGCAGACATTCGGACGGCTACGGTGTATGGTGCTTGAAATTAGAGCGAGAAGAGAAATACGGGAAGAGGAAGAATCAGAATAAGATTTTTGGAAAATCAACGTTTTCAGTTTTGGGTGAAAGACCAGCGCAGAAATTGCAAGAGGTGAAGTCAGTGAAACAGTTCGGAGATAAAGAAATGAATAGCAATGTGAGTTTGGTTACAGACCTGTCGGCCTACTTGGAGCTCACTCGATGCCCACTTGGCATGTCTGCCAAGATCAACAACAGCTCAACATAATTGCTTTCCTTGTTCAGGCTGAAGCCGATCATGAACAGGTTGAATCAACGAGCTATTCATGGCTATTTATGGCCGGTTTTAATGACGTCATTAACTCTAGCATCCACATAATAGTCTCTTAGGACAAAAACCGCTCTTTTCCGGTATTGCATCAACCTCTTGCTCTGCGGCGTGACCGAAAAAGTGAAAGCATGGCGAAAGAAAACGAAATAGTTGCATTATTTACCGAAATCGGTTTAACCGAACAGAAAGCAAAGGAAACTCTTAAAAATGAAACGCTCAGCGAAGCCTTGAAGGATATCGTTCTTGAGGTATTACTTTTACAGGGAGTCTACACTTCCCCATAGCGTACTGTGGTGCTCGTGAGTAGACCTGAAGAACATCGATTTCTACACTTAGATTTCTTTAGTCAGCGGGTGAGAACTTCTGTGCCACCTGGTATAAGTCACAAGAAATGCACTTGTTGCAAAGGTGAAGAAGTTTACACCGTGCTTTCGAAAAAGGTCGTTGGAAAGGCTTTTGAAAATCGTCACGTGACGTGTTGCAACTTGTGCCAGTATTTGCATGATATGTAGCCCAAGCGGTGGTTTAACACTGCAAATGATTCGTATGATTTCTTAACAAAATTTATTGTATTTGTTTGCGGTAGATCCAGATTGCTGAAACTTAACCCTTTACCCGTTTATTAAAAAATTTCAGGTTCCGCCCACAGCGTTTATTTAATTTTGCATAAACATGGTGTTTTCAGGTGTAAACATTGCTGACTGTTTTAACTGAAAAAAAATAAAATGCAAAAATGTTTTATTGTTATTATTTGTTTATGACATTTGTCTCTGGTCACAATGCATAAGAAATGTACCTGAAAATAAGTATAAGAATTTTTTCGTTGTGTGATACACCTCAACCCATGGAACTACGCAAAGTGAAACATCACAATCAGGTTCTGACTCTTGAGTGTCTTCCTCTGTCTCCGAAAAACAATTATTGGATAAATCATACAAATCCTCTAGTTACGATAAGTTCGATTCATCAGATGAATCTTCAGCTAAAACCTGCTCTGGAATGAGGTTGACATCATGCGTGCAAAAGTTATGTTTCATAGAAGAATTTGACGTTTTTAGGATATGTTTACAGAGAACCGAAACTATATTTTGCAACTGAAAATACCAATACTAAAAATAGAATGACGCCATTTGTTTCCATACACGATCTAAATAATAGAGCAATCCAATAGTAATAATAAAAGCGAGGTATTTCAGGGTAAACTGTAGCAGTAAGGTTAGTACTATGATCCGCGAGTTATCTCGGGGTAAACGCTGTGGACTCGATTACCGCCGGCGAGTATACTTGGGGCAAACGGGTAATGGGTTAATGTTGTTTTAATTTTGATACATGTGACTTCTGTCACTGCTGGTTGATGCCTTTTGTGATGAAGTTATAAAATTAGATTACTTGTGACCTAGGCCTACAGTTATTACACTAACAGGCTGTACAGTATTAAAAATTTTTTTAAAAGAAATTTTCAGCCATTATTTTTTTCTTTTATGAAAGGCCAAGGCTGTGCCCAATGGAGTTATTGACAAAGCCACTGGTACCCTGCTCTACGGCATTGCAACCAAACTAAAGAACCAGATATTGCAGCACAAACGTAGGCTTGTTGATTATGTTGTGCAAAGGAAGATTTGTTCTGAACTACAGCTTATGGGTTTGTAAATTAAGCTTTGCTACATGTTGTGATTAAATCAGATGTAATGTAATCATTACATTACACATTACATTACATATGCTACGTGATTGAGAATATTTTTTGTGCAGTGATCGGTTTTAGTTTATATAGTGTTTCATCCCTTATAAATAGTTTTACATCATTGCTTTTTAGATGGTATTTTGTAAGATTTGATTGTTGATTTTAATTACATTACACCAATTTACCATGCAGAGAAAACCAAATTAGAAACTTATGGGATGTGCCACTCAGCTGGTGAGGTTTATGCAGAAAATGTAGTTATAGACATAGAGAAACAAGTTGTAGTGTCAATATTCTGTTTGTTTTGAAAAGGTTAGAAGAGGATATACTATGCAGCACTGTAGGGATTTGTGGTGGTCACTGATGTGACACCTGGTAAGGACCTTTTAAGGGCAGTTTATCCAATATTGTTTAATTACAGCTGCCATGGAGTATCTACTTCACCACCCTGGTCAGGACGTCAATGTTCCAGAGTTTGAAGCTGCCAGTGGAGTTGGTGTTGTTGTGACTTCAGAGGAAATTGAGGATGCAGTGAGTAGACCGTTCAAGATATTTCAGTAAGTAAGTCAAAAGGGCTTGGAAGAAAGACCCTTTATTCTCTCTGACATCAAGCCTGTCCAACAGCCTACTGATAACAGATTGCAATGTCTCTTTGAGTGACCATCTGTTGTACCTTGTATTGTAAGTGTAATCAGAAATTTATATAGTGCTGCTTTTAAGAGAACTCAGTCAGTGGTGCATCTGGGTTATGATCGCAGAGCTGTGAAAATCTTCCAGGTTACAAATTGACTGAGTCGGATTTTGTTGTGACTGCTATACAGCCTTTTATAGAACTAAACCACCTGTGTAAATGTTTTGACAAATTCAGCCTTATTGTAGTTTTCATGTAACTGCTGTTTATTGCTTTTAGGATCACACAACATTACTAACTCCTTGTAAAACTTAACTTTCACTTAGGTACAGAAGGCTATAAACAAGCACAAAGCCGAACTGCTGGAGAAGAGGTATCGCTTCAACACTGGATTGCTTATGGGTTGGTTTAGTTTTATATGGACATTTCAAGGTTTGATTTGATAATTAGCAAACCTAAGACAGCCAAGAAGAAGAAGAACAGTTTAAGCTCTGAGGCAGTTATGGGTGTGCAGTGTTAATGACTTCATTCCTTCTTAGCCGTGGCATATGACAATCCAGCATGCCAACCACTACTCTGTTTTGCAATTCTATTAGATAACTATCGAATATGGCTTTAATCCAAAATAAATATAGTATTTAAACAATAATTACGTAGCATTACAGAAAAATGTTACAGTAATTGCTTGGCATTAGAGAAAGATGTTAGTTATTATAATGAGCACATGCTAGCCTATTTAGTGTAGAATTTCCGAGTAAGAGACCCTGATGTTACTATTAATTTGCATAGGATGGTAGGAAAGCATGCAAGTAGTTTTCTATTTTCTGTAGCTAGTGACCAATAGGCTATGTTACATTATGCTACTGCTATGTTGCATTTCTTTTTAATTCACATGATTAGATGCCATGTCTAAGGGGATTACCACAGGATTAATCTGAGGTAGTCATGGACGTAGCGTGGCAGAAAAATATGCTTGAAAACTTCAAATTTCGTCCTTGTAGCCAGTATCGATGGTTATTCAGGCATGTGGTTTCAAGCACAAAACTTCAGTTAGAATTCTTTAGCTACAATTTTTGTTTTGGATAAAAGCTTTTTCTCTAGTATATAATAAAAAGCTACAATACTGTTATAACCAAAAGTTTGTTTGATACAATGAAAACTTGATTTTAGTGTTTGCTACCACAGTGCTGAGTCATTTATAATGTGGAAGTGATTATATCACAGATGCTTTGCTTTGGTTTATTTGTATAATTATATTTATTGGTGTGACAGGAATGTGCACTGTGACAAGGTTTCACAAGTTTTGAGTGGCTCCATGAATCTGCTCTGAAAACTGTTCAGTTACATTAGGGATCAGAGTGGTTTAATGATGATATGTTGTTGGAAAGGCTTTTGGCTTCGACTTTACCACATAATTTGTCTGATATAAAATTAAATTGCTCAAAATTTTGTCTTTTTATAGCTGAGGTACGCCAGGCTCTCAAATGGGCTGATGGAAGAAATGTGAAGAATGAAATTGATGTACAGGTTGGTAAATTAGACAGGCTGACTGCATTTGTTTTAAGTCTACATTTTGCTTCTGCAGTCACCACATATAATGTCTGTCTTATTAAAAATGGCAGCTCAAGTTTTAAATTTTTCATTTTGATCCCAGGTTTTAGTCTCTATTGTATGTTTGTGCTATTTATTTAACCTCTGTGGAGGAGGGTGTGATGCATGTATTCTGCTAAAATTAGGGGAACAGTGTTTTTCTACTTGTTTTATGCCCCTGGTCCGACATTTTTAGCATTTACTAATTTGATAGCCAGCCTGCTTAAAAGTTCTTTTGCTACAACCACCCGGTTGTACCTTGACAACTATGACTTGATTTCAGTTCTTTCATGATGTAAAATCCTGTTAAATATAATGTGGCTCTTGCTTGCTTACTCGTGCAATGTTGTGTGGTAACAGCACACTAGAAAGGAAGAAGTCGTATGGACAGTGGAACTATAGTCTGGTGGTGGTGGTGGCGGTGGCGGTGGCGGTGGCGGTGGTGACCTGTGTTTGGAATTTTATGTGAAACATCTTGAAATATCGTTTTATAGATTTTTGATCTTCTTGGTAAGAAGACTGAAGAAGATCTAAAGCCAGTTGCAAAGGTAGGATTCTTACAGTAGTTTAGGTTTACTTAGTCAGTTTGGCACATTTAAAAAAATTATCTGGTTAGATAATATTGTGCAATTAAATCTAGGTTCATTTGTATATGTAGTTCTTAGGCACACATTCTTAGGCTGTTAAGCTGTAAGTACTGTTTTTTATGACAATGAAATATGAAAGCGTAGTAGTAAAGTAGCAAAGAAATTTTGAAACCCGCAGACCACAGTTGGAATGTAGCCCCCCGATGAAAGACTGGGACTAAACATTAAGGAAAACAGGACTCAAAAAAATGAAATAGACTGGAAGTCATCACTGTCATATATAGCTAGTCCAAGCTGTCAAATGGACTAATGAAGAAAATGTGAGTGGCATCCGGAACTGACAATGATGATGACAATGGTGATGATGAGTTGCTTTTAAAGAATGACGTCAGTTACCATTTGTGACAGCCGTTTTCGTGTGTTGCACAGTTTTATGAAATAGAAAAATATGACATTGGCTTTTTTGATAGGAGCCTAAGACAGCTGTTAAGACAGATGCTAAGAAGACGGAGAAGAACGAAGAAAAGCTGCCAAGCAACGACATTGTCTCGTTCACAACTGATGGGTGTAAGCAGAGATGTCAAATATAGGAATATACATACAGTCAGTATATTTATACTGCACATTGGCCCATAGTAGAAGCTTTTAGTTGGTTTATTTATTTAGGTGGTGGTCTGGAAATGTGGAGGTCCTTCATTCCTGCTTCATGGGCTTAAGATTGAAATTGGGGTATTTCCTGTTGAACCACGCAGTCCAAAATATATTTTGCACTGTTGCTATATTTGTGCTTGAGCCAAACAATCCTCTGACTGCCCATCTGAAGACTGTTGTGAAGAGAGAGTTAGTTTGTTAGTTATCTAGACCCTTAGCATACAGTAAAATCTCGTAATGCTCGTTTCATTGACACACAAATTTGGTTAACACGTGGCGATGTCATGTCTAATCATGTGAGTCTGATGGCTCGACTCCATCATGTGCATATTACTGGACTTTTCCTGTTGTGCCTTTTAAGTACTTCACAAAGTGCTGAAGGGATGTGATAAATTAAAAATTACCTAAACTTAACTTCATGTAGCTGTGTTATTTTTGAATGTGTATCTGAGATTTTCAGAGCTAATTACTTTATTAAAATTAGGACTGTTGTTGTAATTGATGTGTGCAATTACATTACTTTATGTTTTATTATTACATAGGATTTGTTTTTGATTATCATTTGTCTTTATTTGATAGATTACACAGCTGATGGGACATTCACCAGCTTCATTGAATTGACTGGTGAAGCACTTCGATTTCACAAAATTGGTATGGAATCTTTGGTGTGTTCTGTCATTGTTTCAACATTTTGATCCATTTTTAAACCTTAAGAAGTGCCAGTCATTCTGATTGTTAAAGATTATTTACATTTTTGCAGCGTTTTGTAAAGCTTTAAAAAGTAGAAGTGGGATGAAACTGCAAGTGCACCCGCCGTTTTCTGTAGCGTGCAGCAACACAACAGGATTTCTTATGTAATGTGGTTGGCAAGTAATCTAAACTACTCTAATCTAAAGGCTTGTGTATCGTCGTTATCACATTGCCCAAGGGATCAGTTGATGTTTGCTTCGAGAGAAAATCACAAAATCATCTGTTGGAGAAGCTGGGTCGAATTCCGATAACTTGGATCTACTGTAAAATTAAATTCGGCTATAGAATGCAACCTAATTGTAGCTGAAGTTTGTTACAACAGAGGTCTTAAAGGTAGTATTATGCTGAGTATCAAATGTATATCCACTGATTCTTAATTACTTACTTTACTGTCTCAATAAGTGAGCAAAAGTGAACCAGTGGTAGAGTAATCTGGAAGTTAATTAACATGCAGAATCAAACAGTAACTTTGTATGTCAGTCACTTCCGGACATTTCTTTTTCAAGACTGGGTCAAGTTTAAGGAATGCATGGACCCATTCCTCCATTCTACGCAGCTTCTTTGGTCGTCTGAGCTCAGTTTAAGGCTACCCTTTTCATCGTGCCAGTCATCCCATGGCTGCTTTATTATCTCATTGCGCTGATCTTCTGGATTTGACTAGAATTGTGCTCTCTGGTCGTTCCTGATGTTCTGATAGAAAAATTATGTTCTGTTCTTGTAATGATTCTTTTTTTGCTGTAGATGTATGCTTTTTGTGTATTTCTGATATTTTGATTGTTAAATGTTGTTGATAAATGAATATCTGTTTAAGTGATGAATTTGTTCTCTGTTGTGATTATGGTGGTACCTCGTTGCACTGGTACCATTGTCTCTTGATTTGCTCATGTCATAGCAGAATCATGAGCGCCATAGACAATTGGACATAGCATAACATTTGGAAGTTGTTTAGCACACAGCCGACAATGATGGCTGCATGTGCCATGCACCTCCGAACATTTCCAGCTAAACAGATCTCAGTTACCTATTTAAAGAAATGGGGCTATATAAGTGCCTTGTTGCAAAATGTTACGCTGCTTTACATTACACTGTGTTAAGGCTTACGGAGAAAATTGGCATGTCATCTCTGTTTGAACTATAAATACAGGGTTTCAGAGTGGTTCTTGAAGGTGGTATATAAACGTCATACTTTGCATGCGTTGCTGTGTTTTGACTTACTGGCATACATTGTGGCTTAATGCGTTTCTGCCGTGAGCATTCCTTAATGTATGCATATTTGTACCTTTCTTGGCAGGAATCGGTTAATGGACATTGTTGCCAAAACCCATGCAAGACTTGGGCAGACACTGGATGTTAAATGATCCTGTTGAGAATAAGGTTGTTACTAAAACCTAATCTGCACGGAATGTAAAGGACTTTAAATTCTACTGCAAATAAATTAGAATGAAACATTAATTTTAGGCGAGAATTACAAGACGGATGGTTACGTAATCACGGAGAAAACGATGGACCTAATGAAGAAGCACTTGGCAGAGACAGGAGGCAGGGTAAACATACTTAACGAATTACTCAGTACAGATGTATTACCTTTTGTAATTTAGTGTAACAGGATATTTGTAGAGTGCCACATCAGAAGCCTGTCTGTGCTCTCCTGTAAGCACTAGGTAGGAGGTCAAGTTAAATTGTTGCTACAAGTTTTACTGTACATTTTCAGTGGAATAAACATTTTCTAAGAAACACTCGATTAGGTTAGTTAGGTGAGTGCAGTGTTTTTAGAGGTACTTAAGGGGCACTTTAGTAAAATATCTTGATATATACTTAACACTTATATACTTATTGATGTTTTTGATCTCCTGGTGTTGAATAAGAGTTGATCAGAGGAGGCAGTGGTTAAAATATTGTCAGTGCACTCAGCAGATTGTGGTTAAGAGATGGTCATTGGGTAGAGAGCCAGAGGAAGTCCTTAGCACACTGTTCCCATGTGCTGCCATTGGATGCTTGTGTGATGAAATACGATGCTGTGTGAATTTGTGAGAAACTTAAAAAAGAAATATTGACTTGTAACAGGAAAGAGTATTTACTGTGTAATTTCTGTTGCAGGTCATGACTCGTTTTCCTCCTGAGCCAAACGGCATTCTGCACATCGGTCATGCCAAAGCGATTAACTTCAACTTTGGATATGCTAAGGTATTTTTTAAAGGAGGTTTTTAAAATTTTTTTTTTGCTTAATATCAAGGCTAGTGATATGCTGCAGAACATTTGTGGTTGTAGTGATGTATGTTTTTACAGTTATGCTTGTCTTTTTTTTTATTTATCTGTATCTGTTGGATTTTAAAATGTCTTGTAGTCTGAAGCAGAATTTCCACTAAGATAAACACAAGATTTGGCTAATGTTTCCAGTTTGTTGTTGGACATTTAAAGTAGGAGAAAAAAGTAGATTCTGCTAATGTTTCTGTTGATTAAAAGTTATATAATAAAATGAGACTGATCATGTTTCTGAGTTTGTAAAAACACGTCATTCAGAGTGAGATAAAATGAGAATTGCGGTTTTTCTAGGCACATAATGGGCATTGCTACCTGCGTTATGACGACACAAATCCGGAAAAAGAGGAGGAGAAGTTCTTCATTGGAATTCGTGACATGGTCGAGTGGCTTGGTATTTATCTTCAGTGTTCCAAGCTAGATTGTTTTGTTTAAAAAATGTTGATATGGTTCACTAATCAGTTATGGCCAAGTTTAAATTTTAAGGATTTGAATCTGATCTTCTAATTGAAGAATGATTAAAATGTGAGCTGTGGAGGCCAAGAAAGTAAGGTTGCTGAGAATTGATACCCCAGACAAAAAATGATCTTACTTGGCTCTCTCTTTCTGACTTTGCCAATCTTTTGTCTTTGTTTCTGTGCTATTGAAAATTGAACTCTTGTGAATCGAATTTGAATTCATGTGAACCTTACTGCCAGTACCTCTCCTGGATCTTTTTGCGAGATCTTTTTTGGTTATACTCGGTTAATTTGATGTCCAAGTTTTTCCACTGCTTCTTTATTACTTGCTTTACTATTTAAATAAGTGAGCGAAACTGAACCAGTGGTAGAGTAATCTGGAAGTTAATTAACATGCAGAGTCAAACAGTAACTTTGTATGTCAGTCACTTCCATACATTTTATGATTTTATTTAATGTAATGTCTTAACTCATTCCTGTGAAAGTGATTTAAAGTTATTTGCTTAAACATTTGTATACAATTTGTCTTCCTCTTCTCTCTAGGGGCTAATTCTAACCTTTTTAATCTAACCAATCTAACTTTTTTTATCCTGTGGCAATGGATTACTTAATTTACATATGCATGGTAATAGATTGCTTAATTAATGCTTGCTTGGTAATGGATGACTATTATTTACATTTATTTTGTAATGGATGTGCTTGCTTTACAGGCTACAAACCATACCAGGTGACGCACAGTTCAGACTACTTCCAGGAGCTGTATGACCTTGCAGTGGAGTTGATTCGCCGTGGCCATGCGTACGTTTGCCACCAGAAGCCAGAAGAGATCAAGGGCTTCAACCCACTACCCTCTCCATGGAGAGACAGACCCATCGAGGAATCACTCCAGCTGTTTGAGGTATGGTGGAGTTCAGAGATCCATTGGCCTTTTGGGAGAAGGTAGAGGAGGGAAATGTTGAGAGAAAGGTGAAAGACTAGAGTGAAAAATTGAAAAAGTAACGAATATAGAAAGAATTTGGCATACACAGTGTTTCACAGCGATGACACTGTAAACATGTCCAATTGCATTGCATTCGTTGTTCGTAGAAGAGTTTTACAACAGACACTTCCTATCTGTGTGACCCGAAATCTTAACAGGGAAGAAAGATGCGGAAGTTTAATTAACCCTTACTGTAATTATTTCTGAAAGAATGTGAATCCATTGTCTTTTTGTTTTCAGTCACATTCTATTTATGTGACTTGAGACCTAAACTGTGGAAAAAAGACGTGGAAGTTTAATTAACACTCGAGGAAAACTAACATTCTTTGTGTGTCAGTCACTTCCAAACATTCCTCATTTTTGGAAACAATAGTTAGCAATTGCCACTGTAGTTTTCTGTTAGAGTTTACACTTACCAGTATCTGAATTTAATTGATTATAGTATTAATTGTAATTAGACAAATCACTCTGGTTGTCTCAGATTGAGAATCATTTGAAAGAAGTGTCTTCCTCTTCTTGGTCCTGAGTCTGCAAGTGGAATTTCTTCCAACAGCTATCATCTAAAATGTAAAATTACAAATTTTAAAGTTGCTAATAAGAGCATTGCAGAAGTGCTGTATTACCATTTGAGAGGCTCGCAAAAGGAGATATATGAATGTTACATTACATTAGGATCCCTTGGTTTCATGTTGTGGTGACATTATGTTTTAGGACATGAGAAAAGGAAAGATCAACGAGGGTGAGGCAACACTTCGAATGAAGACGACCTTGGAGGAAGGCAAGCAAGATCCGGTGGCCTATCGCATCAAGTTCACCCCACACCATCGCTCTGGAGACAAATGGTTGGTCCACATTTGTGGCTCAGAAATTAAGTCATTTTCTTGTATATGAATCTCCTTCTAATGCTGTATTTGCTTAGATTTTCTGTGGGTGCTGTAGAAATCTTAAGCTTATGATTGCGATTACTTTAGCTTGAACTTCCTTGTTACAATGTGATCGTAGTTAATTTCAACACATGATGTTAAGAATAAGCTGCTTAATTACTAAATAAGATTATGTTTGAGTGTCCACTGATTGTTAATAGCTTTTTACACTTTTCAATAAGTGATAAAAAGATTAATCAGTGGAAGAATAATTTGGAAGTTAATTAACATGCAGATTGGAACTGTGGTCTTTGCATGTCAGTCACTTCTGCATATCTGTTGTCTGATAAAAGCTACCTTGCTTCTAATGGGACAGTAATATGCAAATAAATTTTTTTTATCAAGAGTTTTTATGGCAAACAAGGAATAATTTTGCTGTTAGTTTGGAGTTGTTTTTTTGACCTATTTGGTACATTTTGTTACAGATTTGTTTCATTTTCACGTGTTTTGACTTGTTTCTGTTATTTCTAGGTGTATCTACCCAACATATGATTACACACATTGTTTATGTGATTCTATCGAGAACATCTCGCATTCTTTATGCACAAAAGAATTTCAGTCTCGGTGAGTACTTTGTGATTTCTTTTGGCTGATCAAAATAAGGGTTTGGTAACAACCTTAGGTTTTATGGCAAGCCTCTGAACTTGTGGATGGGATTATGATGTGAGTGGTGTTGAATCGGTGAGCATTGTGGTGGCTAGTGTGGTTTTAATGGCCACAGTGATGGTGACGACGATGACGACAAAAAGGCAGCATACGTGGGGCTTATAAAGTGTTGACTAATAAATGTTCACTCTTCCTTTCTGTCAATTTTTACCATGTGCTGAATTTTAAATTTTAATGTTACTCCAGTGGATTATGATTTTTTGCTGCAGTTGGGATAGTGATGTGAGTGGTGTTGATCTTTCTTTAAGCAATCGTCGATTGATCTCTTGTGCTTTGTGATAAACGTGCCGTAGAGGTCACTAGGTTAGATTAGTTACCAATGCTAACATGTTGAATTCTTATAACGTTTATTATGTTGCTTTTAGTCGATCATCTTACTATTGGCTGTGCAACGTCCTAGACCTGTATTGCCCCGTCCAGTGGGAGTATGGTCGACTGAATGTTAATTATACGGTTGTCTCAAAAAGAAAGATTGGCAAGCTCATCTCAGAGAAGATTGTCAGGTTAGTCCAGCAGCTGGCTGTTAGATCATTGACACTGAGAGTTTCCATCAAGTCGTAATTTGTAAATGTCGGAACATATTTGAATACATTCTAGGTATCGGAATTCTTGTCTACAGACACTCTTTCTAGTCTGCTACAGAAATGTGCCAGAAACAAGCTAATATTTTTTGGAATTAAGAACTTCCAAGTGTTAAGATGACAAGGCTAACAAAATTACACTCAGAGAAAACAAAAGCAAAATCATGCTAGAAAAAGATCTTTATGGAGGAGTTTGCATAAATAAGTTGGCAGTTAGGGAGTAATTACCTTACTGAAACATACACTGTTTAGGAGAGTTTGTTTCATACGAAGTTTCTATGAACGTATTTTAGTGATGGAGTTTTACCTTTAATGGACATGGAGACAGAATTTTACTGCGCCATTTGTTGTTTTAGGAATTGGGATGACCCTCGATTGTTCACTTTGACGGCCCTCAGGAGGAGGGGTTTTCCACCAGAGGCCATTAACATGTTCTGTGGAAAGGTTTGCAGAATTTTTTAGCTTTATTAAATGTGCCGTTTGGCACAGCAAAATGGGTTCCTGTACAAGTCCTTGACATTTAAGATTGCCAGTCAAAGTTGTTGCCACAAAATATATGTCTGTCCTGCGCATAATTTCTAGGTCAAGTTTTGTAAGGTTGATTCAACTGATTAAGGATTAGTATGCTGAGAGAGCATACATACTTTAATGTAATAATGTGTGCTCTTCTTCATTCTTGATGCTAAGTGCTTCAGGAACTATGAACATGCTGTCATTATTGAGCTGTAGTTGGGAATCTGTTGATAGGGCTGTGTGGATGTGTGTGTGAGCTGGTGACTCTTACTAGTTGTCTGAGCAATGTTTACTAATGAATGAATGTTCTTTTCTTTATTTGATTTGTCTTTTAAAAGTAATTTTAATAATGGACTGTTTACTTAGCACCATGGGTTGACTGGGGCCTTGGCAAAATGATACCACGCATTAATTGATATTTAGCAGTTTGTAACATTTCATTGTATTATAAAGGAAGTGTGTTGTATGAAGTTGATCATGCAAATGTAAGAAAACATTTGCCAAATTACTAGCTATGCCAGTGAGTACCTGCTGATGATTTAACAGGTGCTGCACTGTTTTGTTATAGGTGGGCGTGACGATGGCACAGGTGAGCCTCGATCCTTCAATGTTGGAGGCCTGTGTCCGAGATGTGCTTAACATCACTGCTCCAAGGTCTGTTTAATCTGAGAACTTCTGTAGATGCTGTTCAAACATTGCGCTTGGTGTCAGTCAGTGATGTGGCCCATGCACTATGCTCTAGACGTTCGTTATCTGATGTCTGGATTTTTGCATTATATTTACACTTGGATTTTAAGTGAAACAGACTATTGTGGTGAGGTAGCATTAACATTCGGATTTAACAAAATAATATAACAGAACTGTCAACTATGTGCGTTTTGTTGTTTGAACGCCAATGTCCTACTTCTTTGCACATATTGCATTTGAGTGTGTGCACAGTGGAAATTGGCAGATGAACGTTTGGCAGTTTTATCACATGCATCTGCCATTCAATGCGTTGATCGTGTGAGTCGCTTCCAGACATTTAAAGTGATTAACACGTGACTGAAAACAATTGTAACACGTTTGTTTCAGCACGAGGTTGTTCTGGTGTTGAGTGATTGTGACTTTATTAATTAATTTGTATTTAGAATTATATTATAGTGTAAATTGACAATGTGTTACATACTTGACTTGCTGCAAACTGGCTATTTTTAAAGCTGTGTTTGCTGTATGTTAGAACAATGGCCGTCCTTGAGCCTCTGAAAGTGACAATTACAAATCTGCCTGGAGATGCACCAACGACGATACAGGTGCCAAACTTCCCGGCAAATGAGAGCAAAGGATTCCATTCGGTATCTTTCAAGAAGACAATATACATTGAACAGAGCGACTTCAAAGAGGTAATAACATTATGTGTTTTTGGGGCTGTATGTTTTAGATATTAGATTGCATAATACATGACTGAATATTATTCATATCTCCCAAATTTGAACCTCATCCAGTTGATTAACTGAATGAGGTTAATATTTTAGTTTTATTGAGTTTAATACCCTGTAATTCAATAACATTCCATATATATATATATATATATATATATATATATATATATATATATCTCACTTCTTGAAAATTTGAGCTTTCTTCAAAGGTTTTGTAACCTTGAATGGATTTATTTCTTTATGACGACTGTAACATATTGCTTTAGTGATCATCTAATGACTGATTTGAACATCAATTAATGAAAATAGAAAGCCAAAAAAAACTTTTTAATGGTGATTTTTTGTTGAGAGTGTTACTGAGAGTTTCTTAAGTAATGAAATTGATCAATAACAAGTACAGTATAGGTTCGTATAATCTCATTGTAAGCACGAGGATATTGCATTGCGGTGTATGACTTGTAGAGTGGGAGATGTGAACTGCGCATTTGATAAAAGACTTTTGATCTGATTCACCCATTCACTTTTCTTTTAGGATGCTGACAAAAACTACAAGCGACTTACGTGCAAACAGCCAGTTGGTTTGAGGTACGCAAACTTTGTCATATCGGTCTCAAAGGTGCACAAGGATTCTTCGGGTCAGCCAACAGAAATCGAAGTCACGTGTCAGAGAACTTCAGAGGCCGAGAAGCCCAAGGGATTTATTCACTGGGTCAGCGACCCTCTTCTGTGTGAAGTCCGACTGTACGAAAGGCTGTAAGTTGACGTTTCCGTAGCATTACTTATAGATTTGGGCTATGCGGTATCTTTTACTGTCCCTTGTCCTATTGAGTTTCTGTGGTTTTATAGATTTGGCCATGTACTGTTGGTTTTGGTCTTGTGTAAGCCTTTAAAAACAGTGAAAATGCTGTAGCACTCAGTGTAATTCATCTCTTGTGCTTTAGACCGTTCATATTTCCCGCTCCACGTTAAATTTGTTTTATGTGGAAATATTGTTTGATAGAGAAAGACTGGTCATTGTTGCTGCTAGGTACAGAAATAAAATGATTCAGAAGTTGTTTGGACTTGATCTACCTGAATGTAAATATTTGCATGAAATGCTAAAATTTTGTGATTAACATCAGTTTCAGACATAAAAATCCAGAAGACAAAGCTGAAGTTCCTGGAGGTTTTCTGAGTGACTGCAATCAGGTAAGTTTTTCATTGAACTTCGAATGAAATGAATGAAAATCTTTAGATCCGGAATGAAGTGATTGAATTACTATAAATATCAGTTAAGGTCATCATAAACATGGGCTGTGATATCAAAACTGTGATCATTTTGAATAAAAATTTACACTCGGGTCAACCAGTACCACAGCTTAAGTCAATTTTCTATACCATGCATTTCAAGTGATGGCTGATTGGTAGGGGAGTATGAGATGGATATCTGTGCTATTCTGGTGACTTATGTAGCACTGTTATGGTGATGCACAAGGCATTAGTCAGTGGTCACTTCAAATGAAACAGTAGTAGAATATTGCAGTCTGTTAAAGAAACCCAGTTGATGTGGAGTGTGCAGGTTGAAATCTTTTCTTCTTTCTTGTGTATGGCACGTGTGGTTGACTACTGAATGAGTTTTGGAGTGTTGCAAATACAAGCAGTTAATCTATGAGTAATGATATAAATTGAGGTATAAAATCACTTTATGTTGTTGTTGACTTAGGATTCACTGAAGGTCATTTATGCTGCTCACGTTGATCAGTCAGTTAAA
Source organism: Norana najaformis (assembly GCA_964023275.1). NCBI lineage: Eukaryota > Metazoa > Annelida > Clitellata > Crassiclitellata > Hormogastridae > Norana > Norana najaformis. The sequence continues at coordinate 9,426,275 of OZ029925.1, forward strand.
GGTGCCAAGGTGTACGATAAGTTCCAGTTTGAGAGAAATGGCTACTTTAGTGTTGATCCCGACTCGTCAGAAGATAAGGTGAGTTTAGCATGAGTTGCATCCAGCTGAACTGCATCCAAAGTTCAGTTGCCTTAGACCAATGTAAGCATTGCTTAACTCAAAAGAAATTTGATTTGAGTTTTCCTTTGGACGTTTGCAAATAATAAAGTCTACTAAGACACAACGGTCAACTTACACAGTTAGCAATGAAACCTGACAACACAGTTGTCTTGTTGTCAAGAACACCACTTGAGTTTCTTTTCTGCCACAATTCATGATTACGATACAATACGCAGAACCTTCTAGAAGCCTCAAAGTGCTGTATGCATATGCTATAGGTGCTAGTGTTCAGGAAATGTTTTTGTTTTGATTGCGGTTAGAATCTTGAAGTATCTGTGTAAACTACAAGGCACAAATTCAGAGTACAAATGCACACTCATAATTAGTCAACTCTGGTTTCATTCAGTTGGTCTTTTAACAGCTTTGCAGATTACGCTATTTCTGTTAATTAATGACCTGCACTAATGAACAGTTACCGTTTTTATGTGGCCTTGTAGACTCTCTTGAGAGTTTCATGATGTAGGAGTAAGAGTAAGATCTTAACGCAATTATGTGAAGCGCTGTTTTATTTCTAGCCATTATATAGTGGCAGTAAGAGTTTAAACTATGTAAAGAATTTTATTACATTTTACTGGGATGATATTAATCTTGTACTGATAGTCTGTGGGTGGATGTGTTTTCTGTGCAGCTTGTCTTCAATCTGACTGTTCCGCTAAAAGAGGATCCCGGAAAAGCTGCCTGAACGCGCAGCATAAAGACCATTGCCTAGGAAACCTTTATTTATTCAGAAGACCTGGTGACGTTCTCAGAAGTATTTGCTTTGCACTGGTGCTCGTTTTCACTCAGTGCAGTGTTAACATTTTTTCCAGATTGCCTGGATTTTGTATTGTTTAAAGAAGCTAGAAGTTTATTGGAATTACTGTATATTAGGGTTGTGGCTGCAAAGAATTGCTTGTGTTTAATTTTGTGCTAGAATATAGTATGTCATGTATTGTTCTTTAACTGCTCAGAGCTTTCTACAAGGCTGTTTTCCTAGAGAGAAGAACAAAAAGAAGCAGGCCCCTATTTTTGGTTAGGAAAACCTCTGTGGCATAATAAAGAACTGCTAAGAGAAGACTTTACTATCCAGAATGCATTGATAATTCTTTCATATTCTGTAAAAAGCACAGCAAGATCTGATCTAATCTAATGACATAAGGTGGCTGTAATGCGCAAGACGTCTCATGTGAAACCCTTTTCAAATACTGTAATCTGTTGGAGAGGCACAGTCAAAATCCAGCAGGATTTAAGGATGGCAGTCGTTTAATTTTCTTAGGCTCTGAGCCTGTCAACAACGAATCTCTGTTGAATTGTGCAGGACTTGCCATTTGTTTCCATGCTCTTGCTCTTCGAATCTGTTGAATTGTGCAGTGCAGGACTTGGCATTTGTTTCCATGCTCTTGCTCTTCGAATCTGTTGAATTGTGCAGTGCAGGACTTGGCATTTGTTTCCATGCTCTTGCTCTTCGAATCTGTTGAATTGTGCAGTGCAGGACTTGGCATTTGTTTCCATGCTCTTGCTCTTCGAATCTGTTGAATTGTGCAGTGCAGGACTTGCCATTTGTTTCCCTGCTCTTGCTCTTAACCGAATTTTACTTGGCAACCACTAACCATACACAACTTGTCAGATTTGTTACACAGCTCATCAGTCATGTAACTGCAGTCTTCTATATGAGAAAAAGATAACCAAAAGTTAGCGTGCTTGATAGACCTGGACAGAAATGCTTTGCTAGTTTGTTGTTCGTACAGGCTGTAGGGAAAGTGTTTGCATATAAGTGATATTTGTTTGTCTTGAAAGGAAATTTGTATTAAATAATAAAATATTCACATTGTAAGTTGTTCAGACTTGTTGCATAAGGATTACATCCAAGAGATTTGGCTATGTTTGCTAGCAAGAGTGCTTTTGATAATTCTTCATAAACCACAGCAGAGTGTAAGGAAGGTTCTTATTTCGCGCATGACTCTGGATTTTCAATCAAATTTTTCAGTACAGGAGTGAAGTTTAACTTGCAACAAGATTTGGATAAAGTTGTGTGAGCATTTTTGATCATTTAATAAAATTCTTAATTGTAACTTGTAATTTCACTGGTAGCAGGTTACGGTAACTACAGGGCTTTTGTTTGAATTAAGGGTTGATTTGCTGGTAGAGGAATAAGAAGGGGGAAAAGGATGATTCTCCTGATATGAACATTTCATTACTTGTGGCATGTATAGTTCGTACAGGAGCCCATGACTAGGATGACCAATGGAAGAATTTATTCTGGTGCATGGCTGTGAAATTTCTTGCCTTCCTCCATATAAATTGTGCCTGCTGCATGGAAGGATGGATACAAGGGGCCACCCTGGCCAAGGTTGCATCCAATATTGGAAAACCTGTATAGAACAAATAGCAGAATTGCAAGAGCATATCCAGATGGGCTGCTGAAGTGATGCCACCTTCATAAACTCATATGAGGAAGCATGGTCTCTAGACCTGCCCTTGGTGAGCTATTATTGTGTATAACATTTATCAAACAACAGTTGTAATTTCTGTACAGTCTACCATACCTTAATATTACTGAAATATAAGTTTGCAGTGTTTGCAATACCTGATAGAAAACAAATACAAATTAACATTTCTTAAAATATGACATCAATCTCTAAGAGTGTAATACACACTGGTTCAAACTGAAGAAACAAAACGATGACAGACAGAATTTCATAAAGGAAAATAAAGGAACAATTTTCCTGAATTAGGCAAATAGTACAGCAAACTGCTGTGAAAAGGTGCTATACAATTGTCCAGCTACATGTAACTAGAAAGCCACAAATAAGAACAGACCCTCGTAAAAATGCAGTAGGGGCTGAAGATGTTTAAAACGTCACCGAAAGCGGATCGTAAAAAAGTCTGAAACTTGTTTTCTACAGTGCCCTGTAAGTTCAACAAATCAGTATTGGTGCAATTCAATGCTTGTGTCCATCTTCCCGCAAAAGTAAAGACCACTATTGCATAGTTATTTATTTGCAACACACATTGATAACAACACACACTAACCTGATAGCTGAAGTAATACATAAATCCGCTTATGATAAAAATAAGGAATTCAAAGCCAAATGGCTTAAGAACAACATACAACAGAATGCTTTCTGCCATCACAAAGTATCAGAAGTAACTGTCTTTATGAGTACAGAACTAACAGATAATATAAAATGACAGCTGTTGTCATGATACCTAAAAATGACACTGGAATAAGTTAGTAAAACTTTGTAAACAATAAATAACAAAAACAGATGATCACCAGTATAAATGACCAAATTCTAATCCAGTCTTCAGCTATGATGTTTGCTGTAAAAGGTTAACTTAAGGTAATGCTCTGAATTTCACGCCTCGTCATATAAACAATACTTACCAAGAATTAACAGGTCATAGTGAATAAAAGTACATCCTACTGTTAACAGGTATATATCTAAACGAACTCCTGTTTTTGGAATGTATCCAAGTTGTTACTTGAAGTAGTTCACATGAAATGATTACTTACAATAAAAAGTTAAGCAAAACCAAAGCCAAAAATAACATAAACCCAACTGCTACTATGCAGAATATACCAGAATGACACCGTTATGCAGTCCATTTGTGAAATACTGGACATTTATTCCTTCACGTTCTACATATTTTTGCAAAAATTAATACTTTTCACACACTATGTGAAATACCAGAATGCAATTGTTTATTCCCCTTTGATATATCATAGGATGACCCATTACCTCTTGCTTCCTTACATTTACCTAGTTTCTGTCAATACAGGTTAAGTGTTGCACTCTAATCTATTACGCTCATTAACTTGACTCATTTCTGAACTCATAATTTCATTCATCATATTTACAAATTTCTTGAAATTTATAGCTCTTAATATCTCTTTTCCATATCATTGCAGTTTTTCCACAAGTTTCCAAATCATAGTCATTCCTTACATATTCTTTTCTCTCACTTTGGTCTCATATCTCTATCGTGTACGGTCCATAATTTTGTGAGCATTTAAGACAGGTGCATACATCATCCATCACACAAATATAAATATTTAACAAAACAACAAAATCCCGAAAACATGCATCGAGTTACAAGACTACATCAGAATGTTAAATTCAACCCAATGAAAATGCTAACCCAAAAAGAGTAAAGATGTGTACGAATCAACAAAATGTTACCGCTAATGTAGTATATGAATGATGACGATCATGACGAGTGATATTTAAAGGCAGCTGCTGCAAAAACAAAGTTCACGACTGGCATATGTGAGGCTCACCATCCTGCCAAAGGACAACAGGTGGAACAAAACTCTTCCCTCCCATGCGATCATCAAGACCCTAAAAACACACAGAAATATTGCTATTCTTTCATCATTTTCCAGCCTCGACTCAAGGCCTGTTTCAGCGTTTGGTGTAGTCGAAGTGACTCTCCCAAACAACCAGATTTGAGGATAGATGTTTGAGCGCCACAGATCGAAATGCTCTGTATTTTTACACTGGAGTATCTCGGTGTTATCACAAACACGTGTAAGCATGAATCTGATCTACCATCATGATGAGATTACATCACGTTCATGCTGTTTCTTCAATGTTAATGCTTAATATTCTTCAATGTTAATGCTTGGGCCTCTAAATCCATGCTAGCCCAAAATTCAATCTATATGGTGGGCTAAAGGGCCAAACAGCAGGAAATGAACCCATCCCTACACTCAACTAAGGACATGGGAGCTTTACTTTGTAATGTAATAAAGGAAATTCCATGGTCCTTTCCTAATCATTTTCTTGACTGCTTGCTACAGCACACAAAGTCAGTAATAATAGTTGAAAATGTCAAGGTTGTTCAATTGTGCTCATAACAATTCAGAAAATATGTTCAATCCTTTGAGGTAGATTGATATAACTGCTATCTGTTAGGTGTAGGATAAATAACAACAATACTTTTTCTTGACACAAAAGAATAAAAATTTATAAATTTTCATAGATAATACTTTTTCTGGACTTGAACAAAAAACACTTAAGATAATTTCAACTGTTGCTTGACTTGCCTCGCCACTGTAGGAAACGAGTGGTGAGATCTCGCAGATTATGGGAGATTCTTCACTGTCTTCTTTGTGACTAAAACACGAGACATAAAACTGTACAAATCTATTAAAAAATTAATTTAATTAAAAACTTCTAGAGCGCCGGTGTCTAATGCACAAGGCATCAACCGATGGCTCATTAAATTTAAGCCACATTCAGGTCAATATCCAGAAGATCAGTCCACTAAGACAGAGAGGCAGCGTATGGTGGAAAAGCCAACTGAAAAAGGTAAGGTAAAGGTAAAATACATCAAACATAACAACCTTGTGTTTGTAAACTTCTATGTTCAAATCAGTGACACATCACTCACACACACACACACACATTAACCAGTTAATAAAAATTCTACACATTCACAAACACATACAAACTTGATAAACTCATAAGTAGGTAAGTTAGACATCCGTTAACATGCTACGTGTCCATCGGCTGAGCGAGGAATTTGATTTTTGTAAAGGTCGTGAATATTAAACCATAAATGATACATAGTTCAATATTCACAAAATCATGTTCATAAATGGTTTAATATTCACATAATCTATTCTTAAACTTGTCAATGAAAGAAACACTGTTGTTGGTTCCAGGATCAGCTAAGTTCAAAGCATTGAAGAAGAAGAAACTTTCTTTCATTCACAGAAAGCAGTAATCTACACTGAATAAGCAGAACAGAAAAAACTGCTGAAAGCAGTACAACGAAAAAGCAGCAAAGACAACAGCAAATTATTTCAAAGATGAATGACGGCATACAGGAGGGTAAGTAGGACAAGCTTAACCATGAACAGTCGGATAGAAAAATTGCTTTATGCACGTTTACTTGATCATGCAAAAGCAGTCTAACCTTGCCATCATGAGAACTAAGTCAGGATAAATAACAATGACGATCCAATCAATAGGCAATCCTTCTGGATGTGCAAAACGTTTATGACCTTCACTTGGCAAATATTTATACAGCAACTTCTACGAGAGTCAGGAAATCACTATTCATGGCTGTATCTTTAAATGAAAATATATGCTCTAAGTCAGCACAGATGTGCAGCAAGAACTTGTTTCAGACATTAGTGCAAGAAACTTTTATACGGAAAACACTTTTCTCGTTACAAACGTACCTGTCTTCATTATTGTTCTCAGGGTGGGAGGAATTCATGCAACGACTAAATCCAAGAAAACATGACATGCGTCACACAGAAAGTGCATCATGCAGGAAACAATGTACAAAAGGAACATTGCAAGCTGTACACATTTTATAAGGAAAAGCAGAAATTTGACTTCAATTTTTGTTATTCTTCGAGGAACTACAGCAACATGAAAGTTTTTAATGTTTGAACTGATTATGTTATTCCATTTAACTGAAAAAATGAAACAATACTTCATATAGCAAATAAATACACTTGTTGTACTTGTACTTGTTTAAAATTAAACGTTAGAAGGTGGATGAGAATTAATAAATACGGTGACAAAAATGACTCAAATGTATTTAAATTACGTCATTAAAAATCTGTGTAATCAAAAGAGTTTTAGCAAAAATCCATAATGGTATACAGATTTTAAAAGGTTTCCACAGTTCAAATCTGCACCATATATACAAGTAACTGGCTAAAAATCATCTCGAAAGACAACATGGTATATTCAGCACATTTTCAAGAAAGCACATGCACGCTAGCAGCCACTCGAAGGCATCGTTACAACATTCAGACCAGATTGCATCCAGAGAGTCAAATTCATTGGGCCCACGTTGAGTCCATAGCTGGCAACAAATTCACACCAATGGCACAATGCAGGCCAGTATGGGAACAATGAATGTGGCTCTCTGGGCTGATTTAAATAATAACTAGCAACTACCTCTTACAAACGACGGCATCATTATAATGATGACAGCACTAGCTACCTAGGAATGTCGGATATGATCGAGTCATCATCACGGATGAACTTTCCTCCGGCTTTGAGGATCCAGCGATGATGTAGGTCCATCAGAGATGTTCGGCATGTGATTGGATTGTCTTTGGCTGCGTCGTTTCCATTCTTAAGTGGAGCAAATTCATCCTCACGAAGCACCTCCCACACGGCAAATGAACTGCAGAAGAAACATGTTTGCTCAACAACATTACTTTACGACTACACAGACAAGATGGCAAACAAGTATGCAAGCACAAACAAGTATACTGACTGATGGTCACATTCAAGTTTAAACAATCAAAATGACAAATATTGTAAGTAAGTAAAGCATTTGTTAACACACCATATTTCATCAGCTACGCGAGGAATCGTGGGCTTTGATGGGTCACAGAGGTCAGACAACAAAAGCAAGACGGTACAAATAGATCTTAAGCCACTTCATGAATATGTCTAATGTAAAAAGGGAGACTATTCCAGATGGCTGGTGTAGAAATGCTGAATCCACAGTGGGATAATAAATTCAGACCGATAGTAATAAGTAACAATACATAATACCTGTACTCACTGCTTTCCACAGAAAATTCATCAAGTCAGACAAAAATTCTGAGAATACAGACTAGCCAGTAAACAAGACTGGTTAAACAAGTCTTTTAAACCCACTAGTAGTCTTCTCAGCTTTACCCCCAACCACCACCATCTTGCCTTTAATATAATATTCACAAAATAATACCCACCTTGCAAACTGAAAAATGTCAAAAATAAACTTTTCCATCTTTATGCCATTCACTTGTGTCGGCTTAACGAGTTTCCCTTCATCATTGCAGTAGGGAATTTTCTTTTGAGCCACATGATATCGAAGCGCTGACTCTTTTTCCCTAAATCACAAAAGTTTATTGAGCCTGAATAAACTATAACTTGCAACAGCATAACAAAAGTCGTCCAAACCATTTCCGAATCTTATGTTCTGTTTTATTTATTTCTAAAATTACTAATGGTGCCAAGTGAATTATTATGCTTTAACAATTTGCTTAAGGTTTACACACAGTAAATGTTTACAGGCAAGTTTGAACCTGTACAAGACGAGTTTTCAACCAGCCACTTGCTCCAGTTGTCATCCATTGTAAAAACCTTCTAACTGATAAGGTTTGGCTTTAAAAGTATTACTTTGGCTCAAACAAGCTGAGAAAGAATTAGGTTGTGAGTTTTTGGCAAACTTGAAATAAAAATAACAATAAATATATAAACAAAATAAATGCTGAGAATACAACTAACTGGACAATCATCTTCATGAAGTCAACTGAGAAAAAGTGATTGGCAATTCCGCCAGCATTGAAGACGAGTTTACCATCCGCATCCCGTTTTTCAGCCGTCTTGAGGGAAATTTCGCTGTACTCTACGACGTGGTATTTACCATTCAACTTGCAAATCACCCCAACTGGCTCTGATGCTGACATTTTCTCAACGACCTGCATAAATATCATCAGTTATAAATTTATCTTAAAATCTGTTAAATAATCATTCAAGCATGCAATCAGCAATTTATTGAACACAATATCTACCAAAGATATTCAACCAAAAAATCAATATGTTCAATTAACTGTTCTAGGCCGACATGTTGATGGTCAAACATCCTGTTCATGCCTCGTGCAATACTTAAATCTTCCAGCCTTTTTAATCATCTCAGCAAATGACCCATAGATATTTTGCAGGATGCATAGTTAAGCTTTTAAATTAAGCAAACCATCAACTGAAATTTTACTAATCGCAGCCACAGGCCAGATTAGATTAGATCATGTATAGTTCAGATTGCATGCATTTTATGCAACAATTCCAAGTGACAAGCAGTTCAGCCATAAGACTGTTCAGAACAGAAAATGCTATTATCACATGTTTAATGAATTACTGCAAAAACCATTTTCAATAAACCCTGAATTAAAACTATATGACATAACTATCTGCTACACATGTAACCTTCACTTTATTCAGCTGCAACCAAACTCATTTACCTTGACTCCACAAGAAGCACCTTTTGCAATGCAGAACCCGATAAATACTGGGTCGGCCATTTTGACGAGAATATTATCTACACAGTAGACGTGAAGATATTCCACTCCGCGCCGAATGATATCCTCAAGAATTTTTGCTTTCCTTAGAGCATTGTAAAGACCTCCATTGCCATCTGTGACGGTAAAAGAAGTCAACACACAGATAAAAAATCTCGTCTTACCATCTAATATAATCATTTAATCAACTAAAGGCACAGCTAAACAACTTTAGGATGTTTCGGTTAAAGCACTGGCTGACTTTGTTATAATTTGTGAATGACTTCAACCCCAAATTCTAGATCTTCAGCATTACTGGCTATCATCTCAGATAAGAGTCTGCATTATTTAAATTCAATTTGAAAGTTGCATGATTCAACGGTTATCAATAATAAAATGTCCACTCCAAATACTGATGTACAAATCAAACCTAGTTCTGATCAGCAAACGTAACAGTATTATTGCTTGTAATATTCAAAAAATTCTCTCGCTGTCTCCAACTACGCTTACAACCTCTCCTCCTCCTACCACGTTTTCTTCTTTTCTTTCTTTCACATATATGTAGTATAAGTTGACTCGTGGAAATAGGCTCTGGATCTAGTATAAGCTAGTAGCTTTCATCCAACTCTTGTTGCATTATACTTAGGACCTTAATATTTTGTTTGTAAGGTATTCCCTTTGGTTCAATAAACAGTTCTTTATTGATTTAATCGATTGATTGAAATGAAATTTGGTAAAAAGGAAGCAAAGACCTGGAGCCTTTGCAATACGTGAAGGAGTTTCCAGAATGATCTTTCCACTGTGGTCGATGCAAGGCATCGTGCTCTGCTCAAACATGATGACATTCTCCGGCCGAAGTCCAAAATAGGCGTGCTTCTTGAAGAACTCAGTAGTTGGTTCTTTCGTCTGTTCACTCATCATTATGTACCTAAAAAGACACCAAAGTAGCTACGTGAATGAAGGCTGATGCCTCTCTTGTCTCGTGACTCCTCAAAAATACCTACAGAAAAAAAGATAGCACAAAGGCCTCTTCCAGCTATTTGAACATCATTTGCATGCAGAACAACCTTGTTTTTAATTAACGCCAACATCAGTTAGGACAGCAAGGAGGACCTTGGAAAGGTACTTAGAAGCATTCAGTTACATACTTATGTACATACTTATAGTAGTAGTTTCAATGTTTAATGACATCTTATGGCATCAAAGTCCGTTTACGTCGCCCTCCTCCTTTGTCCAGGCTTGGGACTGGAACCACCCAAGTACGGCAGTAGTGGAGTTTACATACATACACACATAAAAGAGAAATACAGTCAAGTGCCACACATTCATAGGCCAAACTTTCACAATGCAGCATATGTTTTTCCATCAACCTGGAACAGGTTGCTCAGCAGCCTGTAACATGAGCTCCTTGGTCTTTCTATGACGATATTCCTCTGGGCTGCTTCCTTTGATCAGAATCTATCCAGACGTGCAATTAAGAAACTTATGATGGTGATTTGCATTGCAAGCACCATCATTAAGGAGGTTTCTTGAAGCACTTTTCTCAGTGCTCGCACATTACATTAGACTACAATCATCATTTCTGGCACAACCTTCTCTGGAGGGTGTAACCTTGAATCATTTGCATTCTTTCCCATTTCCTGGTTTTACATAGCTTTGGTATTTATAGTTTTAAGTCAGATTTCACTATCCTGGGCCAGGTATGTCTAAGCAACATTACTCATCTTTTCCATCTTGCATTTAAATTTAAACCAAATTACTACAACCAATTCAGCAGGGCAACAAGCAACAACCAAAACACTTTCAAATGCTCCAAAGTTTACTCACCAAGGAACAACACTGTCCTTGCCAACATGTCTGCTTGCAAGCTCCTGGATCTTCACGAGACGTTGAGCCTGCAGATGGTAGAGTGACTTACGTGATGGAAGACCAACGTCATACATCCCCTTTGGATATGTCACCCCAAGCCTCGTTCCCTGACCCCCAGCCAATAGCAGAACTGCCACTTTGCCCTCGCCAATTTGCTTCAGTCCTTGCAAAATTCAAATAAAACAATTAGAAGGTAATGTTTTGTCTGTCAAGGAAAAGGAAGCAGTGCCACCACTATTCTCTAATTTGTAATCTGAAATTTATAAAGTGCCTCTTAGAGGATAAACTCAACAGAGGTGATTTCTGATCTGAAAAAGTAAAATCACCGTTAAACAGTACAGTTTCCAGGCACCTGTGGAACACTGAGAGGGGGAGAGAAAGGCGCTCAAGTCGCAATTCTCGAGGGAGACGATTCCTGCTGTGACGTTTTGCACTTAATCTAAGACCTTTTAGCAGAATCATTTATCATGTCTTGTAACTGTTGTCTACCACATAACTTTGCACTATCAAATAGATCCCTGCTCTGGATCTGTTTCGACGTACATACGAGAACTATTCGTTCCTTTTGGTGCCTGGAATGGTCGTCAATTGCTTCACTTGGCTTCTCGTTGTGATCTATTTCCTTGCTGCTACAAAACTACACGACAACATTGCGTAAAAATTTATAAGTCAATATACCTGTCTTGCGTAGGCCCTTCTCTCAGGAACAGTCTTTCCGTTAACATTCGTAACGTTCCTATTTAATTCTCAGCAGGCAACATATTCTTTGCTTGTTAAGACTTGTTTATTTAAATCCTATGGGCAGCCATGTCCCCGGCGCTTTTGAGGGGTTCCTAAAATGCCTTCTATAAAAGTACAGATACATACATACATACTTTCCTGATTTACACAAATATTTACGTATAAATTTTATAATTACGTTACAATTATACATTGGGTCAATAATTGTCATTTACCTTCATGTTCGTAGCGTTTCAGTGTTTCTGGGTCACTCTTGGCAAAGCTGCCAAGCACACTCTTGGGCAGTGGCTCGAGCTGGTCATCCAGCGCTTCGCTTGCCTTTGTGAAGTCCTCCTGGCACCTCTTAAAGCTTTCATTGATGTGCTGGAGGTCAAGGTCCTTAAGGTCAGAGATCAAGTGCAATCGTTCGACCTCAGACAATTGTGACCAGAACTTGAGAAGGTGGTCCTGCCCAAAAGCAGCCAATTTTGTCCTCAGTGCTTCACAATCAGCCATTACACCCAGCGTCAGCTGAAGACAAAATCACGTCTGATAAGAATGTAAGTCCATAAACATTCATTGAATCAGGCAGCTAAGAAAAAGCAGTAGAATAAAAAAAGTGTAAGCATGTTGTAGCAGTAATTTATGTATCTGGACATTTATATAGCACCTTGTATTCTAACCTAATCTAATGACATCTGTAGTGCCGCTATCATAATGCACAAGGCATAACTGATGGTGGCTTCAAGTAATACTGTAGTCGACTACTGTAATCTGTTGGTGAAGTCCAGTCATAACCCAATGGGGCAGAAAAACCCAAAGTCAGGAAACATTGGGAGATCTTCTGAGAACTTCACAAATGTAAGTAACATGACCAATTGTGAAAACATGATGGCAGAATGTCAATAGTTTGGCTTTTCACTGTCATGTCTGAAGTTCTCACATAAGAATGTAACCAATGTAGTATCTGATGTTGCTATAATGTTTGCAGCCGAAATACACAGATCTTTCAATGATCGATTCAACTCTTTGAGGACTGTTTTGTGTTTAGTTGTTCCTCTGAAAAATACTTGTCTCTGCACACCACATTTATTAGACCCATGCTGGCACAAAGCAGGCCAGCTGTGGGTCCAATGAAAGTAGTTGACAGTGCAGAGACAAGTATTTACAGAGGAATAACTAATCCTTACTGCAAGATAATCTTATCGCAAGATAATGTTCACAAATTTATCATACACTTATGGCAGCTTTGGACGCATTTTTCAACACAAAGTTCTCGAGTTGTCACACTTTTCAGCTCAAGTGAAAATGCAACAACACCAATCTAATGACGGCACAGCTTTTACTTACAGCTTGCGCAATGTGACACCTCAAATTATCATACAACTACGACATCTATACAAGATATTGGATTTGAACCCAGAGGAGAAAAAAACAGTGCTACCATCTGACTGAGCTGACTTTTCTACAGTTTATGCAGCCCGTACAATTCTAATCCAAAGGAAAATGCAAGAAATTACAAAAAGCTTCAAATATAACATTTTACAATGTCTAACAAACTACATGGTCAGTTTTCACTAACAGCTTTCAGCACAACAGTAAAAATGTCAATAAATCAAATTTGTATTACTGACATGCTAAATCAGAAAAAAATCACTCAGGCTCTAAGTCCAACTAAACGTGTCACTACTAGGCAACAGACAACGAACTGAAGCAAACACTTTGCAACATATGGCTCACTGAACACATACAAGTAGGTTAGTATAAGACTTCCTTAAACTTAACAATGCCCATAAATTTTGTCAAGCATTAATAAAACTGACAACTGAAAGAAGCAAAAACTGAGAAACTCACAAAGAAAGGCATGGTTGCTGTTTTCTATGACCAACATTGCAGTAATCTAATTGCAATCATAATCATAATCTAGCGATTTCTAATGCCCACAGAAAGCTAAGTCCTGGGAATCAGCTTATTCACAGGTGTTTGGTCGTTAGAACAAAATCGTTATGCAGGTAGGTCCAGGTTTGGTTCCAATACAAGATCCACACGTTGAGCAGGTAGACACAGTTAGACGGTTAGGGTGGGTGCAGTCCAACTAGAATTAGAGTGGCAAGGTGGACAATGGAGGGCAGCCGGAATCAGGGCACAATTTGTGGAAGAGCTATGTTTTCAGTTTGGAATGAAAGTCCTATACAGAAATTGCAAGACGTGCAGTGTTTGTGAACTGGTGGAGCAGACAGTTCATTTAAATATGTAATTAATTAATTGGTTAATTGTTTGATTAATCTAATATAATCTATATTAATCTGTTTCCATGTGTTATTAATTCCCTTTTGTGCTGATACATGTGTTGATGTTAATCTTGAATTCTAAAGTACAAAGTGATAACTTCAAATACTATCTGCAAGCAACTTTAACGTCTCTTATTTATTTAACACTAAAAGCCACTTACCACACAATCCTTTAAACTGACACTCAACGATTAGATAAGGAACTGATTAAATATTTAAGCTCATCAGCCTGTGTGGGAGGGAGTCAAGTGGGAAAGTGTAGACATTTACCCAGTGCATTTAAAATTTCTTACGTAACTTCCTAGATTTCCATGTCAAAATGCACAAAACCCTCCAACAAATAACTTACTAGGTAAAGAAGCATTTAATCAGGCAAGATTGCCATATCACGAGGATTCTAAATCAACTTCACATGACAGTTTGCAAAATTACTCACTAATAGTCAGCACCAACAAATCACTCAGTAATATTACTACATAAAGAGGAACAAAATCAACCATCACAAAACTGTCCATGTGCTAGAAAATTACAGGTGACTTAATTGCTCATTTTTGCCATTGCTATAGCTATCAATTAATTATTAATATATCTTATCAACTATTAAACCTTCACTCACTCTCTCTATTAATCACTCGACATATAAGATCAGATAAAGGTGTTTAATCAAAAGTCATAGGTTTCTTGGGTGCTAGTTAGCCCACACATGATATCAAAGTACGTCAGCACAAGGAACCTACACCAAAGCCATTCAAGGCAAGAAATCACTCCAAAACATTGTTCCTTCTCAGAAATTTTATCAGAGATGATGTCTTGATAAGGCAGATGCAAAAGAATTGATAATATTTGAAGTTCTCACTTTGTACTTTAGAATTCAAGATTAACATTAATACACATATCAGCATAAAAGTGAATTAATAACACATTGCAACAGATTAATCAAGATTAGATTAGAATAATCAAACAATTAACCCATTAGTCAGTAAGGTGTCCAACTAGCTAGCCAGTCAGCCAATCCGCAATCTAACTCAACCATTCAATCAACCAATCACAAGCTCTAATGCACAGTCAATCAAACATTTTGTCCACCAAATGCAATCACATCAGATAACACATGATAAGTGATGAAAGGACTGCGTTAAGATGACATCAAAGTTTCAATGACATCAGTGATATCAGTTTCTTTGAAACTACACAAATGTATTTTTAACCTGCCAGATTATGAGAAGCCTCACACAGAATTTCAGTAAATTCAGAAAATATTTAACAGTTCATTTATAGCATAAGAAAAGAACGTAAAAATCAGAGAAGTTTAAGAAAACTTGAATGTAGGTCACCCCTTCTTCTTGACTCACCCATACCAAACTACACTGCTTTGCACTAAATGAAGCTGAATAGTGTCAGCAACTTGCCCAAGGCAGTAGCACAGCTTCTGCATCTGAGTATGCAGAAAAAAGATTGCTCAATTACAAAGCCAATGTGTCACTCATTACATCTACCCCTGTATGCCTGTACCCAGCACTTGAATAATGCAACTTAAACATCCCAGCTGAGATATCTCAGGAACTAACCTTATACGTAATTATGAAATGCTTTTATTTATCTCTGTATTTATATGAACATTTTTATAGCGCATTTTAGAACGTCTCAAAGGCGCACTAACAGGGCAATCAACCGGTTTTAAAAGGTGTGATTTAAGATAAGCTGAGAATGCTTCTGTTAACAGGATCCCTCAGAGGTGTGTCCCAAGATTCAAGGATCTCTCAGCTGATGAGCAAACCGGACAACTGCAATCCAGCAACAAGTTCAGACATTGTTAGAGTTAAAGGAAGCATGACCCAATTATCAATTTCACACGACTCACCGAGAAATGAAAAGCTAATGTGTCAGCAATCGCACCGTACCAAACTACACCTGACTACATCTTGACCTGGAACTGAATGTACAAGTTTTTCTATAGCAACAGCAAGACCTCGATCCTGCTCATTTTTCAATGAATTTATCAGATGAGATCCTTCACCATCGCTGCCATTTTAAACGTGCACCAGGTCACTTCAGGTCCCTGTGTATGAACCATGCTAGCCCAGACTCAAATCTCTTAAACATATCCACTACTACATCATAGCCAACAGGTGGAGCACTTCAAAATCTGAAGATCTTACTAGTCAATGCTCCCAACCCCAAGACTTTCACAAGGACTGCTTGGGTGTTGTTGCAACAGACCCTCCCCTTAACAAAATGATTAATGAATGATGCTGGTTTGGCCACAGCCAAATGTACTAAGGGACAACATTATATGGAAAGAGGAAATCGAAGTCCAAAATCACACTGGCTTCCACTTCAACAGCTCTATTCTTTGCAGTCCTCCTATATTTAAAAACACTCCAATGACAGAGGGCCACGTTATAGAATAATTAGCCTGAAAATTCTCTCAGTAACTCATCTGGATGAAGTCATCAATTAAGCTGCTAAATGCCTAGTCAGTAAATTTACAAGCAAAAGAAACATTTTAAATAATTTACATAGAATTCATCACTGAAGCAATAGAAATCACCCAGTACATAAGTTTTAAAATAGAACAGAGAAAACTTACAGACCAGGACAACGGCAGATAAACTTTGCTACTGAACAGAAAAAACACTGAAGAGGTTGTGGAATAGTCCCCTGCCGTCTGCAAGATATCTACTTGTCAGCTTATTATCTTCTGAGTCACAGTAATCACAAAGTCACTGCGAAGACCAAGAATATGATTGACAGCCTGCACTTATCACTGCATCGTTCTATCAACTACAGTTATCGGTCTGACTGATATCCTGGAACACTTCAACACCCAGACAGGTAGAGCTAAATTAATTTCAGAGTTTCAACAGTGATTGCCATGGTGCAGATTACCCAATACAGCACAACGAAGAAGATAAACAGTTGCGTAAGGTAGCCCCTGGAGGCAGCTAAGGGGAGAAATATCAGTGACTTCGTTTCTCTTACCCGCATTACAAGAGTGCGGGTGACCAGCCCTCTCCCTCAATGCCTGATATCCCCAGTGACACTGTACAGTCAGTGTACTCATTACAGCTGAGTTGGCTAGGGGTCCAAGTGGAGCACAACTGAAAACAAATTTTTGCCCTGACATGCACATAAAATCATGCAACATTAACAGCAGTAAAATCAGCAACCAACATAAATATTATTCATATTTACTATATTCCTACAGAGCCAATGTCTAACTGTAATCATAAAGAGAAATTTATATAGCACCACTTTAAAAGTAACTAATCAGATGCACTGAGAATGCTACCCTAAGCAACAATAAACGGCTTTAAGAGCAGAAAGTTCATCAGCTAGCAAGCAATGCTCAGATGTCTCGAAAAGTTACCAGTTGGGGGTTTCTGCACCCAAGCAGAGCCTACCCAAGGAATTCCCATTCAAAGATTACAAATGACACCATTCTTGGAAACCATCAATCAACCATACTAAGTGACTGTGCGTGAAGGACTTGCTCAAGCTTCCCAAAAGATAACTATTTCACGCAGTGCTCAAACTCCCACACTCCAAGTTACAACATGTGCTCAACCAATCACCTGCCATGTCAAAAATAGTTTATGACGAAAGCAATAACATTTTTAAATTATCTGGTGGACAATTCATCACTTCAGAAGAGGAAGTTAAAGACATTTAGCTTATCCTGATGCATGAAAAATTTCAGTTGTCCTAGTTTCTGTGACCTCCAGACAGAAAACCCAGAACTCTCCTGAGTGCTATACCCTAGTAAAATACTTCAGGCTACAATGCAGAAGCTGCAACATATTTTAACAACACATATTTTAAAATAACATAATAAAATAACATACTGAAATTTACAAAACAAAATAACATAAGATATCTTAATAAACCAAGCAATTTACATACTGATTTCCATTTTTAATAAACCATATACACAGACTTCTATTTTTCCAGGCAGACTTCACAGACTTCACTTTTTCTACCCATTTTCATTGAACTTGTTATCGTTCAACCAGGTCTCTAAATGCCTAACCCTTTCATTGCCTGTGTCAGCAGTCAGATCAGGAATAACTCAAGTTATCATTTCCCGAATTTCTCCATGGTTCGTTTCCAAGCCTACTGGCCCTCGATTATTCCACTGTATGTTGTGACTGTAATCAAGCACTTACTGAATAATTTTTAAGATCAGGTTGCAAATTACTGAAGTCACTAAACTGCTTTAGATAAAATAATAATTCATTTTTCAACAAACGGTTAGAGATTAGAAAAAATGTGCATGCAGTAACATGCAGTAATGTCAGCATGTGAAAGAAGAAATCCATTCCACAATTATCTGGTAGATTTTAATTACTAATTAGGCATTAAAACTATCCAAAGGCTGCACGACTGCATGATTGGTGTAGGTTATTACAAATAATGAACATAGGATTGCACCTTTTCATGTTTAAATTTATTGTATTTTTTAACAAAAGAAAATTATATAGGCTTATTAAAGTCTGATCTGTTGTTCTTGTTTACTATTATAACTTTTTGTTTGCTATTTGTTTGCTATATATTGATTTTTATTTGCTGAGGCTGCGACAACCTTTCATGGGCAAAGTCATTGGGGGACATGCTTTTAGACGGCCTCGCCCATGATTTGGAACAACATACCTTTATCAATCAGGTCTGTTCCATCAATCTAATCCTTCAAGTGGCAACTTAAAACTTTTTATTTTGTTAACTCACCTATCACCTAGTTTTTCCTCCCTTGCTACTGTCTGTCTCTCCCTGAGCGACTGGCCGTGCTTCTGGTTCAAATTTTTTATGCCTGGCAAATTAATCTCTTAATATCGTAATATTCAATCATTCAATCATTCATTCATTCATGCTCTAGTATGATACTATATGGTACTTAAAAGGCGCTATACTATGTGTCTACGATATTGTTGTAAATAAAGCTATTAATTACAATCTTTTCTAAATGACTTCATTACTGCCAATGTAAATATTAAATGCAATTTTCGCTTTGAACAACTGACTGAATCGTAGTAAATCGGTAGCCACACAGCCGATTTCGATTTGGCCTAGTAAGCAATTCTGTGACAAACTCGGCCACGCCCTAGTCAAGTCGGGACGGGATGGACAAAATCTGCGACTGTCCCGGCCAACCGTGACGCATGGTCCCCCAGCATATTCTAAACACGGATCGGTTGGGTTTGGTACCAAGTCAATAATGCTGCTTACTAATTCCAAATATCACCCAACATAGCCGTCTGACTGTATGCCTGCCTGACTCTCGGATCTTGACGTGGAACCGAATCCTTCTTGCCTATCGATTTTCCTTCGTCTCAGCGCCTGTGCTTTCCGCGACTCAGCTTTCGTTGGGCGCTGTACAAATCTCGAGTTTACGATTACGATTACTAGAGTATGATAACTCAAAACAAAAACACATACACATCGTCGCCAACGTTAGGGTAACTTAGTGGCTGTCTCATGAAGTTCGTGATGGCATGCCACTATAACAGGAGTGAAAACGCTGTTATGAACAGAGAAAGGCATTTTATTTATCAAAATACAGAACTTTACCTGTGACAATTTTTAACATGAATTATATAATCTCTGACTGAAAACTACAGAGCGGGCACACCACATATGAACATAAACATCCACGTTGGCTATTGACGCCTGAATGATTAATTCGCATTAAATGGGGTAAGATTCTAAACACCTATCCCATGACACAACACAGGAAAGGGCGGCTGTCCTCGGATTTGGCCTGTAATTATTGTAACCAATGATTACGATACAAGACTTTGATTTATATGGATCCGACCCTGGCAATAATCCCACGCATAAGCGTATCATCTTAATTCGAAGAGTAAATATTATCTTGCTTAGTGCGATTACATTTTTCATGTAGACATCGCATTCGTTGCAAAGCCACACACCCCCATTCAACACGTAGAAACGACTACACTTGGTTTAGTCCGATTAAGAGTTTCGATTTAGAGTAATGTAATGTAAAACAAATGTATATCTAAAAAATTCTCAGCGTTACGCAAAAGGTGCTGCGTCAGGCAGACCAGATTATCAGGTGATCGCAATCGTAAGCTCGAGATTTCTACAGCGCCCAACAAGTTAAGTCGTGGGAATCAGCTTATTCACAGGCGCTCAGTCAAAACAGATTCGATAGGCAGGAAGTGTTCGGTTCCAGGTCATGATCCAAGATTCAGGCGAGCAGTCAGATCGCAACGGTAGATGATGTTTGGAATTGGAACGAAAAGAGAGATAAGGGGAAAGGAAAGAATCAAGGCGGTAGGCCTGGAAAAGGATGTTAGCTTTGGACGTTAATATTAATGGTTTGGACAGTTAATAATTTTTGCTTGTAAAGTAACACAATGTGAAACTCTGAAACTTCTCAGCGCCACATAAAGCTGCCTCAGGGTTGCCGGCTATAGGCAGCGCTTTATCAAATCAAGTCTGCAAGCTAAGTTGTTGGGTAAGTTTCGGTGCCAGGTCAGAATCCGGAGGAGCCAGCGTGTTGCTAAGGTAGAAAACGATTACGATGCAACAGCTAGCGGTGGTAATAGGCTCATCTACTTACTTACTTACTAACTAAAGTACTTACTTATTTGATTCCCGTAATTCATCACTCTGTTTACTACGCTCTTGTACAGCATCGAACTCCGCAGGTCGACAGTTATGATTTCTACCAATTTTTGTTATCTGTGTGAAACATCTTTAGTACGAACGCAATGAAGTTTAGAGTCAAATGCGAAGGCCGGACAGTTGTCGTAGAAATTGAGAATAATGCTCAGACAACTGTGAATGATTTGAAGACAACGGTACTGCAATCGGCATTTACACAGTTTGGGTATGTGCAATTTAGCTGCTTTTCCCTCGATCTCTTAGCCCCTCACCCCAGGGACGGAAAGTCCTAACGCCCAGCATGTCTCATTTACTTGTGTGCACTATATGTAATTATATGTTTTAACGTCTATAATTTATATCTATTTCCAAGTACTTTGCATTCGCTTACAATTTTGTCTGAATTGCTACTCTGCGCCGAACCTATACAGCCTAGCTATTTCACAGACTTAAAAAAGCGTACGTCAATTCTCCTCTGTGGGTGAGTTGCCGATTCGCATACCGATCGTGGATCTGTTTCCGAGATTTGTATCTCGGGTTAGCGCTATCCGTACACGGGGACCTTAAATGGCCTGGCACCCATTCAAACGAGCAGCGGTGGTAAAGGATCTCATCCGATAAATTAATTGAAAAATGAGCAAGGTCGAGTCGATAGGGTCGCTATAGAAAATCATGTATATTTACATTTACAAATTATTTGACTTTGTTACAGGAATATAGGCATTTTACAACTATTAAGATGATATGTTTATTTTTTATTCTTCAGTAATGAGAACTTCATTTTATTGCGCCACACACCAAAAGATGGTACAGCCCACAAACCTGATTATATATATATATATGTTTATGTGTGTTTACATATATGTAATAGATTTAAACACTTGTTTATTTTAAAACTGTATAAAAAGCTTTCAAATTTATTTTAAAATGTTGAGGTTTAATTTATTCTAAGCTGCATTGACTGTACCTATTTCAGATGTATATTATTTGTAGGTACATTAAAAACTTTGCAGCTTATGAGCAATGCCACTTTTATTGAATCTGTATGTGAGAATATTTTTGTTTTTAGTTCAGACATCCGCCTTAGTTTGAACGGATATACACCACTTGAAGAAGATAGCACCCTGTCCGACGCAGGCCTGGTGCATGGGGATACCATATATGTTCTGCTGCCACCTGGTGTCATCTCAGACATCTCCCCTTCCTCGTCATCTACATCCCAACGAATGGACGAAGAAGCCAGCTGCTCCACCAGCAGTCCATCGTCAGAAGTTAGAGTCGGTGCAAAGGATGAAGAATGTTTAGAGTCACGGAATGATTGTAATGTAGACCATGGTAATTCTGAGACTGTGATGGCTTGTGGGGATGCTGATGTTATACGAGATGATGTTTCCATGAAAACTGATGAAGAGGTAACAGATGTTGAGATCAACCGATACCTTAATGAACCGATGCTGATCAGAGAATCAACAAATTCTGCGCTACCTCAGTCACTTCTGAAGTTATATGACGAAGTAAAGGCACCAGGGTCATTCAGAGCTTTGGCAGTTTTGCTAAAGGTGCTTATGAATGAACTTGGGTACTTGGAACAGGACAAGGTATGTATCAATACCAAAATAAGTACTAGTATTACAGTGTTGTGATTAGTGTGCATTAAGTAGTTTCCTAAACAATATGTTACCAGAATCTTAATTATACTTTGACTTCATCATCATTATTGTCATGGCTGAAGTGCAAACGTGACACTGTTTTACGTCAGCTGCGCATGATAGTATTTTTTCTTCAAAGCCCGACATGTACGTTAGTCTGAATGAACATATACTCCACTTCGCTTTGTCAGTTTACTGGAGCCTGTTTCCACAATGCATTGCCAGTTATCCCGCTTTTGTGCTTGTCTCCAAGTGTGTAAAGTTTAGCAGGCGTAGTTCAAACTTGACCACATGGGTTCAAGTGTGCGTAGACTGCCCAACTTGTCCTGTCAAGGCCCTTGGAAGGCACGATATCATAGCTCAAACTTGCCTGACATTGCGACATGCTTAACGTCAAAATTTTTTGTGTTTCTATTTTGTAATTGTAATCTGACATTTATAAAGGGCCACTTCAAGAATAGACTCATCAGAGGCGCTCCCGACTCAAACCAGTGAGACCACTGTCAAATAATACAGACTTCAGGTACCTGCGAAACTGAGGAAGGGACAAACGGAGGAACTCAAGCCCCAGCTCTCGGGAAAGGCAATTCCAGCTATTAGGTCCAACATAGGCAAAGCTTCTTTGGTTGGATTGTCTTTGAAGGATTTCTGCAGTGATGTTGCTTGTGTATGGGCTGCAAACTGTAACTTAAATGAACAGATTTTCTGAAAACTGATTTGTTTTGAATAGGTTGCAACAGTTATGGCCATTCGTGATTGGACTGGCACGAACAGTCTGCAGATGAATTTTGTCTACCCAGTTTTGGATGCAACCGGCTTCAGTCTTTTGTTGGTTCCGATGCAAGGAACATTATTCATCCATGGTAAAATACTTAATATAAAAAGCACAATGTATTCTGAGATGAATTCATAAATTAGTCGATATAAATATCTGATTAAATAATAATGTGGTGTTTAATAGAGTAATGTTTATGGTAAATACTTAAAATAAAATGCACAATGCATTCTGAGATGATTTCATAAATTAGTGTGATTATAAATATCTGTTTATTAATAATATGTTTTTTAATAAAGTACTTCTCATGGTAAAATACTTAAAATAAAAAGCACAATGCATTCTGAGATGAATTCATAAATTAGCATGATTATAAAAATCTGTTTAATAATAATACATGTATGATGTTTAATAAAGTAATTTTTCAAGGAAGCTTGTTTCTGTTGATAAGATGCTGGCAAGTACTTTGAAATCATGCAGTGTCGATCCTGGTTAATACTTGAATGAATGACAAGCCATGGAATGCCTGGTGTCATTGTGATTTTAGCAGGAATTTATGTAGTTCCTTTTATTTTATGTTTTGGGCATTTGCTTGTCATAGTGAGAACTTTTGTGGCTTTTAGCTCGTGCTGAACTGTTTGACAATGAAACCCTGAATCTTAAGCTTCCAGTCGTGGTATCCAACTTCATCAATGTTGTTACATCTGGTAGGTATTTGGTGTAGTCTTTTCAAAAATGTTTCACCAGCATTAACTTAAACCTGTTGATATTTTATTATGATTTGATATGTGATGATGCAAAAGCCGAGTCGCTGCGTATCGGGACTCATACATGGCTCCTTACAAACCTGTCAGTATAGTGGATGAACAACTACATAAATGATTTGAGAATGTGCAGGTTCAGCTGAAAGTGTTTCTCTAGCTTCTTTAAGTGCTGTAGTTCAGATAAAATAAGGTAAGGTTCATTTATGACATGCTAATTTAGGATTATCTTAAGATGCGTAGTCCTTGAGGTTGATGGATTTTCAAGCGTGAGCATAAAATGACAATGCCAATCAATGGGTTACAATGGGGGACTCCATGGAAGTGGCAATAATGGTGTGATCTCCATGGTTTGGACATCTTCACATGCTAGTGACACAATGTCCACTTTTGCAGCTGCCGTAGGGGAAGGTGAGCGAGTGTTAAACCAGTCAGCCACCTCATGAAGAGCATGATGGTGATGGTGGACAGTTGCATGACCTGCCAGTAGCTGTCGCCAGAATTTAAAAATCCCCAAACCATAGAGATTACACCATTTTCGTCACTTCCATGGAGGCCTCCATTACATAGCTAAAAGATTTGTCAATTTCACTTGATCCGTCCTGATTCAAACCCCAGATGTAAATGTAATGTAATGATGGGGTCGGTGGTGATAGGGAAACACATTGATTATCTGCTGCTGTGCCACCTACTGTAACAGTTAGAGAGGACTGGCCATCTGCCCACATGTTGAGGCAAATGATGAGGAACACAGTGGCTATCTGCTGCCATGCCACCCATTTGAATAGGGAGGGGACTAACCACGTGCCCGTATGTGTTGAAGCTAAGAAAATTAGACCACTCACACTTCGTACACTTGGCTGGCGCTTGGGATTAACTTTAGGTACCGCTCCTCTTTTAATATCATTGAATACCTTACAGTACCTTTTCTGCATGTCGTAAAGTAAGAAATGGATTGCAGTGTTTTTGTTTTGTCTGATTCAGACGATCCATATGCAGCATTTCAGGGAGCAAAACTTCCAATGCTGTCACGAACGTTTAAAGACACAATTGCATATCCACTGCTTCAGTTGGCTCTTACAGGTTGCCTTCACTATTGCTTGTATTTGTTACTGGTTGACTAATCCAAAGAGATCCAAATTAACCGTCGTACGTTTACTGGTTTATTTGCACGTACATCCAATTACTTGGTAATATTACTGTAATAGCTTTGTAACTTAATTTGGTAAATTTTATTTAAAACAAACTTCTGTTATCAGAATATTTAAAAGGCACATGGAAAACTTGCATAAACTGCATTAACATTTCAGTTGTTGGGTTTTAGGATCTGGTTTCTGTGCTAAGCCGGGCTTGTCTACTCTAGCCCTTGAACTTCAGGTAAGTTATAATGGGTGAATGCGCGCATTTTCCTATAGCAACCATGCGGCCTTGACCCTGCTAATTTAATTGGGTAAGATTTTTTACCACCACTGCCCATATAAACTAGTGCCATGTCATTGTTTACAGAATGAACTTGCACAAGATACAAATCTCTGAAGTGTGTGGGACCTAGCCTGCCATCTTTTATAGAGGCACAACTGATTTATAAGTGACCAGCTTTGCTAATGAATTCAGTAACTTGCTTAGTTTTGCTGTGCTGAGCATGCTTCTTCTTCCTTCTGGCTGGAATTAATCCTTCCTACGAGAGGGGTCAGCCACAGGAGAGCGGAGCGTACAGTTCTGGAATTTTCTGGCAGGTCTAAAGCATGACTTAATCTAGTATGCTTGACTGAACATGTGGATCTACAACTTGCTAGCAGGTCTAGAACATGACTGAAATATTCTGAAGTGGTGCTATATAAATGCTTCACTGCAGTATGGTACATAGTCTAACTGTGAATCTTACTTAGATGGAGATCATGAAGTTCTTGGATGTTACAAGTCTGAGTCGGTTATCAGAAGTGTGTCATCAGCTGCACGATGCCACCCAAGACCGCAGCATCTGGAGACACCTTTTCATCAGGGACTTTGGAGGCAAGTCACTAATGGACGGCTTCGCTCTTGTCAGCAGGTCATTCTGAAATGGCTTGTATTACAGTACTTGTCTTCAAACTTTATTATTTCTGCATTTATTAAGCGCCACTATCTAATAGCTAAGGATCAGTCGATGGCACTGAGCAGTTGTGAGTGAAGGACTTGCTCAAGGTCTGTACACAGTAACCATTAAAGGGGAGGCTCGAGCCTGCACTTCCGCATTTCAAGCCGAGTGCTCTAACCAGTCGGCTACCATGCGCGCTTTCTAGCCTTTCCCTGTCGTTACTGCCTTAGTGAAGATGATCCTGTTGGCTCCTTGGATAGGGTTGTGAGGTTAGGATTACTGTTGCTGAGGGGTTTTTTTTGTTGTGGCATGGAGGGTTTTGTATAGGTGACAGGATGGCCTGTTGCAACACAATAAAATGTCCATGCATGTTACTGATCAGTTTCTGTATGTTTTTGACAACGTTGCAGTGTCACGAATTTCAGTTAAAGACTTGACTCCAAACTGGAAACAAGTATGTATTATTTTTGGTCTATGTACAATATCGTGCATTTCAGTGACATTAAAATAAGTTAAAGCATGGAGTTATTTTTAGCACATTGGCTATCTTTCACAAAACTGAAAGTGACAATACTTGGCACTTTATTTGATTGTATTCTTGCAAATAATTGTGTTTGCCTGACAGTTTTTGTGATGCAGGGGAATATCAAGGTTAGATGTCACAATTTATTGTAACATTTTGCTCTGTGGATTTGTTAATAGCTGTACAAGCAAAAGTATTTGGAAAAAAAGGAATTGAAGAAAGCTTGGCACTGCAGGACACATCAGCCCATGTGTCCTCCAATTCTTCCCATTGGTGGTGAATACGACCTTAATCCATTCTATCCAGGTAACGTTTCATCTGATGTGTCCAATGTGGTCTTGTGTGGTTTCCAGGACGAGTTATAATGCCGTCTTTTCAAAACTGCAGCTGGGTTTTAATGTCACTTTATAATGTGAAATTTGTAAGAAGAGATTGCTTGAGTTAACTGTGTTGTGGAGTTTGAAATGTGATCAGTTTGTCACGAATTTATCCTGTTTGTCTAAAGTTGCATTTATCAAGTTTAAATTACAAGTAACAGCAATTTACACCAATTAATGAACGATGCAGTAAAATTTACAGTTAACTCACAAAATCCTAGAGACATTGAAAATTGTAATGAATTCATTAAAATACTGAACAATTTAAAAAAGAACAAAGCAACTTTTTTAGAGACTAACGACATTATTTAGCAGATGGTCTATGGTCGTTCAAATGTGGTGATACATCGGAGGGCATTTTCTCTGTGCATTTTTGACTACCGATCTATGCAACATGTTTTTACGGCTTCGTTTGGTATTTGTCTGTTTATTTGATTTTAGGCCCGAGACCACCGATTTGCATGGGAGGGCCAGTTATGTTTCCATTTCCCAATGGTTCATCCCTGGATTCAAGATTCAGTGGACCTCTGCTTCCATCAGTTCATCCGGCCATCTGGCATGGTCATCCCGGTGGTGCGAGAGGCAACCCTTTCGGTTTCAGATTCTGAATTGAACGTCTGCCAGAGATGACTGAAATAACAGTTTGTTTTGCCTAAGATGACGTTGTATTTCAATAGCTGGTAACCAGTGCATCTAAGAACATCACAAGCTGCATGGTGGAGCTGTCATTGTTAACAGACATTTACCACATAGCTTAAAGAACGACCTATTTTGATCCCCTTATAAATCCACACCCTGCAGTTGATTTACTTTAAGTATGATGGGGTGATTATGTAGTGAGATCTCCGTCCTGTAAAAGTTTGGATGCAGTTGGGTTATCAGAAGCACCTCCAATGGCACCAATTACATGTACTTTTACAATTGTTATGTAAAACTGTGTACATTTATATTGTTCAATTTTTGTTTGTTCTCCAGTTGGGCTACAGGTCACACCTGTGGACTAATTTTTGTGCATGTTAGCTCATTTTATTTTATTCTGTTTTTGTTTGATGCTAGTTCGTGTATAAATAAAAATGAGTAGTGCTTCTATCCAAAATTATTTACTTATTTTTAAAATTTATGCATTAAGCAAACCAAAAAAGTGCGTTCCGCCAGAAAGCATTGAACAAAACTTAAATTTAGTGCACAAAAGTGCATTGCCATGGCGGTTGATGACAAATTCCCTGGCCATATTACAACGGAAAAAGTGACTCATAATATAGGTGGCACCTGAGGTCAACGGTCAGTTGATTGGCACGGCCTTTGGCCTCCCCTGTAGAGCTGCCACTGTGAAGTAACTTGATCTCTTAATTACATGGTAGATGACTAGTCCACATTCGACTGACTGCTTCCTTCGACTTCTATGCGGTCTCTTCGAAAGTTCAAACATCTGTGACAGAGCTCTGCAATATAACGCAGGATGACTCGTCAAGGTGAAAGTTTATTGATGACATGAAGCCATAGGTTACAATTAATTTATACGTAGGGAAATACACATAAGATGATAAGAAGAACCTAAACAAACTTGCCTACACACCTTCCTTACGGACTTTTCCAAGGATGTCGGCACGGTTTTGAAAGTGAGGAGGGTCCTTGAGAAACGAATTTAGAAGGGGTGGCGAAAATAAAAAGATAGGTCATGAATCGCTAAATTTTGACAGCCTTGCTCCTCGCACGTTTTTGTGTTTTTTAGCCATCGCTCCCACACCCTAAAACAAAAAATAGAAAGACGAATAATGTTCAAGACTGGGCTAATAGCATTCACAACTTTACTTCTCAGTCACTCGGTGTCTTCAATCTGTACTGACTCCCAAGACTTGTCTCTACTCGACCAGGTCTTCTGGCTGTCTAAATCTGACTATTCTATATTCTATGGACAAGTCTTCTTTCTGGAACTCTCTTCCGGCAGATGTTCGCAGTGCAAAGTCTTTTTGACCTTCAGATATGGACTAAAAACTCGTCTCTTCCTGGACTTATTTCCTCGGTAGACTGTCTCTGTGACTTCTGGGATTCCCTTCTTGGCTTTACGATCAGACTCGCCAGAGAATTTGACTTGCATAACGATTTTGCTTAGCAGCAAACACCGACTTATTCCTTCAGCATTATTACAGAAGCGTTATAGAAGTTCTTCGATTATTATTATCAGATTATCTGTGCCGACGCCCTTGCTGAAAACAAACCCAGCCTGTAATAATAATTAGGGCCTATTCTGCGGTCCGTAATATATTTATACACTATTTTAATGGGCAAAATCATCAACTTTGGTGGTCGTGTAACTCACCTAGCATTTATTATTGTTTCATGCCCGCGGCTTTTACCGAATTCTCCTCTTGCCAGACTGCCAGGCACCATCTCAATTTGAGATTATAAACCTGACTACTACAAGAATCGTAAACTCGAAAATTTTGAAAAGCACTTCTTAAAAGCCTATTGCTCGGTCGCCCACTCGTCTGAATATGTATTTCGTAACTTGCCTCAAGTACGGGCTTTGACTTTAATGCGCAATGTCACTCGGCACCCGAGTGTACTGTACATTCTGTACATTACATACTGTACATTACTACTGTAATTCGGTTCTATATGGCCTCCCTGCCTCCACTCTCCATCTACTTCCATTCTTCATTCTGCTGCAAAGCTTATCAAGAATCTCTCCCCACGTGATCACATTACCCCGACTCAAGATCTGTCTTTTAATGTATCGCATATCTACCCACTCCTCCCCATCCTACCTGACATCTCTCGTCACCCCGTGCTCCTCCCTCCAGTCAAGACGAGGACTGCGTTCATCTACGTCCGGCTCTTTTGCTACCACCCGTTCTACCAGGAAGCTTGGAAACCGTGCATTCGCTCTCGCCGGACCAACAGAATGGAATAAGCTACCTATCGCCATCCGAACCTCACCTACGATAACTGCATTCAAAGTTGCACTTAAAACTCATCTATCTAGACTGTACTATGATTAACTTAGTTCATGTTACGCGCTTTCGTGCAAGACTAGTTTTGTTTAAGCGCGCTATAAATGCTAGCTTACTTACTTACTAATTCTGTCGCCACATGCATCGTTTTGTAATAGGCAGCCCTAATTTAGCGGGACTTAGGCACAGCCTTCTAAATAGCTCCTATCTAGATGGCCGTGACTTAGGTCCCTTTCGGATCTACCATTTGTATCACAACAATTTATGCAATGGTCATTGTATTTGTTCTTTTGGAATCAATAAAGTTTTAATTAATTAATTCATTCATTCATTCAAGCCTCGTGCACTTGGATACAATTCGACGAAAAACTATAGCATGCCAGATGAATCAGTGTTAAACCAACAAAACGGCGCACGTTGAGGCCTTGTTTAGCTAAAGGTTCGAAGCAGTAGTTCCTGTTAACAGCTATTAAACAGATCACTGTTAGTCATAAAACCGCGGGCATTTTATGAGGGGTTTCCCCGCAATAACCTAAACGTACCAAAACCTATCAATGGGTACAAATACATTTCAGTTCCGGATTCCGGGTTTCTGTGCTGCCGTCTGGCGAAATCGCAATGAAATATTCAGCAACTCAAATTTCGAAGACACTTAAACGATAAAACTGTTCATGAATCAATAGGAACTGGACAATTCGCTAAGGCAACGCGAATATTAAAAATTCGGCCAAAAAATGTTATATTTGACAGAATTGTGTGATACAGTTACAAACCCATAAACTGCATTTATCGCATTCAAATACAGATTCGTTTATGTAAACAAAAAACAACATAGCTTAGCATGGCTACAAGAGTCCACAAGGAACCCACACATGGGCCACATTCGTCGCATACATATTCGCGAAATTCCGGAAATTCAGCATATACAAATACAGATTCGCCTATATAAGCAGAATACACAACTCAGGCCAGGATAGTCATAAGGATCCATAAGGAAACTATACTTGGTCCATATGGGTCTCATAAAATGAATCTACTTGCACTCTGGCAGTCACACTTCTTGAATACAGATTCAAATACAGATTCGCCAAAATCCGGAAATTCAGCATATACAAATACAGATTCGCGGAATTTCGGAAAAATGCTCTGATCATTCTTTCTGCACTTGTGGTCTCCACAAGTATCTGTCCTTAGACCTTTATTATTTACAATCCACTGCACCAGGCACCCGCATAGCCAACCACTTTGGAGCGAAGGTACAGCAGTGCGCTGATGACATTGCTCTTTCACCCACTGATCAGTCAGTCAAGGTGAAACTTGGTGAGCTTCTCTATTCTGTTCATGAATGGTTTTGTTTCAATGGTTTGGCCAGAAAACCAGATAAGTATAGTTCCCGTATGGATCCTTATGACTATCCTGGCCTGCGTTGTGCATTCTGCTTATATAGGCGAATCTGTATTTGTTTATGCTGAATTTCCGGAATTTCGCGAATCTGTATTTGAATCTATATGCAACGAGTGTCACTCCCATAGTGCAACTAGATTCATTTGATGACACCTATATGGACCACGTATGGGTTCCATATGGACCCTTATGACCATCCTGGCCTGGGTGGTGCATTTTGCTTATGTAGGCGAATCTGTAATTGAATCTGCTGCATTTCCGAATTTTGGCGAATCTGTATTCAAGGACTGTGACTGCCAGAGTGCAAATAGATTCATTGATGACACCCATATGGACGGTGTATGGGTTCGATATACATTTGGCGAACAATCCAATTCCAATTAGTTCGTGAACTTTTCAATTAATGACGCGCGCTACGCATTTTGTCTGGTTTTACTAAACGCCACTCAACCGAAACTCTGCTGACATCTCTCTACAACAAGCTTGTTTCTGCCATTTCTCATCAACAGGTTTCTTGCCTCTGTCTCCTCGATATCTCTGCAGCGTTCGACACCATAGATCACAATATCTTACTCCACCGACTTTCAACCTGGTTTGGTTTTGCTGACACTGCTCTCCTATGGATACAGTCTTATCTCTCCTCCCGCTCTTTCTCTGTTAAAACTTCGGAAGCCTCTTCTAAGTCATGCCCTCTCACTTGCGGAGTTCCACAAGGCTCCGTTCTTGGACCTCTTCTGTTTATCCTCTACACTACCCCACTCAGTTCACTCATTAAAGCATCCTCCGTTGACCATCACCTCTATGCTGATGACACCCAACTATTCATCTCTTTCTCTCCAAATTGTTTCAATGAATCTACAGATCATCTTCTTTGTGTGGTTAAACAAATCTCCTCTTGGATGACATCTAATCTCTTATGCCTGAACCCATCTAAAACTGAATTCATACTTTTCGGCCTACGTGACCAGCTCAAGAAAATTCCTGACCCCTCTATCTCCCTCAGCCTGGACTCTGCCTCCACCCACACCTTTAATACTAACTCTTCTGTCCGTAATTTAGGTGTTATTTTCGACCAGAACCTTACTTTTTCTGATCATATCACCCATCTTTCCCGCTCTTGCTTTATGCATATCCGCGACCTTCGCAGAATCCGTCCTATGCTTGACTTCAAAACCGCATCTATCATTGCCACATCCATAGTCCATGCAAAACTTGACTACTGCAATTCACTTTTCCTCAATATTGACACAACCCAGATAAATCGCCTACAAGCTATCCAGAATGCTCTCGCACGTGCTGTCACCAAAACCCCCAAACACCATCACATCACCCCTGTTCTCAAATCACTGCACTGGCTTAAAATACCAGAACGAATAGAGTACAAAGTCTTATCCCTCACCTACAACACACTTCAATCCTCCCAACCCTCCTGTCTTCGTCAATTATTTACTATCCAACCACTCCGTTCAACCCGCTCCTCATCTGTCCTAACACTTCTTCGCCCTCCCGTCACCTCATCCTTAAAATTTGGAAATCGCTCGATAGCCATAGCTGCCCCACCCCTTTGGAATAAACTCCCCCCAGAATTGCGACAGTTGTCTGGTCAATCATACGAACTCACCAACATTTCACCTCTTTCAGTTTCTGCGCAGGTCTTTCACTCAAGACTGAAAACACTTCTTTTCCAGAAATCTTATCCTGATTCTTCCTCTTCCTCTTATCTCTCTTCTCGCTTCAATTTCAAACATCATCCACCGTAGCCGTCCGACTGTCTGAGTGCCTGACTCCTGGATCTTGACCCTTTTGCCTATCGATTTTGTTTTGACTGAGCGCCTGTGAATAAGCTGGTTCCCGCAACTTAGCTTTCGTTGAGCGCTGTAGAAATCTCGAGATTACGATTACGATTACGATTACGATTTTTGTTGAAACATTACATTTCCCTAGGTGACGCTCTAGTAACCCGGAATCCGGATATGTATTTTATTTGTATTTGTATTTGCTGATAGGTTTCGCCGCGTATAACACAACCAGTGTGTTGGATGTCGGAAATGTGGGTAAATTACGGCATTTAATTATGAAGGAATTCGTATTAAACTGCTAATAAGTAATATTATGATTAAATATTGATTCGTCACACGGTTTGTGTAGCGCGTGACGGTGGTATCTTGTGTGGCCATGAGAGTTGAATCCCATATTTTATAGACCGCTAGTGGTTAGCGGGACTGTTGACCTAGAAGTCGGGATTTCAAATCCCCGCCACGTCAGAAAATTCACCCCTAGCGAACTCCGATATAAAAATGGGTACCCTGATCGTACCGTGGGAGGAGCAGGGAGCGAGGAAGAAGACTGGCGGTCCGCCATGATATGCCGAAGCTGAGAAAATGCTATTTCATATAGCAAAACGTGTATATTTATATTTAGCATTTAGAAATCTCGAGTTTACAATTACGAGTCACTCGAGGTCAGCTTAAGAGACTGCTTAAAAGGCAGTGGCATAGTGCAAAGGGATTGTGATCCCAGACAGAGGTGAAAGGCTGAGGCCATTGCATGCAACCACTTGAAAATGGGTATCAAAACCTATTCATAAAGAGTAAGGCCCAGTACTGCCCCTCTAAAATTGAAAGTTTACATGACAATTCAGGCCTAACAGATAACTATCCGCTGCTTGTACAAGCGTTACAAGTTACATGTATTTGTTGTTGCAAATAAATTGCGGTGACTTTCCACTGCAAAACTTGAATTTGTAGCCTACTGCCTAGGATTCGTATTTATTTGAAATGGTCATCCTATTTTACTTGCTTGCTAAGTGGGCCTGTTCATTTCCTAAAACTTCATAGCTTCTGGAGCTTGCTTAGCTATGAAGCAACAGGATGCTATTAGTGGACACTATGATCGTAGTAGTAGGTGGCGCCACGTGCCTGTTGCCTGTTTGCATCACCATGGCTGTCTCTGTCATGGAATTTTAAAATACTCTAGTTTAAATCAGTTAAATAGGCATGTTTGCAGCATTTTGAAGGGTGCTTAAAAGGTGCTACATGCATGGATACGTACATACTACATGCATGCATATGTGCATGTACATATGTGCATACAGCTCATTCTACAGCTGTGCTGAGAAGTTCCTAGAAGGGCAATGTAAATGTCTAGATATATTTTTGCATACCTACTTGATCACCAGTTTGCTTGCTTAGGATTCTGAAAAACAGTTCGCCGTACTGTTTTATTGTACAGCAACATAACATAATATCTGGTTTCTGTTTGTAGGTGATAGCCATGCACTATGAATTCCTGCAGTCTTGTCCTGTTGGTTAGTCTGGGCATTGTTGGCCAATCAAAATCCGAAGAATTGAAGTGTGGGCCTGGTCAGTTTTTAGACCTAGAACTGAAGGAGTGCCAGAAATGTCCACAAGGAACATTCTCATCAATGACAGATCAAGCAGTGTTCTGTGCCAAATGTAGTAAGGTGAAAAATTCAAAATTTGCGTTTTATTGAATAACTTGTGTGAAATGACTTTTGAGTTGGTGTTTGTTTGTGCATGATTTCTCTGACACTTTAGTTTACTTTGGTACTATGGTGCTTTGTGAGCTGGAAATTTGTGGTATACCAGACCCTTAGAACTTATAACATGTATGCACCATTGAAATGCGAATTCTGGTATTAAATTTATGTTCTTCTTTGTTTCCAGTATTGAGAGACAACATACTGACTGATTAATTTCTGGATATCCAAAATATGCCAAATTATAGTAAATGAAATCTGGGAACAAGATAACCAACTGGTCAACACATGCTGGTGGTTCACCAACAGCAATTTTGTTTAGAGCACATGAAGGCTATATGACAATATTTCCATATGGGCTTCATATGTCCTATGTATGACCTCGTATGGACTTGTGAAGCCCATATGGGCATATTGCATATGAGCTTCATATGAAGCTGCCGTTGGGGGACTTGTAGCTGACAGTTTGATGCACACACGGATGGAACCTGTGTAAACAACAGCCTTGCATACTAATATTATAAACTGCTCTACCAGATGTGGCATTATACTGAATTGCTAAAGTTACCCCTATTTTTAAATATGGGAAGAAAAAGATGATAAACAATGAGAGACGAATATCGGTCTTATCTACTTTTCCAAATACTTTGAAAATATTTGGAAAAATTATGCATAAAAGATTAGCCATGTTTCAGTACCTTTGAGTAGTTCTAAAAATGTGCTACATAAATATTCAGATGTGTCCAGTGTGTATGGCAAAAACTGGAGTTTGCTGGACCAGAGATCAGACTTTCGAAGTTTATGCTTACGGGCTCTCAATCTGTAAAAAGCATGTAAGGAACTTCCTGCAATCTGCTATGGAATGAGTCAGGCATGATTTAAAAAACAGTTGAGTGAAACCACGAAATGTATAAGCCCGAAATGTATAGGTCACAGTTGATTAGCTAATTGAAAAATTACTACTGTTATTGCTGATTGTTTTTCTAGAGTTGTTTTGACAACAGAAATGCGTTTATGCTGGAAAACTGCAGTTCTACCCGTGACATGATCTGTCAATGTAAAGATGGGTATTATGCACTGTCCACCCGGTCTCTATGCAAAAAACATACCAGATGTGATGAGAACTGCTTGAAATCTCCAGGTATACACCATTCTCCTTCTCTAGGCGAAGTCATCTGCTCTAAGCTGATCAGGTAAACTGCATTACACCTGGTACACTAGAATCTATGGCAAAGAACTTTGTAGAATCATGTTAGAAAAGTTTATCCTGTGTTTGGATTGCTGTGTTTGTCTTTCGTTTGTGTGATTCATGGGTAATGTTTAGCACCATAGGTTTGTACATGGTTCTTTGATTATTGGTTTGCTTTGCTTTACAATAAATTGTATCTTGTGCTTGTTAGTGTGTTTAGAACCCAGAACATGTTATCTTTATTTGGCCTACTTTTGTGACACTTTCAATCAATCAATCACTTATTTTTTATTGCCACCAATAATAACAATCAAACTTAGTGATAAGAGTACATACATTCGCATTCCCGCTAAATGAAGACACCTATGTTATGATACAAGATACAAGATGAGAAATACCAGTTACAAGAATTGAAACAATAGAACTAAAAAGATGATGGCAAACAGATTAATTAACTTTAATTAGTAGATATTGTGTTCACGAAAACCCGCATGTGCTTCTTAAATATCCAGAAATTGACTAAATATGAAGTTTGTGGAGCACAAAACTTTACTTTGAACACCAATAATATTATCAGTGATTTTGTGAGGTACTTGAAAGGCACTATAGTAAGTGTTTACGTACATGCATACATCATTGTGACTAGGGGTAGTTGAATTGGCATTCGTCAGTGCATTTGGATTTCAAAGCCCAGTTATCTTAATTAAATGGCAAGCTATAGAACAATGCAGCTAGTAAGGAAAGATTGTCAATATTTAGATTGTTGTGATATTGGCACTTAAGCCAAAAGGTCTGTTCATGTCTCTGATCATGTATGATAAATGTCTGATTGTGTTTTGCTATTTTACGTTACCTCTGAGTTGGTGAACTGCTTGATTTTAAGGTTCTGCCACAAGTAACACCGAATGTTATAAGCCTTGTCCAACAGCTATCCCAGTAACCAATCTGTCAGTGGAAAGTTCAGCCGCTTCAACCGTGAATTTCTCATTGACTGGTTCAGCGGTAGACACTGTATCTTATCCACTGGGCATGCCAACTTCTAGCTCAAATCAAACTGCTTTAAGTAAGTATGAAATAAGGTTTATTATGCTTTTTCTCTTATTGCTAAGAATTTGCATAGTGCAGACACTGAACATTGTTTCTTCAACTTGGACATTTTGAAATTTGTATTTATTTCCATATTTATGTTTCACCTTAAGAATGAATTGTTACCTGCAGTCTTTGATAATTATTTCCTGAATTGTCTGGCTGCCACTCCCATATCAGTCAGGTTCAAGGAAATTACTATAGCACCTTCACTTGCCGAAGCACACGGCTATTTACAGTTTAGCAGGCTGGTCCATCAATGTGGAACTGACTGAATGGATGTTCAATGGCTTGCCTATTTTTAAGATGCATCATTCTGACTTGGAATCAATTAAAGAGATGTTTACTGAATGAACAGTGCTGTATAAGTTTGTAGAAGTTTCCAGATTAGATAAATAATACTGCTACTCCTACTCCTACCCCTACTAATACTACTAATAATAATAAAGTACAGATTTATGTTTGCTTTGCTTTGTTGTTAAGCTTTTAAATCAGGTTCCTTTAATTTTTCAGATGAGTTTCTTCAAATAGGTCTTCCAGTTTTGATACTAGTAGTTATTGTGTCTGCAACAGTAATTTGTTGCCGGAAGAAAATATCTGAAAAGCTAAAATTACAAAGGTATGAATTCTATACATGGGTTTTATTAATGAAGATATAAATGATTTTTGCACAGTGGTAATTTTTATGTTACCAGTTTTGTTTAATAATAGTGTTGCCTTCTGTGTTGTTGCATTACCTAATTATCTGAGTGCCACGTGGCTTATGGCTAAACGTTTGGCTCTTCACTGCTGTTCCTACCATATTGTCGCTGACGATGATGAGTCATGAAGCCTTTGACTGCTGTTTGTTACTCAAGACTACTACAGTGCTTTGATGAGTGATGTTGGTTTATTATTTACAATCCATTTTATAAGATTCATAATACTATCTGATTGGTGTATATTTTTTGTGACTGATTTTGCTTGAATCCACCATCGATTAGTGCTTGATGCATTATGATAATGGCATTATAGAATGGATTAGATTTGATTATATTTGACTATGAATTTTATTGCTGCATTGTTGATAGAGGCATATACCTGGTAAATAAACTTGCCATTGCATTGCTTTCCACTTTAAGCTATCATAAAAAGTTTCTTGTGATAGGTTAGAGAGAGTTTGTATTTAAAGTAACATTAAACATGTAATCGAATGGCATAAATTACTTGGCGTCTGCTTCAGAACTGATCAGAGGAGCTCCTGCCTCGAAAGCTGTGAAAGAATAAGTAAGTGGGTAAGTATTGCATTTGTTAACACGCCATATGTCCATCGACTGAGCAAACTGAATCGTAGGCAAAAGAATAAGTGGGTTTTGAGATGGCCAGGAGCGACTGCACTCGATAATGAGGAAGAAAGGTGAGAAGAATAATTAAGATATGTGTCAAAATAATTCAGATTTGAGCACATTTGTGTTAAAGGGCTTTCAGACGAAATATATATCAAATTCTCCATCGGAACCGAGAAAACCAGCAACTACCTGTAGATGCTCCACCACATCTTCCACCTCGCAATGCTGCTCTTGCTGGAAATGACCATATCAGAACAAGCCAGCAGCTTGACGGTATGGTGGTTAATGTCTTTGTGTATTGATCTTTATCAAAGGTTTTTGTTTCCGCTACATTTTGCTATGTAGGTGATTTGTAGCTTAGCTGTATAACCCAAAAGATGGTCTGATGTGGTTAGGTTACTGTGATCCTGTATGCAGCTTCATTCGACTCACCAAGGACTGTAGAAGATTTGATCTTTGAGGGCTGATACTTGATTGATGTCTTGTATATAAGAATGTTTCTGGAAATTTAGTTATTAGGGGCTTTCAAATTGTTAACTCTCGGATGATTATTTATTAATTATTATTTCTGTTTTATTAAGCACCACTGTCTAGCAACAAAGCATCGGTAGACGGTGCTAAGCAGCTGGGCTTTAAGGAATTGTGTGAGGTCCCTATACGGTAACCGTCTCGGGGAGGCTCAAGCCCACGCATTTCACATTGTAAGGCGAGTGCGCAAACCATTTGGCTACCATGTCACACAATGAGCAGATAGTTTGATGTATCTTTGTAAGAATGTTTCTGGATATTTTTTTATGTAAGTCCTTTTCAAATTGTTGACCTTTCAGATGAACGGATAGTTTCAACAACCTCTAATAAATTTAACATATTAGCCATATGTTTTTTATGTGTGCCCCTGATGTGTTAACAAGCAAGAGCAAACTGTTAATTTTATTTAACTTACAGTAATTTCTAGGCGTAACTTATTCGATAGTCTTGAAGCTGATTAACCCAATACAGACGAGTAGGTAGTGATTGGTAGTGTAGGTGTCATGACGAGCAGGTAGTAATTGGTAGTGGGCATGTACTATTATCTAGGCCACTCTCAGCCTATCGCAGACGTTATATTTTTGAAACCTTACATCAATTAGGCCAAGATATTATAATTAAGTACAGAAATAAGTGGAAGATATTTTTAGAATTCGGTTATAAACATAAAAATCGACCAATCAAATCGGACATTTAAATCACGAATTTAAATAACCCAAAATGGCGGCGTGTTGTTTTTGTGGCCTTACTGACGACGAAATTCGGCAAATTCTTGATGAATTTGCATCAGATGATGATAGTTTTGACTCATCTGACAATAAAAACCTGTCTTTTGCTACCAGTGAAGAAGATAAAGTGGTTTTGGCTGAAGAACATTCTGACATCGACTCCGAATTAGACGGCTACGCATACATGCTAGCGGACCGTGAAACTGGGTCAGGCGGATGACTTGGGCGAGATAGACAGGACTGAACAAGTAGCAGATTTTCCCATTTGACCCCTAACTGTTCCATTTACAAGCGTCTGTGGCGGACCAGCCCCTGATGCACCATTTTTGATTTTTTTCTAACTCCTTTTGGATAAGCTTTTTTGATGTGCTAGTTGAACAGACCAGGCCTGCATGGTGAGTAGAGTAGGTCAAATGCACAGAAGGCAGGTAAACCCCACAGAATAAAATGGAAAACTACTTCTCCTCTAGCATCTTATGTTTTAGAGAACAAGATCAAGAATCCCAAAGGCTGCCCCAAGAAGGCTTAATATGAATGTGAAGCATGTAAAGTTGCTTTGTGCAAAGTTTTATGCTTCCACATTTGCAACGAGCAAAATCAGATAGTGGTTCTGTGGAGTGTAAGGAAGGTAAGCAATATAGCACATCGATACAACTGTTAAAATTTCCATTCTAAATTGTCATCTTAGAACTGTTCAGTCCAGTCTATTGAGAAAGAGAAGTCGATTCAGGAGGCTTCATCCATCTTCAAGGTGACCATCCAGTGCACTCAGGCATTCATAAAAATGGCTCTTTTGAGAGCTACCAAATATTTGAAAAGGAAACAAACTTCAGTATGTTTGGCTCTCTGTGTGCCTGGCTTGTTGTAATGTTACTGTTGTTGTCCTGTTGGTGTGCATGCTGCAGTGTTTTTGATGTCATGGTTGTATTACTATGTATGTGTTT
The DNA here is from genome assembly GCA_964023275.1 of Norana najaformis. Classification (NCBI taxonomy): domain Eukaryota; kingdom Metazoa; phylum Annelida; class Clitellata; order Crassiclitellata; family Hormogastridae; genus Norana; species Norana najaformis. The sequence continues at coordinate 9,466,764 of OZ029925.1, forward strand.
GGGAGGTGATAGGGTGAGTAGGCAACATGGGTGCCCCAAAATTTTTCTATCAGAAACTGGACAGAAGGGTTGAAAGAGAAGATAAAAAGCTAAGGAATGATGTTAACCTCAAGTCTGTATGCCAAAAATTACCAAGATCTGATAAGTTAAAAATTTCTCACTTTTTAGGCATTTCTTGTTACTCCTCTGGTACGACTACTGTCTGCATACTAAAAATATTATATCTCCTTCATTTATGAAAATATTTTCAAACATTTTGGAGGTTTTGTCTGATATTAATTGCTGCACAGTTCATTTGCTGACACTACATGAGTTGTCACTGAAAATGTTTTCTATAGGGGTTTGAATATGAAAAATGTTTTCAAATGGGGTGGGTACAGTTTGGGGCAACCATGAGTACCTCCAAAACTTTTTCTCAAAAACTGGAAAGATGGTTTGAAAGAGGAAATAAAATGATAAAGAATGATGTTAACCTCAAGTCTGTATGTCAAAGAATGACCAAGATCTGATAAGTTAGACATTTCTTACTTTTCATGTGTTTTCTTATATTTCCTTCAATTTGTACGACTTCATCTTACATACTAAAAATACTGTATCTCCTTCATTTATGAAAATATTTTCAAAATTCTTGTGAGGTTTTGTCTGGTATTGATTTCTGCACGATTTTTGTGCTGACACTACATATGTTGTCACTGAAATTTTTTTCCATAGGAGCCTGAACATGAAAAAAGTTTTAAACATGGGGTGGGGTACGGTTTGGGGCAACTTTGGGTACCCCAAATTTTTTTGTATCAAAAACTAGACGAATGGATGGGAAGAGGAGATAAAATGCTAAAGATTGATGGTAACCTCATGTCTGTAGGTCAAGAACTGACTAAGATACAACAAGTTGAAAACTATTTAATTAATAGGCGTTTTCCGGTGAAAATCGCTCGTCGTCAGGGCCTAGGCGGAAAAATTTCTCTCGTCGGTTAAGGGTTAAACTATAAATAAGAGTAAATGCCTACCAATTTGAAAACAGAGTGTACAGAGAAACCAAACACGGACATTTTGAAACAAACACTGCAAAATAATGATTTATATAATTATGTTCATTTCAGACCAAAAGAAAATGTTGGCCAACATACTATGTACCATTTATGAAGAACCTCTTAGCTTTTTAGTTTTTAATATTGTTGAATAATTGTGATTTATGTCATAGTTGTTTGGGTCAGAGAGTTATGCAAACAATTGAGCTTCTGTCTTTGTTATCTGTATCTTTAGAATGTTACCGAAGAACAGCACTGATACCGTTTGCGAATGAAGTCCCTTCAGCTGGAAATGTAGAGCGCCCATTGCACCAAAAAGCTCTTTCACATGGTTCACAACAGTGTGAAACCATAGCACATGTGCCAAACAGCCATATCTTGCCACTTGAGCCACAGGATGGAGAATCTTCACCACAGGAGGCAGAAGCTTTGTTGCATGAGTCACTCAGCGAAAATAGTGTATCACTTCCATCATTGCACCCCGATGTTGTTTTGCCGGAGAATGTCCTTGGACGAGCGCGTCTGCCGCTTGGGTCAGCAGATGTCCAGGATGATTCAGCAACAGGGCATAATTCAAAAGACCTCCATGCTTTGTCTAATTCAGAAGATCTCAGGGGTTCACAGACAAGGCTTGGTTTCGAAGGTCTTCGTGGCTTTTGGCCAACACCTGGTTCACAAAATCTCTCCAGAACATCAGTGAGGCCTTATGCTCGTGTTCAACCTCTAGTGCGCCTACCGGGACTTAATCGTGAAGCAACCGCGCCACAACATCCTCAGGTGAATGATCCACAACATATTCAACTGAACGATCAACCAAATCTTCAGCCAAACTATCAACCAAATCTTCAGCCAAACTATCAACCAGGTATAGTGTCTTGAGCTACTGTAATCTGAAAGCTTCTACATAGTGCAAAAATACTAAAGCAATAGACACCAACCAGTGGTCACTGCTAAGTTAAACCAGCAGGGTCTTGCCGAAGAAATTCAGAAGGGAAATTCATGGAAGCAGCAAAACAGCCATTGGGAATTACAATCTGTACAGAGATAGGATAGGTTTTAATCCTGATCAAAAGACCAACACAGGCTGCAGAACAAACTTGCACCAAAAGAGAGTTCTGATGCCAGAAGCTGATAGCCTGAACTTTAAGAAGTGTCTAATAGATAGAAACTGTAAGGGGTAGGTTGTTAGGCCATCGATTGACCTCTTAGAAGTTGTAAGCCTTGATAATTGGTATAGAATGATGACGGTAAAACCATAATTTAAGCCTCCAGTATTTCACAGTGGGATGTAAGGATTCCCAATTCTGGAAGACAGAGTCAAACATTTACAAATAACTAGGCCAAGGGTGTTTCAGTGTGCTCGGCATGTCCATTTACGTAAATTTTAGATCATTGAGCTCGTGTGCTTCTGATTAAGCAAACTAGTTGTGCAGAAATTGAATTTATTTTACTTAGTCTTGCACTGGTCTAAATGCTGGTGCAACATTGAAATGTAAATCTGTCTAAAATTTCTGAGTGCCAGTCAGAAGGTTGCTTAATCAAAAGATTATGATTTTGATTTTCTCATGGCTGATTGTGCTGTCATACCTGTACAGCTGCAATTATTAGTTTGTAGTGGGCACGGTAGCCGATTGGTTAGCATGCTGAGCTTGTTGCACAGAGAATATGGCTTTGAGCCTCGGCAAGGCAGTTGCTGTGTAGGGACCTTGAGCAAGTCCACGCACAAGCATGATCCACATAACTCCTCACACTCAGCATGGTTGATGCTTTGTCTGATGGCCATGGGTGCATTTCTGAACTTTGGAAGGAGGACAATATCTAATGCAGTTGTATTTGTATATTGTACTGTACTGTATACATACATGTATGTATCTAAACACTTATGTTGTTCCTTCTTAGAACCTATTGAATATGCTTCTTTCTTGCTTAATTCCTTTCAATTAAAGCTCAGATAGCTAGAGAAGACACCTTGGATAAGCTTCTGAACGTGGGTTGATCTCAAGCATAAGCTTCTTGTATTCAGCAGCATTTCTCCTCTCAGAACTGCTGTTGCGAGTTAATGTTCTCAACTGGCGATCTTCAGATTCAAATTCAATCAAAATGGAAACATTTTACAGAATTTCTTTGTCTGCATGTTGCCCAACCCAAATCAGTTTTAAGAATTTATCATTTGTTTTGCTTCTTTTAGCTCCTCTTTATCTTCTAATTCTTTGTCTTTTTTATCTGACTTTTAAATAGATTATTATTATTAAAAAAATTTGTAACGTGCGCAGTCTGCACTAAGATTGCTTAGTGGCATATTGCTAACACATTTACTTTACGCATCTTCATCTGGCATTCAAATCCCAGTGCATTGATGAAACTGATGATTTGTTGTCAAGAGTTATGTATCCTGTATGGATAGGTTGGTCAGTTATTGTCATGCTTGACAGGTCATTCAACCTCCTCAGATTGTTGTTGAGAGAGGTGTGTAATATCGTACCTTACCTAACCTTTTGCTTCAGTTGTTAACATAATGCTCTAATGTAACTTCTGATTGAAACTGCTTTTCTTTCTAGGTGTTCCAAATCATATCGTGTTTGTAGAGAACGTCTATAGTATTGATTCAATCGGCCAAAGTCACGAAGTCACTTAAAAGGATCGATGTTATGGAGCGACAAAGTACAATAGAACTGAGAGAAATAAATAAACAGTTTCGATATTCAACATACAACAAGTGTATGTTACTGTAGTTGAGCAGGTGTATAGCTCTACTTCTAAAAACTTCCCCCTGATGCCCAAAATTCACCTTACTTCGCTTAATGTGCAATAGACTGTGTGCACAGTATTGTTCATACATGATCTAATTTAACTGTAGAGATACAGGTACTGCAGGTACATTGCCTTTTACGAGCATCAGAATTACTTCACTGTCATGTTCCTGGGGTTTTCTATAATACAATACAACCAGCTTATTTATCACGTTTGGGACTGCAGAGATGTGAGAAATGACCTGAGTTTGTCAAATACTCCGGAGTTTATAGGCCTACCTGGGTCTTTTTTTTATTCTAGTTTTTGATGATTTTAGTCATTCTTTTATGTACATGGCTGTAGTCAATGAGGTATTTTTTGGACAGACTATCTTCTTTGGTGCTTCTGACAAAACAACTGTCAAAGCAACAAGTTTTTATGGTGACTGGAAATAGGTTCTAGTAACAGAGTATTTTCTTTCAGACTAAACTGAAATGTTTGGTTGTTTCTTCCAAATTGTTTTCAACTGTATCTACAGCTGCCTTATTTGCCAACAGAACCTGCAGACCTTTGTTATGATAGTTTTGCATGCTTGAAGAGATGCTGGATCTTATTTGAGCCCTTTTTGCTGGATGTAGCAGTATCAAAATACCCAACCCCATAGTACGGTTAGCCGCACAAGATCAACGGAATAGCTTAATCTAGGCCTTAGTACTCAGTTGGGATGTGAATGCCCACAAAGGGTTGGGGTGATCCCAAATGCGGGCAGATACGGCAAGGGAGGGGTGCAGAGTAGGTCATTTTAGTAGAAGTCCTTTATGAACAACCCCTTATGAAATCTGCAGTCAACAGTGTGTTGTACATTGTTTCTTTCACAACGAATATGATTTTAAGCATTTTTTTAAATGCCATCTAAGACTGAGTTACGTGAAATTTGTTTGTGCTTTCTGAAGAATTTGCAGTTTATGATTGCATTGTTTGATTGAGCACAACTGCAGATACAGTATACTTTTGAACAAAGATGTACTGTCTAATGGAGAGTCGTAGTACCTCTCATTATTTATATTTTGGTCACACATGATTGTTTACAATTAACAGTGCTGGGTTCTTTTGGAAATCGCTGCCAAGAACTATTCGTTCTGTCAGTTCTTTGATGTCATTCAGGTCTAAACTTAAGACTTATCTGTTTCAACTTGCTTACCCACCGTAGCCTAACTTCTGGTTTCTCTTGAACTATAGGAAATCGACCCGGCTTCTCCAGTGGATCCACCGCTTGCAATTCCTGCTTCGGCCTTTCACTCAAAACTGAAAGCATTCCTCTTCCACAGGTCTTACCCTCACACCCCTTCTTCCTCTTATCTGTCTCTGCTCTCCAACCCCAAACACCACCCACCGTAGCTGCCACGCTGTCTCTCTGCCTGACTCTTGGATCTTGACCCGGAACCGAACCCTTTTGCCTATCGATTTTGTTTTGACTGAGCGCCTGTGAATAAGCTGGTCCCCACGGCACGGCTGTAGAAATCTTGGAGTTACGATTACAATTACGAATGGATTATAATTTTGATTACGATTTCGCTTGAAGCGACTTTCGATTGATGCCTTATGCATTGTGAAAACGGCGCTATAGAATTTATTACATGAGATTAGATTAGACATTTGAGCAAAAATTACATATCCAGGTAACCTTTTAATATATTACCTGTAAGGACAGCAAGTTTATATACACTCTTTTATGGCTGTTCATTATTTTGTATATATATTTTTGAACAAAAAGTTTGTTTAATAATTTATTTCAATTCTCAGTTGCATTTAATGACTACCACTTTAAACAACTTGTTTGAAAGCATATGTATATAATATATATATATAATACATATAATATATATATATAATATATATATGCACAGAAGTATATATATATATATATATATATATATATATATATATATATATATATATATATATATATATATATATATATATATATATATATATATATATATATATACAGCTTGAAGAGGTTGAACTAGGTAGAGGGGCATTAGATAAAGCCACAAGAGGGTTGAAGGAGATGAGAAGTTTCGGAAGTCGGGTAGATCGTTCCGTGGGTGAAGTGCAGTATTGGATACAGTAGCGGCTTCAGGATTGCTTGCCTAGGGGGGCAGAACATTTCCAGAGGGGTGCCACATTCTGGCAGTCCACCATGCACGGATATGGTCTGAGGGGCGCTGGCATATAACCAGCGGATTCTTTGACTCGTGTTTGCCACGCACCGGAACAATGTTTGGCTTTCGGACGTTCTCGGTGTTTCTTCCACGGTTTGGAATTCACTGCCTAGTTTTGTGCATTCTGTTTGTCCTCTAGCGTCGTTCAGATCTAAGCTCGTCTGCTTCAGCCTGTACATCCACCGTTACCTAACTTCTTTTTCTGACTTACTGGATTTCGACCTGGCTTCTCTCACGGGTTATTATGATCTTGACTGCGAGTTCACTTGAAACAACCATCGATTGATGCTTTAGGCACTTTGTTAACGGCGCTATAAAATGCATTAGCTAAGTTACCGGCGCTATAAAAGTCATCAGATAAGAACTCTGGCTGCAGATGTGAGTTGCCAAAGCTGAAACAGATGTTTGAAAAGTGTTCTTCAACGAGTGAACTTAGCCCTACATTTCTTGAGCTTTTAGAATAAGAAACTACTGTAAATGACGTGATTCAGCAGCCTGTTATGTGACTGCGTCCTGATAGTTCAAGTTAGCTTGTTGTATTGTCCCGGATACGTGTAGATTTGTTCTGTAAGAAGCGCTATATAAGTTATCAAATACAATGCAATATCCTACCGGGTCCAGGTAGCTGATAGGATCCGGATAATCGAACCGGAAGCAGTTTCATCCCTTCTTCCCGTACACAAAACCCCATTCCCGACTTACCATGTACCGCCTGCACCTGAGTTAAGAAGACCAGTGCAAAGTACAAAGAGCAGGTGTACAAAGAGCAGGTGTACAAAGGCGGTCAAGAGGTCAACTTCGGTCATGATACTCCCAGACTCAGTTGGGACGTGTTCATTTATCGTTGTCAATATCAAAAAAGCAATTTTTAATAATGCCATATATGCATATACTCATGCGTGCATTGGATGTAAGGGAGCATTCAGAGCGCTGAGCCTCTGTGCGTGAGGATCCCAAGGTTCGCGTCCCGGTCGTGGCTTATTTCAGAGATTTAAATCTCGGGCTAGTACGGTCCATACACAAGGACCTTAGATGGTGTGGCGCCCATTCAAACGGGCAGCGGTGGTGAAGGATCTCACCCGATGAATTCATTGCAAAATGAGCAGGGTCGAGCCCGTACGGTCGCTATATAAAACCTATACATTTACATTTGATGATGGCCTGCGAGATGACACACAGTTTGACAATGCCACCTAACTCGGCTTCACACAACAGGCGCGGTATAGGCCTACGAACTACTCTACCCCACTTCTTCGTTGACTTGCAGGTCCATGCACGGTCTCAGCTCAGTGTACATTAGAGTACTAAACTGCCTCTGTGAAAAAATACCTGTTGTAATATAGGCCTAATAGATTAATTATTGTTAAGAGTTTTGTGTCAAACCTCCATGCCGTGTTTATTCAGTTGAACCATGGTGCTTATCGTCTGCGCGAGTAATTAATTTAGACTCGCATGATTGATTCCAAGTATTTTGCTTCACCTGCTTCACACCCCCTCGTCGTCAGTCATGCATGGCAGACGGCCAGTACGTCAGTCTGTTCGCTGTGCTCGCGTTACTTATTTGGCCCATTCCGCTAGCAAGCAATATAGTGCATGGTTTTGATAGCCGTCACCCAGTAGTAGTTCTTTTATGTTTTACTACTGTCAGACTCAAATGTATAGGCCTGCTGTTGAGAAGAATCGCGTCAAGGCCTACAGATGTGACATACGCGAATGGACCAAGAGGCCTACATCTGACACATATCACTTATGACGAACAAGCGGTCTCGTGTAAGGGTTTAATGCGGTAAACTCGGAATTACTAAAACAGGTAAGAACAAATGTAATAATCGTACAGTAATCGTAAACTCGAGGTTTCTTCAGCGCCCAACGAAAGCTAAGTCGCAGCAACCAGCTTATTCACTGGTGCTCAGTCAAAACAAAGTCGATAGGCAGGAAGGGTTCGGTTCGGGTCCAGGTCTAGATTCAAGTAAAGCATGCAGGCAGGCAAGCAGGCAGGCAAGCAGGCAGGCAAGCAGGCAGGCGGGCGGGCAGGCAGGCGGCGGCTACAGTGGATGATGTTTGCAACTAGATCTGCAGGATAGATAAGCAGAAGAAGAGGAATCAGGATAGAAAACTTCGACATACACGGTCATTATTATAGCTAGGCCAAGTGTCCGGGCGAATCGTAATCGTAATTGTAATCCCGAGATTTCTACAGCGCCCAACGAAAGTCGCGCCGCGGGGACCAGCTTATTCACAGGCGCTCAGTCAAAACAAAATCGATAGACAAAAGGGTCCGGTTCCAGGTCAAGATCCAAAGTCAGACGGAGAGACATCGTGGCAGCTACGGAGGGGGTGGTGTTTGGGATTGGAGAGGAGAGAGAGAGAGAAAGCAATATATATATATATATATATATATATATATATATATATATATATATATATATATATATATATATATATATATATATATATATATATAAGAGGAAGAAGGGACAGGATCTGTGAAAGAGGAATGTTTTCAGTTTTGAGTGAAAGGCCGAGGCAGAGACCTGATTAAATAGTGCAAGCCGTGCAGCGCCGAATTAAGCGAGGAGAACGGCGAAATAAGCATACAATGATAGGCGTACTTGGCAAACTCAAATAAGTAGCTGCGCCATGTTGTCGAATGGCTTAAGTAGCGCGCAGTAGCAGTTTACTGATTCGTTGAGAATTACCTTATTACTGCAGTTGAAGATAGGAATTATAGTGCGTGTAGCGTCGGAAAGAGGTCAGAGTTCACGTCTAACATAAATGGCCTCGCGGCCAACTACACCCAGATCTTGCACTACATAGGCCTTCGCCTAACAATATTGGGCCTACACCAGACAGTGATAGGCCTACACAGGTGATTAATGTTATCCTACCACCTGTCTTAAATACATCCGCCTTGTCTTACATTCGTGTTCTCTCTGGGTCTCCAGCATTTGTAGCTTGCATATAGTTTGTGTCGTCTCGGCGTTGTTGTCGGTGTGTGTGTCTGTGGATGTGTCTGTGTGTGTGTCTGTGTGTGTCTGTGTGTGTGTTTGTGTGTGTCTGTGTGTGTCTGTCTGTTTGTCTGTCTGTCTGTCTGTCAACTTGTAGGACTGCAAGCACCCTGTAGAAGTAGGCCTATGTCAATTTTGGTGGACGAGGGAGGACAGAGAAAGGGAGAGCAGGTTACTGCAGGGCAAAGGAGGGCAGTTGCAGGGCATGACAGGGCAGGGCAGGGCAAGGCAGGGCAGAGGGTTAAGGGATTACAATCACTCAGGATAAACAGCTCTCAAAATAGGAAAGATTCTTTTGTTTCGTCTAGAACTATAACCCGCTCACATACTAAATGTCTAACAACGAATAAGAGTACTACTGCTAAGTACTGCTACTGCTGTTGCTGTTACGGCTGCTTCTACTGCTGCTACAACTACTGCTACTATTACTCCTGCTATTACGATTACTACAACTATTACTAGGTGTAGAAAAACTGAACTATAGTAGTGGAAATTATATCGCTTTGTTAATGTTATACATATTTATTATTATTATTATTATTATTATTATTATTATTATTATTATTATTATTATTATTATTACATGAAATAAAAATAAATATCGATACCAACCTTGACCTTGGCCTGGCCGTGCCTTCCTGGGTCAAGGCTTCGTTAATTACATGACTGGTTAAAGGCAAATGCTCAATCAATCGACTACCGTGTCCAAACAAGCATTGTCTGATCTGACATCATGCCAACCACTGTGACCAGACACCAGTGATCTCTTGCCAGCCACTGTGGCCACACACCAGACTGTTTTCTTCTGTCATAACAAAAGACCACAACTTCTGAACTTGATTGCCAGGCAGTAACATATATCTAGTCTCTGAGCCTCACAGAATAATTCGTGGGACAACAAGTGCAGATTTTACAACACTTTTAGGCAGAGTAATGCAATTTAAATCTTACCAATTGTCTTTGCTCCATGCATAAGTTGCGCGAGGAAAACTAATTTCTGCTCTTGACAAATCTTAACAAATCCGCAAGCACCATGTGTTGCTTCAGTTCATCCAGTTCAGAAGGGCGCAGTAGTGTAGAGGTTACCATGCTGGACTGTCAAACGGTTACCATGCTGGACTGTCAAATGATTATCATGCTGAAATGTCAAAAGATTACCATGCTGGACTGTCAAACGGTTACCATGCTGGACTGTCAAGAGGTTACCATGCTGGACTCTCAAAAGGTTACCATACTGAACTCTCAAAGCGTGGATCGAGAGTTCAAATTCCGGCCACGGCAAGATATTTTGAGACTTTCTATTCCACTTTCGCCATAAGCGAAACAATTATCGTACACTGTTGGTATACGATAGACGTACAGACGGCGAGGGGGAGGATTGACCACTCGCCTTTATCGTAATCATAAGCGCTTAACGAAAGCTAAGTCGCGGGAACCAGCTTATTCACAGGAGCTCAGTCAAAACAAAATCGATGGGCAACAGGGTTCGGCTCCAGGTCAAGATCCAAAAGTCAAGCCGTGAGATAGCGTGGCAGCTATGGGGGTGGTGGTGTTTAGGGTTGGAGAGGAGAGATAGATAAGAGGAAGAAGGGGTGTCAAGATAGGATCTGTGAAAGAGGAATGTTTTCAGTTTTGAGTGAAAGGCCGAAGCAGAAATTGCAAGCGGTGGAGCATCGATGAGTTTGTATGATGGGTCAGAAAACTGTCGCAGTTCAGGGGGGAGTTTATTCTAGAGTGGTGGGGCATAAAAGTGCTTTTGAGATATAAGCTCGTTCCTGTTATAAGCTTAATCCAGTCTAGTACTACTGTATGTACACGCACCTTCCCAATATTATAAGCTCACTGTTGTTATAAGCTTAATACAGACGAATGCTGTGTACACACACCTTTCCACTGTAAGCTTGGTGTTGTTATAAGCTTAATACAGGCGAATGCTATGTACACACCTAAACACCCACAAACTCGTAAGTAGATGCAATTAGGATAAAAATTGGTTGAAAGAAACTCAGAAAAGAACTTGAGCAAACTATGTAGTTTTTCAGCTGCAGAGAACCACAATGACGGTTGGATTTTAACACGAACTATATTGCGCCTAAAGCGAACATCTTTATCATTAAGCCTATACGTGGATAACTTTTGATATATAAGATTTCCTATAGCATCATGTAATGCGATCAATGAAATGACAAACTCTTTGAAGCAAAAGCGAAAGAAGACTGGTGTTAATCACATTCGAAAGCTGAAATAAGCCGTATTTAGGTAGGCCTAACAACAAACCTAGCCGATGACTTTTCTTGAATGATGGCAGATCAAATGTCGGATTGATTTTGGCAGCCTTTTAGGCATGCAGTCAAATAATTTGCGTGTCTTCTCAGACAACAGGCGATAAAATTAATGTAATTCTTTAAGTACATAAAAATTATCAAGTCAGTAGTAGAAATGATTTGATGTTGTGAACCAAAGGGCGATGTAAAATTATCTGGAGAGAGAAATAAATGTAAATTTGATAATAATAGTAATAGTAGTAGTAATAATAATAATAATAATTATTATTATTATTATTATTATTATTATTATTATTATTATTATTATTATTAATGTTATAAATAAATCTCAACGATCAACCTGTACTTCGTCTTAATATATACATATATATATACTTTTGGATCTTGACCTGGAACCGAACCCTTTTGCCTATCGATTTTGTTTTGACTGACCGCCTGTGAATAAGCTGGTCCCAGCGGCGCGGCTTTCGTTGGGTGCTGTAGAAATCTCGGAATTACGATTACGATAAGGCTATATTAAAAATCCTCTGTAAGGCCCTTTAACAGAAGAAATGAAACCTTTTGTAGGCCTATGGCGCACAAAGATCATAATTATAGATCGGGTCTATATTTTAAGGAGGCGGGCACCTGCCAGACAGGTTTGCGGTTCTGGTGATACACAACAGCAGCGGTTTACAAAAATGGCTTTAAAATTTTTTAATGGCTTAAAATACCTCTCACATTTTCGCTAACTTGCGTGATTTTGATCGTTTCTCAAATGAAATTTACATTTCATACCAAACAGACACTGATTAATTCGTTGTATCGATTAAGAGCGACAGTTAACAAATGGGCTGTTTTCAGCTCAACTGGACTTTTAAGGTGGTTGCAGAGCAGGTAAAAATCTTTTCATTAAGCCCTATTGCATTTATTGCACTCCAATTTTTCAACATGTCTTAGTAAAATAAACCTTAATGTATCTAGAAGATGCTATGGCTAAATTACATGGGTTGGACTATATTTTAAAATTAATTTTCTTACTTCGAAAACCACTTGGCCGGATTCTTCCGTTTAAGTTCATCTAACTAATGATGTTCATTATTCACTTAGGCCCACTATATCTGATCAGTTTTCAATTTCGACACACATGAAATAGATGAGAGCTCATATCTAAATAATTAAGCCTACAGAACGATTTCAGTATTAAAGTTTGTCTCAAGTCTTAGAAAAGTTGAAAATAAACATTTGTGCTTCTGTCTAACTGCGAATGAACTGAATGTGGCTTAGGCGATAATTTATCTGTTTTACCAGTATTTAGAAGGAATAGCACACAATATTTCTAGCGAATAATGAGCAAGATTCTACATACTCTGCTTGTGCTGCTGATGCTTGTCAACTGGTTACCAAGTGTCATTGAAACTGTCTTGCAATGCGTTTTCTACAATTAGTGTTATCAAATAGGCCTATAGATAGGCCAATAATATTTGACGAGTTTTTAAATGAAATTTTACTTGTTATAACAGAAGCCAACAAATCCAGACTCAATATTTCAAAAGTTTATTTCCAATATATTTCAAAACCTTATTCACTAAAATGTATAATAATAACAACATGTATAGGCCTATAGTATAGTTATATTCACATTTGGTGTGCTTCTGACACGCGAAAGGTCCCGGACCCCAAACGACAGCGCTAAAACAGCGGTACAATACGTCAAACGTGTTGCTTCTATTCCCCAGATACCCACGTTCACTGGGCCCATATGGTACCACTAGTAGCCAGCTACGCGTTCAATGTTGGTCTAATTATCGTGGCTGTGGCTGTCAGGGTCTTTCCTTCTCAGCCTCTCTGGTCAACTTCTGTTAAGTCACGTTCTTGCCCTCTTATCCTAGACCTTAAGTTGTAACTCTGATTCTCCGTCCCTGAACTCTGTTTTTCTTCTGTCTGTGAGGGTATTTCCTTTTCAGTCTCTGCTCAACTTCTTCTGAGTCACGTTCTTGCCCTCTTATCCTAGACCTTAAGTTGTAGCTCTGATTCTCCGTCCCTGAACTCTGTTTTTTCTTCTGTCTGTGAGGGTATTTCCTTCTCAGTCTCTGCTCAACTTCTTCTGAGTCACGTTCTTGCCCTCTTATCCTAGACCTTAAGTTGTAGCTCTGATTCTCCGTCCCTGAACTCTGTTTCCCTGTCAATGACCTGCATGCTCGCACAGTACATGAAACTGTCGACATAGATAACCTTAACCAAGAAGAAGAAGAACACGTGTAAGGAATGCATCATGCAGTTATCAGAATTGGCTCCATTCTCAGCTACACAGACCGTGAAGACTCATAGGAACAAGAAACATCTGGACTGAAACACATCGTGAAACCCCCTCCGTTTTCTGTCGATATAAATAACTTCAACCAAGAAGAAGAACATGTGCAAGAAATGCGTCACGTAGTTATAAACATGGCTTCGTTCTCAGTTATACAGACCGTGATGACTCATGGAAACAATAAAATACCTGGACTGAAGCACAGCGTGAAACCCCTCTGTTTTCCAGCCCTCTCTTCTTAGTTAATACGTCTTATCTGTGACATCTCCATAGAGGTCAAAGTCTTAAGCTCCTCCCTGTTTTTTGTGAAGTGGGAGCTTGGCAGGAACTGGGTCATTGCTGCTGATGAGCTCAGACAGGAAGTGATGTCAAAACTTTAGATTTACATAATCATAGACCTTTGCGTGTCTCCTGTGACCCGACTCAGATGAATAGACAATTATGCCTAACAGAAAAGGACATCCAGACTGAAGGGACACAGTGAGAGAGGGAGAGAGAGAGATGCAGCAAGGGAAAGGGCAGACAAGAAGACAGACATATACAGACAAAAGACGAAAGAAAATATGACCACGGACAACCAGACAAGAAGACCCGCATATACAGATACTGTGGATTAGTACCAATTATTTGGCTCAGGATTATAGGATGGGATAAAAATCAGGGGCTTTGGATAGGAATCGAACAATACAGAGAGTTTAAAAGATGATATAGTAAGGAGTATGACTAACGAAACGCAGCCCAAACGACGGATTCTTCCGCGTACAACTTATGAGCTCTGCACGACATATGGATTGAAATTTTAGGTTTCTGAAAAACGACTTCTTCCGTCGATCGTCGCCCGTTCGTTCCGATCTTGTTCTTTCCCCTGGTGGTTCACTTCCACTTCCGCTAAAGTGGAGTCGGATGCAACAAAGACGACGACGACGATGACGAAGATGGCGCGAAGAAAAAGCGTCTTTGACTACAGACTAAGAGTGAGTACAATAAGCAACGACTACTGACGATGATGACGACGATGATGATTAAGACGTACCAATACAGTATAATACAATGCAAGTTAAATTTGATAATGCACCCCTTAAACTAACAGTTCATAAGTAACGAAGTGACCAAAATATAAATATTATTTGACTACTTCACTGCATCGCATCTTATCACATTACATGGTTTACATTACATCGAATCACGTCACATGCGTCACGCTACGTTGCCTGAAAGACCGGTGGCATACATGCAATTAAAAAAAAATCACAACACCTTCGAAAAACTTCAAGAAGCTACTAGGATCGATGATGTCACAGGTCACTAAGAACAATAAGTTCATCTTTGATGCTCGAATGGCTCAAAAGGTCATCAATGGAGGGATATCGCATACACGCAGAACCCACCCGATGCAGTCTTATGATGCTACACGACGTCGAATTACGTTACGCGAAGCGAATATTAAGTTACACAATGTTACATTAAGTTACACGAGGTCACATTAAGTCATACGAGATCACATTAAGTTACACGAGGTCACATTAAGTTACATTTTGTTGCAATACATTACAGCGTGCTTCGTTCCCTTCTTAATATTACATTTCCAGTAAATGTCCCTGGCCACTTACTGTACACCGACCCACGCCGACGATTCCTCGCTTAGCCGATGGACATACGGCGTGTTAACAAATGCATTACTTACTTACATGCATACATACTTACTTTCATACATACATACATACATACATCAATACATACATACATACATCAATACATACCTACATACATACATAAATACATACATACATACATGCATACATATATACTTATATACTTACATGCTTGCTTGCTTGCTTGCCTACTTACTTACTTACTTACTTACTTACTTACAGGACGTTCTGCCTGTGCTCGGGTGTGTTGTGCTCGTCTTCAACGTCGTCGGTTACTTCGGTGGCTTTCTGTTCGTCGACTTCAACACCCGTTACGTCAGATACCACGACGCCAGCCGCCAACACGAGCGACAATCGAACCGCGATGTCCCTCTCCGAGACGACCGTCCAACCTCCCGTCTCACGTACGACACACCCAGCTTGTCAACGGCCCAAGCAACCAACCCGGTGAACAGTCCAAGGGTTGCAAGGAGAACGACGCCGGGGCCCCAATCGGCGAAGAACAGTAGGAGGACTCCTCTGTCAAGGAGTGTCGTACAGCACTCCGACCCGTGTGTGTACAATAATGGAAGACCTACTGGCGACGGACGATGGTTCAACTTCAGCGTACCGTCTTATCGGTTCTACGCCTATTCGGCCATCTTGGACGATAGGAAGTCCCTGCGGTCTGATCCAGTCATAAGGATCATCGGCGTCGGTTCGAAACCCGAGGACGACTCGGAAGAAACGAATCTTCGGCTGTTCTGCGTGCTGCACTATGCACCGAACCAGAACGTCTACGTCGCGATGGACCGATCAGCTGCCAAGATTGGTTACGGTTGGGTGCTCAACAACGAGTGGGTGAGAGAGTACATCTTCACTTGTCCTCTGTCCGAGTCGCGGGTCCCGCGAGCTCTTGCCGTCGTGGAGCACTCGGGGGATGTTGTCGAGTCGTGTATGCCCGTAGAGGTTCCACCAAAGCCGGAGAAGAAGGAGGACTTCGCGCTGTGCGTCCAGGTCGCCTACGCCAAGATCAGTCCCTACCGGTTGACGGAATGGCTCGAGCTGCAGTGGATTTTAGGAGTACGGTACGTTGGCATTTACAACCTATCACTCGATCAGGAGACGGTCGACGTGCTGACGCCGTACATCAAAGAGGGCTACGTCGATCTGAGAAAGACGGATTACATCGAACATGGACCTCAGCAGTACCTTCTACAGGGTACTCCAGTTATCAATGACTGTATCTACCGTAACATTCACCGGTTCCATTACATCCTTGTCATCGACTTCGACGAGGTCATCATGCCGAAGGGTCACGCTTCGCTGCGGGAACTAGTCGACTTCCTCCAGCAGAACTACTCCAAGATGTCTTTTCCTCCAGTCAACTACATCTTCTACAACAACTACTTCTTCCTGGAACTTCCGCCGGATACGTCCGAGTCGCCGTACCTTACAATGCTGCGCTACCGAAAGAAGGTTCCGGTCAGTCCGTTCGGCTACTCGGTCAAGTCGATCGTTGACAGTCGAGCGTGCCTGGCGATGCATAACCATTACTGTTGGAACGTGACGAATGAGTATTTGGACCATGGCTACCCGCACGTCGTCGACTATAGCATCGCGGTCAACCAGCATTACAAGAAGTGCCACCTGAATGAGACGGAGTGTCACAACCTGATCAGCAAGGCCATCCAGGACGACACCATCTTACGGCACTCCAAACAGCTGAAAAGAAGGGTCGAAGATAGGATACTACAAATAAAAGGCCACATCATCTGAACCGCTGTAGCTTGTGTCCGATCATCTATCTGTGTGTCATTTGCAAAGGCTCTGACTATTCTTTGTGGTACCTAAATATATTATAGTCCACAAGGAATAGTCCAAGGCGTGTTTATTAACACAAAATAGTTGTCCTTTGATGTCAGTCCACAAGAAACGGTTGTCCGTTGTCATTAGTCCGCAGGGAACGGTTGTCCTTTGCCGTTAGTCAGCAAGAAACGGTTGTCCGTTGTCGAGCGATTTAATCTGTAAGGACAAATGATTTGTCCATCGTTGTTATTAAATATGTATACGTATATATGTAACAAGACACTTATTATAACATGTTACAGGTGTCTCTTAAAAGCGCTGCACACAAAGCGGACCACAACTGATCTAAACAAGGGTTAGAACGTTTAGGTAGATTGAAGGTGTGTACTGAACAGAGTCAACTGCAGAAATACGTATATACAGTACAAAGGAAGATTTTTCCAAGTGCAACAGAGGAGAGTGAAACTGGGTTCGAGTTCACGTGAGGGAGCGAGGCAGCAGAGCGCAGCGATCGCCGACTTTGTAATCTGTAGGAATCGTGGGCACAGACCAGTTCTGAATATTGGGGTACACTTTTTCTCCAGCTCACTGGTTAGGTGAGAAAAATTTTTCCCAATTTTTTTTGCACGAAATTGTTACTTTTTTACATAATTTTTAAACTTTTGACGTCGACATTCACGAAAAATTTTATGCGACATTTTTGTCATAAAAATTTTGAGCACCTTTTTCTGTCCGTGAGTCCGCGCGATAGTTTTTCCGTCATCTCCTACGGATTCATGCCCTGTTTCTGCTGTTTTCATTTCACAGCGTTAATGGTTCAACAGAAAATTGATAATGTCCTGAACATCGAGAAGACATAACCACCAATGTCCCCAACCTAACTGTTGACAAAATTAAGTTATTAGCGTGGTTGAAAATCAGCTCCTAAGTCACGTAAAGGACCCAGCCTAGCCTTGATGCATGATAGAAGTTTAGGACCATGTTAGGGTTGTCATGCATTAAGATGGGCTAAAATTTGCACCTGAAATCAAAGCCTCGTTGCGTGATGTCTGACAGTCTTACACACGGTGCTTTTACGACGATCTGAAATGGCGCAATATAAATGTTGTTTAGAAGATGGTTGGCTCTGTCGGTGTCAGTGACCTTATGGGATTGACAAGATTTGCGGATAGGCATTGGAGCCCCATCTTAAATGTTTTATTCATTACTGCAGCGGTGCTGTCGAAATGATCATATTAGAGTACATTAGATTAAATTACATTGGTTGGGATTACCTTTGATTGGGTTTGATTGCGCTATATTAATTTAGATGTTTTACATTGCTAGCCTATCTAAGCCAGGTCCACGCCTACGGTTGTTGGGTCTCAGGCCAGAGGGCGGCCAACAGAATCGGAATAACTCATGTCCGGCAGAATAGGATCTAATCCGCTTGATGAACTGCAATGTATTTCCTCTGACCTCTCGATTACAACGGCCCCACAGGTGGGCTGTCGACAGGTGAACGGCAGCCCTTATTGGAGGTGGCGAGTACTTTTCGGATGTCGCACGAGGGCTGCTGGGATTAAGACCGATTCCCTCCGCAGTCGATTAATTATGCACAGGGAGAACGAAACCCTCGGGCAGGTCATCAGGGATGCGTCAACGGCTGTAACAACATTTCACCGAATCGGGGGCGACAACGGCGCGGGCCTGGCTCCCCGCCGCCTCTCTCGAGGGACGGTTTGCCCGCGGACGAGTCTCTGCCTAATCCACCGGAAGCAGCGTAAAGAACAATCGCACGGCGCATGGTAATTTAAGCAATCGCCTACTTATCGCTTTCCACTATACTGTATAATGTACAGTATCGGTATTTTTTAAAATTCCGCTACTGCCTTTAGTCGGGTAGTGCCAGTCCCAAGCCTAGATAAAGGAGGAGGGCGACGTCAACGGCCTTTGATACCGTAAGATGTGGTTAAACATTGGAACTACTTTTTTGCGCTACCAAATGTTGGGTGGCTATAAATCAGCTGCTATCAACCATATCGAGTGCCATGTTGCGTCAGTTTCAGGACAAGGTCAGTGTCCAAAAAATGTTCAACTAAAACAGTGTTGTTGGAACTAACGAGGCACCTGAACAAAGATGGTGGCCTCCGAGGTTGTGCAACAGTTCGACAATGCGATGGTTGTCGACAGGCTGCTTATTCTTACTGCACCGCGTGCAATTTGTCCTTTCGTTAGCCACTCGCGCGGAAAGCCCTTGACAGTTTGGGCAGCAGTAACAGCAGTTACTATGGTTGGGAGCAGAGCATGAGATGCCGGTGCATCACCGGCTGCTCGGTGAGGATATTAATCGACATTATGGCTGAAACCTTGTCTAAGTGGAACGAGAAATTCGGGGAAATGAACTGGATTTCACCAAATGAATGTTGCACGAGCCATAAAGACAAGCGACGCTTTCTGATTGAGTGATAGCGTCACGCCGCCACCGGAGCCTCGGATGTAAAGCTAGAAATAAAAGTAGATGGAAAAGAATTACAAGATTCTAAAACTTAACTCACGCGTCTGTGACTTCCTCCGAGAAATCTATTCTTAGCGATACACACTGGGGTGACTTATGTTGTAACGCACTGTAATGTAGTCGGGTGTTGGGGTAACTTATGTTGTAACGCACTGTAATGTAGTCTGGTGTTGGGGTGACTTATGTTGTAACGCATTGTAATGTAGTCTCGTGTTGGGGTGACATGTTGTAACGCGTTCTAATGTAGTCTGGTGCTGGGGTGACTTATATTGTAACGCATTGTAATGTAAACTTGAACTCGCATAAAAACGGAAGTAGATGATGTTCGGTGAAGGCTTCAAGTCCTTCAGCCGTAAGACACGCATCAGACAGTTTGACATTTATTGAAACCGTCATCCGGAAAATATCTATTCTAATCAGACCTGATCTAATCTAAACTTAACTGATCCATTTCGATCCGGTCTGATCTTCTATGCCTCAGGAAAATTACAGAAGCTAGCAAATGAGCGTGTTAGCTTCAATTTTAAACACCATCCACCGTAGCCTTCCGATTGTCTGACTGCCTGACTCCTGGATCTTGACCTGGAACCAAACCCTTTTGCCTATCGATTTTGTTTTTACTGAGCGCCTGTGTGTGAATAAGCTGGTTCCCGCGACTTGGCTTTCGTTGGGCGCTGTAGAAATCTCGAGCTTACGATTACTATTAGCTTAACCTTTCTATCTACACTTCATGGTACTCGTCCACAGTGAAGAACATGTTCGCATGCGACTATGCGTGAGAGGATCACGCTGCCTAATAAGGCAAAGTAAGAGCAGGTAATATAACAAGGCAATTATCAAGGTATACCCTTTGGCCCGGTTTTAATCCAACTGGTCCGTGTAAATGAGAAACTGGTAAAAACAGGTTGTCCTGTAGTTCAGCTGCTGTCGTCCATACGCCTCACCCGAACGAGTCTTAAAACGCAAGATGGACGACGCCTTTGGAGGTCTGCGCTAAACAGAGGCTTATTCATCCTCTACTGAATGATATATTATCTCACCATAACTTCATTGACATAGCCCTCCCCCCTGTAGAAACAATAAACCTAAAAGCCATTCTGTAAAAGCATCTGGACGAATGTCAGCAACGAACGTCCATCTCAGCTACAGAATCATTTTGCAGATTGATTGATATTAACTCGAAAGGAAATTCAATCCTCAGATTCGTCATCTGCAAACGTCGTCCATTGCAGCTTTCAGTATTCAAACCGATCCGGTCGCAAGCTCCCCTCCTCTCTCTGGTCTCCTGGCAACCGGACTTTGTTCTTGACATGGCAGCTTAGGACAACCCCACGGACTTGACGTAGCGCTCGTGAATAAGCTGGTGCTCTTCGCTTAATTGGCTAAATATAACTGGTTAATGAATTTAATAAAATAACTATTGTATTACAGAATCATTGTTCGTTTGTACTAATCATCATATAAGTAGTGTTCATGGTCCGTTAGCGTGTACAGTTGTTTGTTGAAGCAATTACTAAAAAACTGGTATATCAACTATTTATTTAAGTGATTTTTAACTGCTCAATTAACTTGTCTGTTAATTAAAGGCCAAGTAAATGGTCGACAAAATTGTTCCACTAATCAGCTGGTCAGCGTTAACTGACCGATTCGATGTTCACACACTTTGTTCGGTCAATGTCTCCAGGATCTGAATTATATAGCACTGTTATGTGCCGTTTTGCATTTCTTCGATCAGAGAAACCCATCAGTTGACCCTCTTCCATTTAGGTCACGCATCCAATTTCTCCTACGTCTCCTCTTCCTTCTCCTTCTCGTCCCATTCTCCTCCAACTTCTTTTCTTCCTTCTCCTTCTCGTCCTATTCTCCTCCAACTGCTTCTCCTCTTTCTTCTCCTTCTCGTCCCATTCTCCTCCAACTGCTTCTCCTCTTCCTTCTTCTCGTCCCATTCTCCTCCAACTTCTCCTCTTCCTTCTCCTTCTCGTCCAATTCTCCTCCAACTTCTTCTCCTTCTCCTCGTGTCATTTCTTATGCGTTCCCTTTCATGCGTGTCTACTAATCCTCCTAATTCTTGATCTTTCCTTTCTGTTACAACTCCATACTCTGCTCATTTCTTCCTCTTTTCCTCTTTCCATCTTCTTCTCTTTCAATCCTCACTGCTTGTTTATCTTCTTTCCACATCTATTGCTCCATCCCCCTTCGTAGGTCATCCTCGTCTTTCAATTCTTTGTACTTTTTGTTTTTTCTCCTCCTCCTCCTCCTCCTCCTCCTCCTCTTCATTTTCCTCCTCCTCTTCGCACTGCATCTAGTCATTCCTTATTCTCATCACCACCGCCACCGCCACCGTCGTCGTCGTCATCATTCTCTTTTTCAACCCATTCTCTTCTTGATCCCCGCCTCTCCTACTTTTCTTCCTACTCCTCTTTGTCATCCCCAGCTGACTCAGTCTTCTCATGCCCGTTCACCCTCCCGTTAATTTCTGTAAATGACTGATAACATCTCCGCCCTAGAGCTACGTGACAGGCATTCAGCTAAACACAGCGTTAATCAGATGAACAGAATAATATACATATACACGTAAGCACAGATACGCATTTATATACAAACTTTATATATATATATATATATATGTATGTATGAGTATATATGCACATTAGACGCTTCATACTTGACCAAAGCGAGGAGCAAATCTAGCCGTCAATGTTTTTTATAGCGACCGACCTTGACCCTGTTTTTTTGCAATGAATTTATCGGGTGAGATCTTTCACCACCGCTGCCTGTTTGAATGGACGCCACAGCATTTAAGATCCCCGTGTATGCACCGCGCTGAGGTGAAGAGCGATGTTCACCTGCGCACGTGTCTCACGATTCAAGTAGTAGTTCCAATGTTTAATAACATCTTATAGCATCAAAAGCCGTTGACGTCGCCCTCCTCCTTTATCCAGGCTTGGGACTGGCACTACCAGAACACGGCAGTGGCGGAGTTTCTCACGATTCAAGAACGAACGCGAGTATCATATACGACCAACGTCGATGAAGACTTGGGCTTCTCCAAGAGTCTGCTTTTGTTTCTGGGAGACACTAATGAGAACATTAAAACGGTTTACCTACAGATGAGTGCACGTGTGTCGATATAACAATACTGCAACAAGAGGCTTGATGCAAATGCTCAAGAAGTAGCTTTATTACGGGCAAAGATACAAAAGAGGCGTTATGCCAATTTTTTTAGCAATTACAGCTACAATTACCGTTACAACTACGGTTACAATAAGAGGAAATTTACATTAATTACCGTACCGGAAGCGTGTTTGAAAGGGTTTATTATATAAGAGGCGCTATATAATCTTTAATAATACAGCGCAATTACGAATGCACAAGCCATCAACTATGGTGCCAAACAAAGAGACCATGCCGTGAAGAGACGTTAGGGCATACACTCCACGTCATGCTCTTGCGCAGTTGCATGTGACCTGATAATTGAATTAATTTGACAAATTAATCAAACAACCGTATACATATGGTGGTGTTTGTGAGTTTTTGTAACTGCACAGGCAAGACCATTCTGGACTGTTTGAAGGCCTTTTATGTGAGATGAGTCGACTTCATGGTAGAGGGGGTTGCAGTAGTCAAGTTTAGAGTGGACGATCCATGTGGCTGTTGTGCTGGCAGTTTTATAATCAAGTAGAGAGTGAAAGTCGGCGGAGATCACGAAAATGAGTGCAGCAAGTGAGAGGTGACTGAGTGATGTCGTCTGAAAAGGTAAGGTTTTTAACGAAGCTGCTATTGCAAATACCCGTAATCTGCAGAAACAAATACCCGTAATCTGCAGGAACAAATACTCGTAATCTGCAGAAACAAATACTCGTAATCTGCAGAAACAAATACCCGTAATCTGCAGGAACAAATACTAATCCATAAATGACGTCACGCACCTAGGGGAGGGAGGGGTCACACTTCTGTGACGATTTGTGACGAAGGGGAGGGGAGGGTGTGTAAGAAATGTGACGTCACATCATCACAGTTTGGATACTCGTAATCTGCAGAAATTCGTCTATAAGGCTCACTACTCATCTGCAATAGTCCCTACTTGACCAGGACGACACGGCGAATCGATAAAACGAGGGCAATCGAGTCGAAAAATACATTTCCTTCAAATATATATATATGTGTATGTATGTGTCGTGTATATATATATATATATATATATATATATATATATATATATATATATATATATATATATATATATATATATATATATATATATATATATATATATATATATATATATATATATATATATATATATATATATATATATATATATATATATATATATATATATATATATATATATATATATATATATATATATATATATATATATATATATATGCGAGCGAGATCTTGAATCGCGTTTTAAGGTTTTCAGGAAGATTAATGCGCGGTAAGAAACTAGGCGAACTACAGCCCATCGTAGCGAAGAAGTGATAGAGCGTAGATCAACTACTGTTCTCCAGTCCATGCACAATCTGTGAACTGTGTGCTCATTAAATCATGTACGAATCGGAGAAATTATGGCGGAGTTAATGTGTGTGCAGTTTCTGTCGGTCCTGAGCCATAACTCGCTCCGTGTACAGTGGCGCCCGAATTGTCGTCTCGCGCTCCGCTCGGTACATTTGCATAAATGCCAAATCCCTTACAAGATATGGCCAAAATTAAACGTATAGGCTATATATAACATGCTTATTTTCTAATATATATATATATGACAGGCTTATTTTCTAATGTATAAATATATATAATATATCTGACCTGCACGTGATCTGTCTCCATGTCAATGCATGCATTTGTCATTTAGTGGTGCTGTTTTTATAGTCTACACATTTATGTACATGTGTAGCTTATGCATATACATATATATATAAATATGTATATAATATATATATACATATATGCGTCTACGTATGTGTTTGTATGTATAACTGTGTATATGCGTCTATGTATGTGTTTGTATGTATAACTGTGTGTGTGAGTGACACGGTAGCTGATTGGTTTGAGCTCCCGCCCTGTAACGTGGATTTTGCTGGTTCGAGCCTCCCTCTGAGATGATTTCTTTGTGGGGACCTTGAGCAAGTCCTTCACGCAGTATTGCTCAGCGCCATCGATTGATGCCTAGTCAATAGATAGTGGCGTTTAATAAATACAGAAGTAATAACATACAGAATAACATGGTCACAGCATTCATACGTGGGCATAAATCATAAATGGTTCTATTAAAGGACATAATAGCCGTGGCTTTCATCAATATACACGTCTAGACCTATTTATATACATGTATGCGTGTGTGTTTGTGTTTGTGGCCGCATGAACCATTTGGCTAAACTAAAGTTATATATAGCACTCAAATAGAGCCTTTCAGAGGCTTTGAAAGGCGCTATATATATATATCCAGATGCAAACTTTTGCACATACATACACGCATACATACATAAACGCATACATAAATACTTCCATACATATATACAGGGTGGGCCAGAAGTATTTGTTCAACTTTGAAGGCCTATAACTTAGGCAGTTTAGCAAGTAAGTGTATGCTTAATGCATCAAATTAAAGGTCGTTATATCAGCTATAAGTCCGACAAATTTCATTACGGTAGCTTGCACTATGCGCCATATAATTATTGTGTACCGCACCTACCTTGTTTTCTTACGTAAACAATAATTTCATCATGGCGCCGTTAACAGAAGATGACATACCGTGGAGTTTTTGAACGCGAACATTCCTGAGTTCATCGAACCACATAACTGGCCGCCTAACAGCCCTGACTTAAACCCCGTTGATTACTCAATCTGGGGTGCTTTGCAGCAACGGGTTTATCGTGAACGGATAGTAAACGTCGAGCATCTGAAGCGCGTCATCACTCGTTGCTGAACTGAGATCAGCCAGGAACTCATCAATGGAGCCATAGATCAATGGGCACGTCGCATTGATGCAGTCATTCGAGCTCGTGGAAGACACATTGAATATTTATTTGATTAAATAATTCTTGGATTTCTTAATGGCTATCAATAATGCAAACTTGCAAAGACTAATTTTCCAAGTATTGTGTTTTGCAAGATAGACGAATTAAAATCATTGTAAACTGATACATATTCAGTACAGTAGTTTTACGCAATTATTAATAAAGCTAAAAATGAGCAGTTGTAGCTGATATAACGACCTTTAATTTGATGCATTAAGCATACACTTATTTGCTAAACTGCCTAAGTTATAGGCCTTCAAAGTTGAACAAATACTTCTGGCCCACCCTGTACATACATGCATATTTGAGTCTGCAGATACTATATATATGAGTTTCAGAATTTTCATTAGCACAGATTCATTATAATTATTTGGTTGTTGACTTGATTGCGATTGATTGGTGTTCGCGTGCATTTTAAATATACTTTTCTGATCGGTAGACGTTCCCGCGCAAAGCGTATACTTTAGAAAGTATACTTTATAAAGTATACTTTATAAAGTATACTTTATAAAGCATACGCTTCTGATTGGTCGGCGTTCGCTTCAGCAGCCATCGTTGACTTGGACGGAAGTAGACTCCAAAATGCAGCCGTAAACACATTGAGGAGAGAGGGTGTAAAAGATTTGGTAGAAGTAGTTTGTCTTGCAGTGATTGGTAATTAAGGTTTTGTCACTAATTAATTAGGTACTTGATGAGTTTCTAATTAATTAGTTACCCATCACTGCTGTCTTGACATTCAAGTACTGTTGTCATTGAACTGTTCAGTTGTTTAATTTTACGTACGAAAATCAAAGACTGTGTGTCTTTTCTCGAGTTAACGCTATGCAACAATTCGGGAGATTACACAGTTCAAACTCGATCGATTTACACTTGCAAAGATCGTCGACAGAACATGGACACACTGACAACAAGACATAGGCAAACTGAGGGACGTAGAGACACGTGCACACAGAGACGCAGACGCATAGACACAGTGAAAAACAGACACACAGACAGACATACCGAGGGAGACACAGACAAACAGACACACAGACAAACAGAAAAAGCATACCTAAAGCCACGTATAGCAAAGCCAAGATAGGCCTATAGGGATAGCTATCATGTGCCACCATGCAGGCGCGGCTGTCTAGGATCGGCTGACACGGCACGGGGACAATTCCTGATGACTTTTAAATTTGATTAGGTCAACCGCCACAGAGATTATAAACTGGACATTAGGCGCCATATAAATGCACAGCATGTCGACAGCGATGGAGGGCAGGCAGAGTGCTTGCGATGGTTTCATATATGCCATACGAATATATATATATATATATATATATATATATATATATATATATATATATATATATATATATATATATATATATATGTATACATATGTGTATATATATACATACATTGCGACTGAACATTGTATAAGTTTTGCCGAAGTAGTAGGCTATTTCTTTTCTTTGTGCACAGATGTTGTTCTCATTTTAGTTAAGAATTGGTTAGCTGCTCGATATATTATTGTGTTATAGGTTGCCCTAAATTATAGCGGGCCCTTATCCCTTTTGGGGTAGACCTTTGCATCCAGATAAGTGTTTGTGTTATTTACATTTGCAATATTTTTATTCTCTTTTTGGAGCAGTGAACAAACTATAAACTATAAACATGCGTATGTTGTTTCAAGTTGTCTTGGGATATGTAAGAATATATCAGCTATAGGTTAAAATGTTTTTTATTTCCAAAGCTATTTACAATCGTAACCTGATTCACATAGAAGTAAGACTTCTCCCTCTGGCGGTCAAAAAGCCAACGAACAGCCTCTCGAGATGAAAAACACAACGTCCAGCAAAAAAGAGGAACCAAAAAAGTCATCCAAGCAGAGAGACTCAAACACGACTCCCCGAAAGAGACTGTGAAGAAAACCAGTCACGCAGGACCAAAACCAAGATCATAAGTCTGAGCCAAACTTAAACAAGACACATTTTTAAAGTCGATCAAATATCCTACACGCCATATACAACACATATGTATTTACGTAAATATACATATATATATACTGTGCATATATATATATGTGTGTGTGTGTGTGAATCTATATGTATATATAAAAGTAGAGATCACGGATTCATACATGCACTCCGAACATAGATATAATTTATACACGCAAAAAATACATATAAATACATATGCATTATACTGTTGGTATATATAAACATATGATACATATGTATGTTCGTACTTACATGAATATATATATACTTATGTGTATAAATAGTTTGACATAGTTTATGCGTGTGATATGGATTTCTAGTCTTTCTCCGACCTTCTCATATATCATGGTTGGGTATATACGGATACGAAATAACGTCATTAATTCTTTTTGTATCGTCGATTTGTGATTGTATATATACGTATATATTTGTATATACGTATGTCGTAAGTTAATATTATGTGGCTTTTTTCTATGCATATATCGTTACTTGCTTTTATTGTATGAAGTAACGTGTGGCGTATTTTATTACCTCTATTATTTTCTTTTTATTTCCTCTTGACTTTCCCTTAAACTGAAAAACGCAATTTAAAAAATCTGATCAACATGTATGTATGTATGTATGTATGTATGAATGTGTGTATGTGTGCATATATGTATGTATGTGCATGCATGTGTGTGCATGTATGTATGTATGTGTGTATGTTTGTATGTATGTTTATAAGTTCGTACGTATGTACCTATGTACCTATGCATGCATGCGTGTATGTATTTATTCATGTGTCAATACACTTAATATAAAACCTTTTATGTAACTCACAAAGGCGCCTACGAAGGCCCTCTATTATAGGAGTCAAGATTAATGGCAAAAACCACGTTATTAAGAGATGCCATTACAGGATGTTGATACAGTACTCTCATTTGGCGCTACTGATTTTTCAGCGAGTACACATTCCATCTTTCCATTGCTACGATGCCTCAATATATATGTATATGTATATATATCGAGAGAGAGAGAGAGAGAGAAAGAGAGAGAGAGAGAGAGAGAGAGAGAGAGAGAGAGAGAGAGAGAGAGAGAGAGAGAGAGAGGCATGGCATAGACAGGGTGCGAGAACAGAGGGAAAGGCAAGAGGGAAGATAGTGGAAGAAAAGGAATGAGAGAGGAAATGTGGAGAGAGAGAGAGAGGGGAAGAGATAGAGATAGAGAAAGAGAGAGATTGAGTCAGAGAGAGAGAGTCAGAGGGGGAGAGAGGGAGGGGAGAGGGAGGGAGGAAGGGAGGGAGAAAGAGAGAAAGAGAAAGAGAGAGACACTTTCATGCGCTAGACAGACTAGATAGAACGACTGGTGCCAAGTACATTATTATAATGGCGCTATAAAAAGAGAAAACTTTATGAAACCGAATAATTCAGGTTTTGTAATGTTTCCGCAATATCGTCAGTGTCCCTAATCTTCTAGTCAACAA
The DNA here is from genome assembly GCA_964023275.1 of Norana najaformis. Taxonomy (NCBI): domain Eukaryota; kingdom Metazoa; phylum Annelida; class Clitellata; order Crassiclitellata; family Hormogastridae; genus Norana; species Norana najaformis. The sequence continues at coordinate 9,495,737 of OZ029925.1, forward strand.
CTGATCTCCCTGATTCGGACCTGGCACCGAAAGCATACAAACAACTTGGCTCTTGGGGATTCATTTTATATAGCGCCGGTGAATAAGCTGCTGTTCCTGCCGCAGGTTTTGCGACACTAAAAATTTTCGGGGTTTTACGATTACACTACACTACATTTAGAAATTCTAAGATTGTACTAGAAGGCAATAAAATCTGTTCGAAATCGTCATTTGTGTTGACCTGGAACCGAACCCTGTTGCCTATCGATTTTGTTTTGACTGAGCGCCTGTGAGTAAGCTGGTCCCCGCGGCGCGGCTTTCGTTGGGCGCTGTAGAAATCTCGGAATTACGATTACGATTACGATTTCACGTGGCCTTGTGACAAACGGCTTTTGGTGAGAGGTTGAATCGGTCGGAGCCAGCGTCTTGAAGTCTCTTCTCCAAAAAGATCTGCTACGTTACTTCAAAACTTCACCTTCCAACGTTTTCTATGGCAAATCAAGCGGAAACTGACGCAAACCTGATTTCTCGACTCTGTAAAAGGAGAAGAGAACAGAACAGAACAGAGAAGAACAAAGAAGAGAAGAACCCAGAAGAGCAGAACCGAGAAGAACCGAGAAGAACAGAGAAGAACAGAGAAGAACAGAACAGAGAAGAACAGAGAAGAACAGAGAACAGAATAGAACAGAATAGAATAGGAGAGGATAGGAGAGCAGAGGAGAGCAGAGGAAAGCAGAGGATAGGAGAGCAGAGGAGAGGAGAGAGGAGGAGAGAAGAGCAGAGGAGAGGAGAGAAGAGGATAGGAGAGCAGAGGAGAGGAGAGAAGAGGATATGAGAGGAGAGGAGAGGAGAGGAGCGGAGCGGAGAGGAGAGGACAGGACATGACAGGACATGACAGAACAGGACAGGACAGGACAGGACAAGGAAAGGACAGGAGACAGGTGTTAACTGTTCTGCTGTGATTGCAAGTAAGTAGCAATCAAGTTGATTGTGACTCTGGTATCCCATAATTCAAGGCTTCGTCTTGACTCTCTGGAGCCGCCTGCAATTCCTCGCTCAGTCGATGGACATATGGCGTGTTAACAAATGCATTACTTACTTACTTTTTCCCTACTAACTTGCTTCCTTACTTACTTATTTTCTTTTCTCTACTTTTCTCTTCTTTTCTCTTCTTTTCTCTTCTTTTCTCTTCTTTTCTCTTCTTTTCTCTTCTTTTCTCTTCTTTTCTCTTCTTTTCTCTTCTTTTCTCTTCTTTTCTCCTCTTTTCTTCTCTCCTTTCCTCATAAATACATAAATACATACATACACGCATACATACATACATACATGCATACAGACATGCATACATACATACATACATACATACATACATATGTACATATATGCATACATACCTACGTACATACATATACATACATACATACATACACATGCATACATACATACCTACATATGTACATATATGCATACATACATACCTACGTACATACATATACATACGTACATACATCTATACATATATACAATTAACCAACTATCTTAATATCACGTGGCATTCATGATACCGAGGTCAAACGCGTAGGCCATATTTTCTTCAGCAAAATTTAGGCCATGGATGAATATCGATTCCTGCGCCTTACATTCAAAAGCTTTCCGAGGTTCGAATCCAAAGCAACGGCGCTGCCTGTCCACTGCTTCGCCACTTCACCCCACCCTGAGCCAGTTATCGGCAGGCATTAAAACCCCGTCTCATCTGCTTCTGTCATAAAGGGTGCAATCGTCTGGCACTTCGTTCTCAGCCCCCTCCTTTCGATTGCTCGTAAAGGGATTATTGTTCGTTCGTCGCAGAGATGGCATGTCTTAAATCGCGCTTTTTTTCGCCTCGGAATTTTCAAGAGGCTCTTAAACCCGTGAAACTTCGTAATGTATTATATGCTTGTGTTTACAACACATATACTTGTGCATGATAATCAATAAGTATTAGAAATGGAAGGGCAGAAACAGAGAAAAAGAGAAAACCGTAGATGCAGAAACACAGAGACGGACAGAAAAGGAAATATAAACAGGGAGAGGGCAGATAGAAAGAGACAGACAGCAGACAGACAGACAGACAGACAGACACTTGCCAAATGCTTCACTGTTTGTCTGAGAGAGAGACAGACAGACAGACAGAGATAGACAGAGACAGACAGAGATAGACAGAGACAGAGACAGACAGAGACAGAGACAGAGAGAGACAGACAGAGATAGAGACAGACAGACAGACAGACAGGCAGACAGACAGAGACAGATAGAAACAGACATAGACAGACAGACACTTGCCAAATGCTTCACTGTTTGTCTGAGAGACAGACAGACAGACAGAGATAGACAGAGACAGACAGAGATAGACAGAGACAGAGACAGACAGATACAGACAGACAGAGACAGACAGAGATAGAGACAGACATACAGAGATAGACAGAGACAGAGACAGACAGAGACAGAGACAGACAGAGATAGAGACAGACATAGACAGACAGACAGAGCGAGAAGAATGTTTTGAGAGAAAAGCGCAAAGCGAAGTCAGTGAACGGAGGAGTGTCAGAGATCGCAGATTGTTTTCGTGTTGTGAGGCTGTGAGGTCGTAGACTGAAAGGCGGCTAATGATCGACCGACTGACCAGAGGCATTAAGAACGGGTCAACCGCCTTTGATGCACGACCTGTTTATGTCGGATAAGGCACTTGCCAAATGTTTCACTGTTTGTCTGAGACAGAGAGAGAGAGACAGACAGACAGACAGACAGATAGAAAGAGAGAAAGAGAGAAACAGATAGATAGATAGACAGACAGATAGATAGATAGAGAGAGAAAGAGAGAGAAAGAGAATGAGAGAGAGAGAGAGAGAGAAACAGATAGATAGATAGACAGACAGATAGATAGATAGAGAGAGACAGAGAGAGAAAGAGAATGAGAGAGAGAAAGAGAGAGAGAGAGAAGGGAGAGAGAAAGAGAAAGAGAGAGAGATAGAAAGAGAAAGAGAGACAGAGACAGACAGACAGACAGACAGATAGGCAGACAGACAGATAGAAAGAGAGATACAGATAGATAGATAGAAAGACAGACAGACAGATAGATAGATAGATAGATAGATAGATAGATAGATAGATAGATAGATAGATAGATAGATAGAAACAGAGAGACAGAGAGAGAAAGAGAATGAGAGAGAGAAAGAGAGAGAGAGAGAGACAGAAGGGAGAGAGTGAAAGAGAGAGAGGAGTAAGAAAAACAGCGGAACAAGAAAGAACATGATGAGAGGAAATAGAAGGAATAGAAGAAAACAGGAACACTGGACAGGGAGGAGGAATAAGAAGAAGATAAGGACGTGGACGAGGAAAAGGAAGGAAGATTAGATAGGAGAGTAGGAAAAGCAAAAGGATCAAGAGAAGGATTTTGCCTTCCTTCGTCGTCCATTGCCTTGCCTTCCATTTCGATGCCTTCCATTGAATTGCCTTCCATTGAATTGCCTTCCATTGAATTGCCTTCCACTGGATTGCCTTCTATTGTCTTGACTTCCGTACTCCTACCTTATATTGCCTCGCCTTTCATTGAATTCCATTTCACACTGCCTAGCGTTCTATTGCTTAACCTTCCGTTGGCTTGTCTCACCTCCTTACTTACTAAGCCAAAGCCCGGAAGTCTTTTCTATCTGCGCTATAAATAATAACGGCAAGCGTAACAATCGTCTTTAGGGGCTGAGATTGAAGTGTCGTTCGATCGAAGCGCAAACATCATCATCATCATCAGCAGCAGCAGCAGCAGCAGCAGCAGCAGTAGCAGCAGCAGTAGCAGCAGCAGCAGTAATCCATCAACAAGACTTCCTCTGCTTACGAGTTATGGCCCATATAGTTCGATAGCGATTGTCAATAAATTTTTCTCGTCGTTTCTAACATCGAACACCGGGCGCACCATAAATCTGTCTGACTACGACACGCCAGACATCTCGCTCTGTATTGCATACATGTGCTTACACTGCACTGCACTGTATACATATACATACATTGTATTGCATACATGTGCGTACACTGCATGCATTGTGTACATATACATACATTGCATTGCATAATGTGCGCACATTGTATTTCATTGTATATTTGTGCATACATTATATGTACACTTAACGCATACATTGTATTGTATACATGTGCATTTATTGTATTGTATAACGCGCATGCATTGCATTGCACTGTATACTTGTGCATATGGTGCATTATATTGTATACTTGTGCATATGGTGCATTATATTGTATACTTGTGCGTCCGTTACACTCATTCGATGTTAATTTCGAACGTGACGTCGGTAAAATTAGGTCAGTGGGATATATCGGGAAAGATCATCGCTCGGCCCCAAAAACATATCTGTGTTGTAACAATTCGACTTTTGACAGTTCCGATCTATCACTTTCGTTTCGTTTAATTTTCTGTCAAGTTCAGAGGAATATAGATGTATTCCTCGTTCCTCTCACAAACAAAACGCGCCGAGATGTTGATCTTGGTTCTAGTCCATCCTCAGACAAAATATATCGATCGAATTTCAACTCATTTCATCTTCCTCGATTATCTACTGCATGGTGTTCAACCTCTATGTCCACTCTACCATTTATAGGGGATTCTGCGGCAGAAGAAAGGAATTTCGTCACAATTAATATAATTAATTTTAAAGATATAATTAATTTTTAAAAATCAACAAAACACACTAACTACAATATCATAATAAATGCAGTAATTGTAATATTAATAATAATAATTCGTCAACCTTAGGTTAAGTATTACATATTCATACCTTAAATGAATGCTGAATTCTAGTACTAATGAAATTTCGAGTTTACGATTACGATTACGATGCCTCTCAGAGTTGGTTTTCTTCTTAGCTTCCTGAATGGAACGCATCTCACATATTCATGACCACCCAAACGACCTAAAGGCCTCAGTGTCAACTCCAGGATTGCTTGGGAAACGAGGGGGCAAGAGCCTATCCAGAGGGGTGCCACATTCTGGCAGTCTACCACGCGCGAGTCTGGTGTGCGGGGCGCCGACATAAAATTAACTACATATAACTTAACATATAAATATATCAACATATAAATTAACGACATATATATCAACATATAAATTAACGACATATATATCAACATATAAATTAACGACATATATATCAACATATAAATTAACGACATATATATCAACATATAAATTAACGACATATAACCAACAGAGGAGGGGGCAAACGCCTATAGGTAAATCGGCCACTGGTAGGCCCACACATAGACCCACTGTTAAACCAGCGCCAGATTATTGTTATTACAGCCAATCGTGTCAGCGGTTAGGTGTAATGGGTGTTTCCTATACAGGTACACGTGTACCTGCATTAACGCCATTAGAAGAACACATGAACGGCGCTGTTGAACGACCCCCATGACCTTAGGGCCTAGTTACACCGTTTCTTTGGTTCGTATTGTGATGCCCGAGAACGATCGAAAATAGCCACGCCAGCGAAGACTCGCAGGTTAATTTAATACGGTTAATGAACAACAATTTCTACGGTCGACGCTGTGTTCCGATTCCATGGTCCACATTTCATCGACCGAAGACCTAAGAAACCTCAGCGGGAAAACAACCAACTGACTGTGTAAAGAGGCTTCCAGCCACGCTCCCATTACGAATGACGGAAAAATAAACAAATTGAATGATCTCCCCCTACTTTTCAGTCTATCCTTTCTCTGTAAACAACTATGACGTCATCTGCTGTTGACACGTGAGACCCCAAATCGTACATTTCACCGTCAACTGGAACAAGAAAGGTTTCTTATGTAATAAGATTTCAGTCTCATTCACCCGAATCGCGCACCATCTGCAGTTGCCGGCTGGAGTGCGGTTTGGTGAAAGAGGTTCAACGGCTTATTCTCAACTAAACACACTCCGTCCGTCCACTTGCTGAGAAGAAGAAGAAGAAGAAGAAGAAGAAGAAGAAGAAGAAGAAGAAGAAGAAAAAGAAGAAGAAGAAGAAGAAGAAGATGATGATGATGATGATGACAACGATGACGATTACGATTATGATGATGATGTTGATGATGATGATGATGATGATGATAATGATGGTGATGATAACGATGACGATTACGATGTTGATGATGATGATAATGATTACGATTATGATTATGATGTTGATGCTGCTGCTGCTGATGATGATAATGATGATAATGATGATGATGATGATTATAACGATTATAACGATTACGACTACGATTACGATGATGATGATGATGATGACGATGAATAGTGGCTACTGTTCGACCAGTTATTGAAGGAGACAAGGGGCAGAAGCAAGTGGAACAAAACTGTCCGTGGTTCAGCCAAACCTCGGCTCGAAGACACTTAAAGACAGGACTCACTCTTCAACATCCACGCTATTTACCAATGTGCCGAATCCTATTTATTTATCATCAGATCATCGCCCAAACTAACCCCACCCCGTTCCCACCCACTTCGGTGATGCCACCTTTTTGAGTTTGATGGACTATGTCTGATGGAATTGGCGAGGCTGGGAAGATCATTGGACGGCTTTCACTATCGGGGATAATCGAAAAACAAAAGTTGTCTCTATGGGGGACATGAAATTAGCAGCGCTGATTCTGGTGCTCTCCCATCTGTGTGATTATTCGACTCCAGCTAGAATTGAGGCAGGCGGAAAAGATTCATGCCCCAAGCTTCGTGAATTAGAAATTATCACTTGTGGCGTTATATAAATGCTCTCTTACACTACATCACACCGCATCGAATCACATACTGACGCAGCTTTTGTGTAGAGCTAACAAATTTCGGCAATTTGCATTATGCTGCTGATGACATAACATTGGTTCGCCATACATCATATAGCATTGCAGATGTTGTACGAGCAAAGCAGAAATGTGCAAGGTTAAAGGTCAACGGCTCTGGAGACACAGTTTATTCGAGAGATGTTCTGTCAACAAATGAAAGGTGTTGTCACAATAAGGCCAACGAAAACTAGAATAAATTGCATCATTAGAATTCATGTCGAACAACACGTGCATAGATTAGTCACCGTCTTTAGTATGCTTGTCACGATCGACGAGGTCCCGTATGCGAATACAGTGTTAGACATGTTAAATATGTTGTAACATATGCACCATTCTGTCACATTGTGTTGCATCAAATGATATTCTGAAGCGATAGCATGTGCTGTGAGATAGTGTTTTACTGTTCTGCTCTGCGCAATAAAATGATAACGCAATTTAGTAAGGTAAGGCATGGTAAGGAAAGGTAAGGTAATAAGGAAATTATTATGCACCTTATATCAGCTTTTCAAACATAGAACGCAACGTTGAAGGATCTTTCGACTGCAGCGCAAACGTGACAACACGTAGACAACAAGACAACCGTTGTTAGTACTGGCTGCAATCTCAGTTTCACACGAGGGACCGGATTCAAATTCAGGGCACTGAGATCACAGTCAAGCATGGAACTGTTCTACATGACAAGGCATCGCAATGTCGAGCAATGAAATGCAACACAGGAAATGCAACCTAGAACTGGGCTAACGCAGAAAAAAGCGCAAGTGATTTACCGACAGAGAAGTCTTTCGTCATAGAATTCGGTCTGCCAGCAGTATCGACCATGAAATAAAACAGTCGGATTTCGAAGGCTTTACGTTACATTACACTGTCCTACGCTGTGCTACGCTGTACAACACTACGCTAAGCTACTCTACGCTACTCGACACTACACTGCACTTCAAGGCATTGCAGTGTAAGGCAGCATAAAGAAAGTGTCAGCAATCTTCAACCCTTTTGACGTAAATCTTGAACTCGCATAAAATGCGCGATCTGAGGTGGCAGCGTGACGTATGCTCTGAGAATAAGATAACTAAAACTGACTGACTGACTGACTGACTGACTGACTGACTGACTGACTGACTGACTGACCGACTGACTGACTGACTGAATAACAAACTGACTGCCTGATTGACTCGTTGACAAATGTCCCATTAATTCGTAGATTTATCTGTTGTCCCGTTGACTAATTGACTGACTGATTGACCGACAGACTGATCGATCGATTGAATAATCAGCTCAGCCTCTGCGTCGTGACCTCCTTGGACGAGTAGCGCAGGCTCCCATAAGGCAGGACGGACCTTCGTTCGTAGCGACTGCATGAGTGCATTTCGAGGCCGGCTGCACCAGTCGACATGACGGAATCGGCTCCATTGCGGCCCTTGATTCGGTTGGCGACGGAGCTCAGCTCGGCGCGGAAGTTTTCGTTGAGCCAGCAATAGAAGAGCGGGTTAATGCAGGCCGACCCAAGCGCAAACACCTTGAGGCAGAGATCGACTAGCTTGAAGTGTCGTCCCTGGACGAGCCTCATATCGAGCTCAGCTATCAGCGAGAAGATGTTCCACGGCAGCCAGCAGACGACGAATACCGCCACGATCGAGAACAGGATCCGATTTGTCTTCGTCGTTCGCATGTTGAGACCGACGGGGCGGTTGCGAAGGCGAGCGTAGATCTGGCAGTAAAGGTAGGACGTGATGACCAACGGCAGGCAGAACTGAAGCACGAACGTCGCCAGCGTGTAGACCTTCCGCTTGAGCGGACTCGGCCATTTCTCGGCGCAGAAGTACCAGTGCACGTTGAAGAGATCGACGACATGCAGTGACGTGTAGAACATGACGGGGATCGAAAGCGTCACCGAAACCACCACATTAGCGGCGATCAGCGCGACGGCAATACAGGCCGACATGCGATGAAAGAGCGGGTAGAGGATGAGGAGGTACCGGTCGATGGCGATCAGCAGGATGCTCAGCGTCGACACGTACATCGGGACGGCAAAGGCCGAGAAGACGACACGACAGAGGGCGCCGCCGAAGATCCAGTAGTCCGTCAGCTGGTAGTGGAGCTGGATGGGCAGACTGAAGACGCACAGCCACAGATCGGACAGGGCCAGGTTGGCGATGAATATGTTCGTCACGGTTCGCAGACGCTTGCTACGGGCGACTAGGAAGAGAATCGTGCCGTTGGCGATGACGCCTACCGTGATGACGATGACGTAGGCGGTAATGACGGCTGCCCGGATGGCCGGCCGGTCGAGATGGCTTATGTCCCAGTCGGAGGCAGCTGATGCCGCGTTTGACCAGTTACGAAGCGTCTCCTGCTCGATGCGAGCAATCTCCTCGAGCGTCAGAACGTGTCTAGGGCCGCTGTTCTGGCCGTCGTCCTCCGCTGTCCAGTGACCAACCGAGGGACTGGATACGTTATCGACTATCGCAGTTAACCCCTGGTAAGCCATGATTGTCCAGTGGCCGGCAGGAGTTCACACAGCCTGGAATAACACATGAACCAAGTCACTAAAACAAGACAATAAATGGCCAGAGAACGTGAGGAGATGTAAAAGCGAGGCAAGAGATATACCTATAGAACTTGAATCAAAGTCGAAGTCAATGCCCTTTTTTCCTATGACGATGCTTTCACCTTGTAATGACCAGCACCCCTTTCCGGTGGTAACAGACATACAGGTAAAAGCCGGAGACATGGCATGGTAAGATGTGGCAAGGTATGATAAGATTAGGTAAAGTGACAGAAAACGCAACGAAAATGTTACGTTACGAGTGTAAACTATGGCAATTTATCAACGTCAAATGTCTCTGTGTCAGATATTAATTAACTTAATCAGCTTAATTAATATGTTAAATAATTAATTAGCTTAATTAATATGTACGGCTTATTAAACCAAGTGCACAGGTGCATCTTAGGTCCGTTTTTTGCACCAGGTCCAGCAAGTCCGACAGACAGAGTCACTGTAACGGCAAAGACAGAAAGGAAGAAGTAAGGCGTATTACTGATTCTGAAATGCTGAAATCAAGAATTCTTGAATCTGCTGAAATCAAACAACATCTGGAAATGAGCCGAACTGACGACTTCTTCCAGAATTCGTCTCGAAATGATGCAGTAACAAGAACCAAGTTAAAAGGAGTCTTAAAGAAAAATTATGCCCAGTCTTGCCGACAAGAACGTGCAAAACGAGTCGAGGTCACTGAATCATAAGGTTGTAAAATCTTAAATAATTAAGTTAGCATATTTAAAAAATAACAGCACGGTAGAAATCTACGACAGCGCGTGTATGATAATGTCTAATTTTAAGCCTTTTATAGATTTTTTGCTGACGTTGTCTTTCTTTCAAGATCGGAACTGCTAGAATTCACACCGTCAGCAGTAGGCCTACTATCTTCTGTCGCTCCCTCGACCAGAGCTCTAGTCTTCGAGAAACCTGCGCCGATCTTCGTATTGCGTTCACAGATCTGGAATTAACGGTTCTCCGACGCCGTGCCAGTTCAAAGAACCTTCGCAGTAATTGGATATCGGAATTGGCACCGATAATGTATTATGTTAGGGTCTTCGACGACCGACGAAGCTTTTGAACCGAAAAGTTGATTAATATGTCTTTTTCTGATAACGGAATTACCTCTACACGCTTATACAGATACAGAACCGAGAACTGTATCCCCCTTGCGCCTATTGAAAATCCCAGCGAAGCCTCCAATCGGCGTCTGGCCAAAAATTAATCCAGACTTTGAGCAATTCTTTTCTTGTTGCGGCAAGGAGTTAATGCATTCTGCATACTCTGCGAATCGTAAGGTCTGATCACGACAGACGTTAATGTGTAGATGGAACGTTCACAGACAACATTGTCATTTAAGAGGAAGTCGCTCATACAGAGACAACTGCATTGTTTGTTGCTTTCTATAATGTCAGCGTTCGGATGAAAGCCACAATGAATGTATTCTATTATCATACAGTTTATGTCTAAGAACTGCCTGGCCACACTAAAACACACTAAAATACTAAAGTCTTACGACTGTACTCGAGCTATTCCACCTCTGTCTCTCTGTCTCTCTATCTGTCTGTCTCTCTGTCTTTCTCTCTGTCTCTGTCTCTCTCCCCATTTCTTTCTCTTTCCTTTGCAGCTTGCCTCAACCGCAAACACACTCTCTTTCTCGTTCTCTCTCTCTTTCTCTCTTTCTCTCTCTCTTTCTCTCTATCACATTTATATTTTCCCCGCCCTTGTGACTCCAAAAGTATTCCACTACGAGCATCCATGCTCGGAGCAAATGAAGCAAACCATGGGTATTATGAAGCTTTGTATAAACACAGACAACAGATCCATTGGCCTAAAACTAAACGTTACTAATCGTGACAAAATACGCTTCACTTTAAGGTTGTTGTTCCCATCTCGTACCTCTTGGCCCCCTTTGCCTGCCAGGTTCTAAAGCCTAGCGCCGCCAGTGCAACACAACACAATGCAATGAATCACATTTCCTCGCATCACGTCGCGTCACACCACATTGGGTCGCCACTTTACATGGCATCATGGCACGCCATTGGCTTTAGATAACATTACTTCAGGTGTGTGACGACCTATCGTGCAAGTACTGAATGCACCTTGAGTGAAACTGGATGATTAGGGATAAATGGACTATTTATCTTAATCTGTCGCACCACCCTGAGCGCTAGACACGCCCTCGTTTTCTGCGTTCTACAATGAAACTATAAATATCATCGTCATCATCATCATCATAATCATCATCATCATCATCACCATCGTCGTCGTCGTTATCAATCTTACACTTGTCGAGAGATACATAGGCGAATTCATGCTTGCACATTCAAGACTGTATATCTCCATGACGGACCTTATAGAAATTGGCATCACTTTTGCCACTGGCTGATGCCTTGTGTATTATATACTGGAGCTACAAAAGTTCCTATTTAATAATTCACAGCTGAGGCGAGGACGTGGGTTAGGAATTTTAACTTGAACCGGAGAAATCCGGTGAATGAGTTCAGCCCAAAATAGCATGACGAAGCGATGCCATATTCGATAAAGATGGTCGCCATTATCCAAAACGCTTTCCACTTCTGCCTCGACTCGTGGCGCAGAGTCGTCCGAGCGACGTAACAATCGCCATCAGTGGCAATAAATATCTGTTTTGCCATCATTCGAGAAGATCTCGGTCGAGTTCAAGAGACGACATGGCCAGCAGTAAACAAGTTATGTGGTAAGAATCTCGCCCGTGCTATATACAGAGACATCATCCGACTCGATCGGCGTCTATCTGAGTCTTATATGGCAGATTCGAATGGACTGTCTGTTGAACGCATGACGGAGGCGTCACTGCTGTTGTTATCGTCATAAATCGATTCTTTCGGACTCGAAGTAAGACCACGAAGATGGCCTTTGGAACCAATGAGCACTCGGAAAAACGCCTCGCTGACATGAAAAGTGGGGGCTTTGCACGGCTCCTTTCCGGAGGTTCGAATTCGTGCGTCACGTGTGGCTTTGGAGATTAGTTATTTAGCCATCTGAAACACGGTTGGAAAGATTTCCTTGTCATCTAATTATTATTGTTGTTGTTGTTGCTGCTGTCTTGTTTATGTTATATCCAAAACATCTGTCTCTGTCCTGCAGAAACGCATCTGCGTAGGCTGATCGAACCGATTTTTGGCTAAATTGTTCAATCGAGCAACTGCAGTTTTAGATGGAATTATTATTGGCGGAGTTTATGACACGATTTTATCGTATCTCGTCCGATCTGATCTTTTCCCAGTCTAGGCTGCCTTACAAAAGGTGTTCTCTTGTTGGATTGCTGCGGTCGTGTTTGCGCTTCAGACGAAAGAACCTTCGATCTGACGAGGACTACTCCTCTGCGGAGGTTTTGTACAGTCGTCTTAACAAGCGCTATGCCTGTTTAACTTTAACTGAATCTTTCTTGTATTAAATAAAAATAACCCTCTAACATGTCAGTACTTCACTTATAAACTTCGATATAAATTCAGTGCTTTTGAGAAGTTTGAAAAGCGCTATATAAATGTTCACATGAGTACATATATATAAACATAATACATACATACATACGTAAATACATGCAACACATACATATATACATACATACACAAATACATACATACATACACAAATGCATACATACACACATACCTACTTACATAGAAAAAATGAAGCGGCACAAGCAAAACAGGAGCTTGTATTCGTTATGCATCTAATGCAGGTAATCCGGTCTGGGTCGTAGAGTTAACCCCTCCAAAGCTCTCACCCGTGTCGCTCTTCAGACAGTCAAGATGGTAAACAGCCGAGTCCAGATGTCCAGCAGACGAGAAACGCCAGCCAGACATTGTAAAAAAAAAAGGAGCCAAGAAATTCCAAACGATTCAAACAATGCCACGTAAAACAATCCTGTATGAGTTTGAGGTTTTCGAGTGAATCTCTTCATGGCCGATACTAATCGTTTACCACTGCAACCTTACCTTCATAACTCCCGATGCACGAAACTGGTAGGCTAAATCCAAATCAAACAGACAAACAGGCAAGCAGACATAAAGACAGACCGACAGATAGATAGACAGATCAGCAGACAGATAGACAGGCAGAACTACAGACAGACAAACAGGCAAGCATACATAAAGACTGACCGACAGATAGATAGACAGACCGACAGACAGACAGGTAGACAGACACGAACATGTAGACATACATATGCAGGCGGAAAGACAAAGGAACAGGGTCAGACATGCAGACGGACATGTGGAAAGACATAGACTGACGGACAGGCAAAGAGGCAGGCAATCACACGCACGACTTACAGACAAATGAAATAGCGGTCCGAAATTGCAAACGCTGTGTGGGATGCGCAACCAGTTATTTTTTTCCATTGGAACTGATTTCACTGTTCTAACCGCGGTTTGGACCGGTGTTACGCGGTGCGACGGCATTCCGAAGAAAATAATACTTCGATGTTTATGTTGAAGACCGATTAGCTGTTCCTTTCCACTCAGTCACACTAATAGGCGGATGTTACGCTGTTGTTCGGCGGAGAGTGACGAAAGCCGTGCTCTGCTCTGAACGGTCAGTAATCGGCGAAGTGAGAGATAAGTGGCTTGAAACTCGATGCTCTGCGATGCAGTCTTAGCCATTTTGGCGTTCCTCGACACAGCGCTAACCAAAGGCAGTCATCCGGCGATCATCATAACTCATGCCGTCTTCAAAACAAGCCTCGTCGACTCAGCGTCTAAACGCAGGTCAGGGAGTCTGTGTGGTTGGCAGAACAAAAGCTTTATTACAGCAGCGCATCGCTGTATTTTTCAAGCACTACCTATTAGCTTTCCTCGGCGAAACACAAATTGTTCATTACAGCAAAGTCCGTATAGCCATCGTGTAAGTATAGGCATAAGTAGCTGAGAAGCTATTAACAGTTTAATGCTGTAGAACCGAAAATGACACCGGCTACCGTGCCTTGAAAGCGAACCTGACCATACCTGCCGCTGCGACTTTGATTTTAAGCCAGCGCATGTAAATTAGATAGTTCTCATGATAAAGCTTTTTGGGGCTTTGAAGAAATCCTGATCGATTACGATTACGAAAATTACGATTACTGTTCTTGAATATAGGCCTAAGTGCCTACATAAATATGCACCACAATGTCTAGCAGACGGCATCAATCCGCTATCGGACAACCCACAACGACAGCTGCTGAGATATCCATAGTCTAACGATGTTTTCCCGCCAACAACTAAGACCGTACGTGACGCATTGACTCTTTTCTGCCTTCCAAAATGCTCTAGCCTTCTGCTTTCGTGAAAAGTCTATTCGTTGCACTGCTTCGAAGAGGTTTTGACGAGTCGGGCATTTCGGGTCGCAGGTTCGTGTGCGTGGAGCAGCCGTTTGGCATCTATTCAAGCGGCCAGAAGTCTTCACGCTTTCAAAATAACCTGAACTATATATTTTTCAAAAGACTTTCTGCACACTCGTGACACTAATAACTAACATTGTAAAGCACCCGACAAGTATCTCGCTAACTACGTTGCTATATTATTACATACAATTACCTGCATAGTTTGAGGAGTTTCAGAGGTAGATAGATGAGATGGTGGAAGAGTATTACCTTTACAGCAAGGGTTCGAATCTAGGTGCACAGCGGCTATCGACCGGACGACATCTTCGCACTAGCAAAACTAATGGACTTTTTCACGAAAGCAAAAGGCTAACACATAGCGGAGGGCAGAAAAGCCGATCTGTGTGTACATAGGAATTTCATTTCCGCTGGGGCATTCGAACATAATCAGGCCTCAAGTGGGTGCTCGAGTTTATGTTTTTCCTGCAAAAATGCAGCAATTAGTTTAGGTTTTAATGGTTCGCATAAAGCATATGGGAATGTTGCATTAGTTTAAGCTCAGCCAGGGGGCCGCTTTTATAAGATTTCGGCAATGCTTAACGAGAATCCAGGAGCCGTTCTCGCAACACTAATGCGTTTCATCCAAAGCATCGCACACCTTACAACCGACCGACAACCGATCGACAACCGACCGACTTGGTTGCCACGGATGGATTTAGATTCATTAGCGGACGACGAACGCGATTTTGTTTGTAACGTGAAACTTGAACAAATTCTCTGCGCATAAATACGAATTATGTGACACGGAAATCAATTTATTCCCCAATGTTCAATCATTACAAATCTGAATTTCCAAAATCCGTATGTTTTTGACTCAGCTATAGGCCGGGATGTTTCACGGTGGTGAAGGATCTTACCCGATAAATTCGTTGCAAAACGATTAGAGTCGAGGCCACAAAGTGGATATAGAAAACCTGTACATTTACATTTCTTCGTCCTTATCCTTCCCTTGCAATCGATTTAATTCAATCCTTAATCGTGTAACTGGCTGAATCTGCGATTGATGCGGCATGCATTATTTAATGACGCTATAGAAGTTATGAGATTGGATTTGAATATAATCGTGACTTCAGATCCTCGTTGCTATCGCGTACGGTCACAAGAAACGCTACGATGAGTTAAGGCAGTTACAAATGAATGTGAGATAAGAGGAAGCAAGATAAGATTAGTTCAAATTATAGGATTCGTAGTCATGCGACTCAGAGTTACACGACTCTCCAGTTGGCATTATGCGAAGCTGCTAGTTGGCTAGAGTTACAAACAACGGGCGAACGAACTCACGAACGCACGGACGGACGGACGGACGGACGGACGGACGGTCGGACGGACGGACGGACGGACGGACGGACGGACGGACGGACGGACTGAGAAACGGAAGGACGGACGGATGGACGAACGAACGGACAGATGGACGGACGGACAGACGGACGGACGGACTGAGAAACGGACGGACGGACGGACGGACTGAGAAACGGAAGTACGGACGGACGGACGGACGGACGGACGGACGGACGGACGGACGGACGGACGGACGGTCGAAGGCCTAAACCTCGGGCAAGAAGATTGGATCGACTCCCGTTTCTAAACGCAAACAGGCTTATATGCGTCGTATACCAATTTAAATTGTATATTAGTTTTATCCTGGTCAATCCGGTATGTACGTGTATATGTACTCCAGGATAAAGATACTTAGTTAAATTATCCTAATATTCTAAACTTCGAAATGCAGTTGGTATTTATGTATGTATGGATATATGTATGCATGTATGTATGTTTATCTCAGCCCACGCACTCAATCGTTACATTTAAATGGATATTATTCGTCTAGTGCTTTGTTGACATGTTATATTCCACAAAGTTCTGTACTTGGTCTTCTTTTGTTTACATTATAGACCACATCTCTAGGTGCATTGCTGGACAATCATTCACTAGGCTATCATTTCTATGCGGACAATACCCAAATCTACATTTCATTTGATAGTTTGTCTGTAACTCGTCTGTGCAGCTGTTGTCCACTGCCTTTGAGGAGCTGCATTCTAGGGTGGCGGCTAATAAACTCCTCCTTAACCCAACAGAGACTGAATGTCTGCTACTGGGCACTCCACAGAAACTTAAGAAGTTTGAATGGCTTAAATTCTTAAAGCTGGGTGACCCACTTGTTAAGTTGACTGATGCTGCTGGTAACTTGGGCGTTGTTCTCGATTCTACTATGTCTCTCATAAACTATGTAAATGGTATAAGTAAGTCATCTTATACGTATATTCTTGACATACGCAGAATTAGGCGTTATGTCCCCATGTCTCCTAGAATATTTTTAGCAAACGCATTGGTCTCTAGTCGCCTTGACTACTGTAACTTGCTTCTTGTTGGTATCACAAAGTCAAACATGCAGAAACTCCAGAGTTCAGAATTCCTTGGCTAGAGCAATAACAACTACTCAAAACTGTATCATATAACCTATGTGCTTAAATCTTTGCATTGGCTTCCTGTTCAGCAAGGGATTTGTTTCAAAATGGGACTTAAAGTTTATAAAACATTGAACTCCTTCCAACCACAATACTTAAAACAAGTCCTTGTTCCTTAGACTTGCCATTATTCTGCAAGGTCATCTGATTGTCTTTCCCTGGTTGTACCTAGGACTAGAACTGTTCTTGGTGAACGGACTTTTTCGATTGCTGGATATAAATTTTGGAACTTCCTCTCTGTGTCTGTTCGTTCTGCTCATTCGCTTTTGACATTTCGTCCTCAACTTAAAACTTACTTGTTTGTTTCAAATTGATTATCCACCGTAGGCTGCCTCTCTGTCTTGTGGACTGACCTTCTGAATGTTGACCTGATTGCGGCTTGGCTTTGGTGAGCTACCGGCTAATGCCTTATGCATTAGACACCGGCGTATTAGAAGTTACTAATTATTTTTTACCCGAGGTAGGTATGATCCCTTAGGTGGTGAAAAAATTTGTCGGGAGACATTAATGATCATCTGGAACGGCTACGTCTCATCCTGCTCTGGCAGAGAGAAGGTACCGCGAAAAGCGATGGCATTGAAGCGTTGAATTATGATTGAAAGCCTTTGAAAAAGATAGCTAGATTCTCTCGCGTCTCCGGAAATATGAGATAGACAACGTCCCAAATCAGATATGAAGGATGATAAACCGGTGTTATTTATGGGGCCAGGGGTTTCAAAGACCAAGGAGATAAAATCATCTGAAACGAGAAGTGAATTATATTTCGAGTTATTATTATTATTATTATTATTATTATTATTAATTATTAATATTATTATTATTATTATTATTATTATTATTATTATTATTATTATTATTATGTAATGCATGCATGTATGTATATATGTGTGCAGGTATGTATGTACGTATGTATGTATATATTAATGTATGTATATATATATATACAGGTAAGTATATACTTAGAACGAGGAAGAATTGGCCAGAGACCATAAGAAACGAACTTGGATCAGAAGGAAAAAATAGTATTTGACAGAGATGAATGGAGAAGATGCGTTGCCCGATGTGCAGACCTGCACAGGATGACTAAGTACCAAGTAAGTATGTACTTAGGCCAGATATGCTCGGCACAGGCAGTTACAAAAACATAAGCCTATCTGTAGCCCTACATGTGTGTTTGTTGCCGAACATTTATATATCGCCACTTAGCAAATTTACACAGACCTGTGTAGGCAGAAATTTAGTGAAATTAGGCATAACTGTGAATTTATTTCTTAGCTCTCTGTCAGCTGAGTAGTTCTCAGAGGCGAGTTATTGCAGTTGAAGTAAAACTATCGGCTGAAGCCCAGTGCAATCAAAACAACATTCTAGGCACAATCTTGTCACAGCCACATGTGGGTCGATGCTGATCTTCAGTTCTAAATGATGCGTTGAGATTCGATCTCTACGACCCTTGACGCAGAGAAAGAAAAAGAAAGCAGAAAGACGAATGAAAGAACTATTAAATGACCAGACAGGTTAATATTGTAAAAGCAATTTTTAAAGATGACGGTTGGTATTGTAGGTATGCTTCAAGTACTCAAAGTTAAGTAATGACGAATACAGTCAGAAGTAAACACATTACAAACACAAGCATTCTTCTAATGACAACTGGCAATGTAAGGAAAATTTCATTACGCAGTTTTTCAGGTCAAAAGATGATTCAACGACACCTTTTTCCTGCGGACCAATGCCTAAGCAAGCTTGAACAGGTTTAAACTCAATATTATTTTTTACAGCTCTATAATGCTGCAGTTACTTCTTTAGAGTTATTTAAATAGAAGTACAGGCACTTATGTTGCAAGTGCAAGTACCTGAAAATCACAGATTTGTGTCATTGCGTCAATACACGTCGTCCCCACACTATGTTCATTGCACTTGCTTCTGTACTGAGATTCTCATCAATTACGGTCTAAATAACCCTGTTCTCTTTGATCTGCGTCATTCGATTTCATTCTCCTTTAATCTTTGCCGCTGTCTGCCTTCCAGCGACGTCCACTGTTGCATTATTTACTCTGTGATTACCTCCATGAGTGCCACGCCTGATCTAACACGTCGTATGCATTCGACCAAAATTTCATTTAGTGATAAAACATCTTTCTGTAAGCATGTATTTTTGTTGCCAGTTTTTAAAAGATGTTTTGCTTTCTAGAATATTTTAACCACCGACTGAAGGGAAAGCGAGCCCTAATCCGACTGAACTGGATACAATCAAAAACATTCTTGTGGCTAGATGTATAAATTGTCTGGTGAGACAAATTCGTCAGATTACTAGAAGATGTCATATTACTGTGTGCTCTCTATTGCGTGTTAACAAATGCATTACTTACTTACTTAATTACACACTGACCTTTGTGCGATTTTTAAAAGACTCTATATAAATGTTCAGAAACATGCTTACACATACAAGGAGGGCAAAGCTGAACGCTGCAAAACTTGGCGAAGTAAAATTTGCCTTTTTAAGTATTCAGTTCTAAACTCTGGACGCTATTTTGTTTGTACCCTCTAACTTGGAACCCCTTATCCGTCTGTACCAGTCTGCTTTTGCCAGTCATTACCCTTCGAAAGTACTTATCCAGAAAATGTTAGATTTTCCAGGTTCTGGCTACGCTTCCTGAGTCATAAAGTCATAAACGAAGTGAGTTCAGCAATTATTTCCCCAGTTCTACAAATATTTGCCAGTAGTTAACAGCGGAAGTCCAAATGGAAGGAAAAGGGTTTTGGATCACACCGCATCAACCGCTCAGAATAAACTGAATCTGAAACTCAACCAAATAAGCCAAACACAAACAAACATAAAGGAACTGACGTGTTAGCAGCTTTATTTTCTTATCCTGGGTATATGAGGACGACTAGACAGCAGTTATCTCCCTTGTCGTTTGATCATCCAAACGGCAGTGTAAAGTCGAAGTGCTCGTTTTATAACCGAGTCAGCTAGAGGGCTCTAGTGGAACGTAAATATTGAAACATGTTTCGGTTCTGGTTGAATTTTCAACCACTTCGCAACCTCTGGGTTGACAACGTGGAACGCTATGGAACTGGGCTATTTACTCAACAAATCCATTCCGAACAGTGTGGCAAACGACTAACTGGCGGTAGAGGGCCAACATCGAGGGACATTAGAGACAGATTGCTTCTGTCGAGATGGAGAGACACTTGTCTCCTGAATGCTACGCCAAATGAACCTGTCACGCTAATGCAAGATGTGATCACACATTAATTTTTATGTTAAGTCTCGCAGACCCTTATGTTAAGTATTTATAGCGCTCAGTTCTGTAAGTTGTTAATGCATTGTATACAATATAATGTAATATATGTATGTATCTATGCATGCATGTATGTAAAGTATATATTTATGAATCAAGACACTTAACGTAGCGCCCTTTAGTACTTCATAAAGGAGCTGCACAAATTACTTTGTGTTGTGTTCATATAGGCCTAATGTAAGTTCGTCACATCAGGAAACATTTCAAATCACAGTAAATCCCCATTTTAGATCTGTTATATGTTTTTATATCATTGGTGAGGTTCGTAAGAGGCGCCATAACATTAATATCCATATACATACAGTACATACGTGCATGGATTCTTTATATCGCTGTGTTAATGGTCATTTTATTACTGCTGTTAATATATAATATATATATATTATATATTAATATATATATATATATATATATATATATATATATATATATATTATATATATATATGTTAATATATATATATATATATATATATATTATATATATATATATATATATATATATATATATATATATATATATATATATATATATATATATATATATATATATATATATATATATAGGCTTTTGTGTGCACCCTTTGTTGTCTCCTTTAACTGTAAAGGCAGAATACTTGTAACGTGTATCATTCCTGACTTGGGGTCAATATAAGACATGATAATTATGATGAAAAATGTAATATACAATAAATTATAATGTAATACAATACACAGTCCCTTTTCAAGAGCTATGTGACAGGAGTGTAGTCGATATGACGAAGATGGCTTTTCTACATAATTCATTTCAACTGGCTGTGTGACCTCGTTTATTATGGTGTTCGTCTGGGGACATCGTGGCGCTAAAAAATAATACAGTCACATCCGGAACACATATTCTTTTCATGGACACTGATGAAATTTTTGGTCTACGATATTCCCCACAGTAGCCATACACCAGCGACAAAACCCTGCCTAAAAGTTTTTCCACCTCATTTGAACTGTACTGTATATTTGCCGACGTGATAGCTGAGATTTGGCTTTATTGCATTTTAAAAGATTGATACGGAATACCCAGTAGGCATCATATTGTAATGCTACATTACATAGGCCTACTAAGGTTGACTGTTACGTTGGTGCATTAAACTGTGTGCCTTTGAAGGCGTCTATGGACGTCTCGTGCAATACAGTGAAGCGACATCCAACCAGGAAGTACACCAGAAAAGAATCAGAGAACATATAAGACAAGTTTCGCATCACGCATGTAAAAACAGGACTCTACACTCGGAAAATATGAACAGCGAATGCAAAGGACATTGACCCGTGAATCTCGCCTCCTTACAATCCATAATTCCTCTTCCTGTCTTTATCTGTCCTGCGAATCCAATTCCAAGCACCATACACCGTAGCCGTCAGAGTGTCTGCCTGCCTGCCTGACTCTTGGATCTTGACCTGGAACCGAATCCTTCCTGCCTATCGATTTTGTTTTGTTTGACTGAGCGCCTGTGAATAAGCTGGTTCCCGCGACTTAGCTTTCGTTGGGCGCTGTAACATTCTCGAGTTTACGATTACGATTACGAATCATAACTGTAAAAGTACACGAGAACACGGCCTGCCAGCAACCAAGCGTCATACACGTGCATCTTGAAATCTTGTTTCACAGCATCAGGCGTTTATGTCTCCATTTTACACCCACTAAACCAGTATACATACATCGCATTTGCGGTGTCTTAAGAACATATATTGATTTTATATCGCCGGCGCGTATGCTGGTGGCTCTGAATCGACTTTTGGGTGGAGCTGAGAAATTTCAGAGTTCTATAGTTAGATAACATTTATAATAATTAAACACAGACCATCCTGGGTAGCTAAAACAAGAAGGGTTCCCTACAACCGTCTTTCACGGTCAAGGACTATCGGGGGTTAGGCGCGAAAAGACTGAATCGGTCCGCGTGCGTCATGCTAACCACATGCACCTAAAACACTTTTGGGAGGACTCGAGTCTAGTTACCTTATACAAGATTACGCCTATGGGAATCTGCAAAGATTGAACGCGGTACAATTATCTAATCTAATCTAATCCAATCTAATTCAATCTCATCCTACCTTATCCTATCTTATCCTATCTATCCTATCCTATCCTATTATATGCTATGCTATGCTATCCTATCCTATGCTGTCCTATGCTATGCTATGCTATGCTATTCTATCATATCCTATCCTATCCTATCCAATCCAATCTAATCTGATGACACCACAAACCAGCTCTGCTAAACGAATTATTTCACGTGATCAGATCATATTATCCTATGCTATGCTATGCTATCTTATCATATCACATGCAATGCTATGCTATCCTATCTTATCCTATCCTATCCTATCCTACCCAATCCAATCCAATCTGATGACTACCCAAGCCAGCTCTACTAAACGAATTATTTCACGTGATCAAATACTGGTAATATAACACTGTGTGTGATACATTACCGTATTTCATATTTAAAAAGTTCAAAGTGCTGAGAAATTTGTAAAGGTCAAGATGGGGTCAGGTTTAGATCGGGAACGAGAAGCATAAAGTAAGATAAGCAGAAAGCTCATTCGCTTAACTCCGCCACTGTCGTATTCGAGTAGTGCCAGTCCCAAGCCTGGATAAAGGAGTAGGGCGACGTCAACGGCCTTTGATGCCATAAGACGTCGTTAAACATTGGAATTACTACTCGTTCGCTTTACAACACGCCTCAGGTAGGCCTAACAACTATCTGCAGAGGCGTGTACCTGAAGTTCAGAGAGCTTCTGGCTGAAGCACAAGCATGATAATCGCAATCCAGCTACAGGAAAACGATCCTGAAGGGTTTAAACATCGACATTGAATTGTCATATGAATTAATACGACACACACAGCTGGAGACTCGAACCTCGTATCCACGGATGAAAGGCCGCGGCGCCAGCAGTGAGCCACTTGAGAGGTTTTGAAGAGGCGCTATATAAATGAGCAGCTATCTATCTACCCATATACAAACACTCCAAGGTGGTGATGCTCTCTTTATGCAACCCAGGGACGGAAAGACCAGAGCGACTGTGGCGATGCTCTCTTTATGCAACCCAGGGATGGAAAGACTAGAGAGAGGAGTGGCGATGCTCTCTTTATGCAACCAAGGGATGGAAAGACCAGAGTGACTGTGGTGATGCTCTCTTTATGCAACCCAGGGACGGAAAGACCAGAGCGACTGTGGCGATGCTCTCTTTATGCAACCCAGGGATGGAAAGACTAGAGAGAGGAGTGGCGATGCTCTCTTTATGCAACCAAGGGATGGAAAGACCAGAGTGACTGTGGTGATGCTCTCTTTATGCAACCCAGGGACGGAAAGACCAGAGCGAGTGTGACGATGCTCTCTTTATGCAACCCAGGGACGGAAAGACCAGAGCGAGTGTGACGATGCTCTCTTTATGCAACCAAGGGATGGAAAGACCAGAGCGACTGTGACGATGCTCTCTTTATGCAACCAAGGGATGGAAAGACCAGAGCGACTGTGACGATGCTCTCTTTATGCAACCAAGGGATGGAAAGACCAGAGCGAGTGTGACGATGCTCTCTTTATGCAACCCAGGGACGGAAAGACCAGAGCGAGTGTGGTGATGCTCTCTTTATGCAACCCAGGGACGGAAAGACCAGAGCGAGTGTGACGATGCTCTCTTTATGCAACCCAGGGACGGAAAGACCAGAGTGACTGTGGTGATGCTCTCTTTATGCAACCCAGGGACGGAAAGACCAGAGCGAGTGTGACGATGCTCTCTTTATGCAACCCAGGGACGGAAAGACCAGAGCGAGTGTGACGATGCTCTCTTTATGCAACCAAGGGATGGAAAGACCAGAGTGACTGTGGTGATGCTCTCTTTATGCAACCCAGGGACGGAAAGATCAGAGCGAGTGTGACGATGCTCTCTTTATGCAACCCAGGGACGGAAAGACCAGAGCGAGTGTGACGATGCTCTCTTTATGCAACCAAGGGACGGAAAGACCAGAGCGAGTGTGACGATGCTCTCTTTATGCAACCAAGGGACGGAAAGACCAGAGCGACTGTGACGATGCTCTCTTTATGCAACCAAGGGATGGAAAGACCAGAGCGAGTGTGACGATGCTCTCTTTATGCAACCAAGGGATGGAAAGACCAGAGTGACTGTGGTGATGCTCTCTTTATGCAACCCAGGGACGGAAAGACCAGAGCGAGTGTGACGATGCTCTCTTTATGCAACCAAGGGATGGAAAGACCAGAGTGACTGTGGTGACGATGCTCTCTTTATGCAACCAGAGCAGGGACCAAGGGATGGAAAGACCAGAGCTCTCTTTATGCAACCCAGGGACGGAAAGACCAGAGCGAGTGTGACGATGCTCTCTTTATGCAACCAAGGGATGGAAAGACCAGAGTGACTGTGGTGATGCTCTCTTTATGCAACCCAGGGACGGAAAGACCAGAGCGAGTGTGACGATGCTCTCTTTATGCAACCCAGGGACGGAAAGACCAGAGCGAGTGTGACGATGCTCTCTTTATGCAACCAAGGGACGGAAAGACCAGAGCGAGTGTGACGATGCTCTCTTTATGCAACCAAGGGACGGAAAGACCAGAGGACTGTGAGACTTTATGCAACCAAGGGAGAGCGAGCGAGTGTGACGATGCTCTCTTTATGCAACCCAGGGATGGAAAGACCAGAGTGAGATGCTCTCTTTATGCAACCCAGGGACGGAAAGACCAGAGCGAGTGTGACGATGCTCTCTTTATGCAACCCAGGGATGGAAAGACCAGAGCGAGTGTGACGATGCTCTCTTTATGCAACCCAGGGATGGAGAGACTAGAGCGAGGAGTGGCGATGCTCTCTTTATGCAACCCAGGGATGGAAAGACCAGAGTGAGCGTGGCGATGCTCTCTTTATGCAACCCAGGGATGGAAAGACCAGAGTGAGCGTGGCGATGCTCTCTTTATGCAACCCAGGGATGGAAAGACTAGAGAGAGGAGTGGCGATGCTCTCTTTATGCAACCCAGGGATGGAAAGACTAGACAGACTGTGACGACGTATTTAGATGGGGTCGTTCGGATGCTGGTAACGTTCGTCTGATATCGTCTGTTTGCTGCGACCTGTCAGCGACAGAGGCGCCGGTGACAAGTGCCCGTCTGACGCGCCGAAGAAACGCCGCTGACCATTGAGTTAATTGCAATTCCTCGCCTGAGTCGAACAGATGCCGTTCGACGGCGTTTATGCAAACAGACGCTTTATCTACATCATCGCAGACAATGGCCACCGTCTGTCTGTCGCTCTGTACGTCTGTAGTTATGCTTGTGTGTATGTCTGTCTGAAGCTCTGTTCTTCTAATCGTATGCCTATCTGTATGCGTGTCTTCTTCTCTGTCTGTGTGTCTGTCGATTCTGTATGTATGTATGTGTGTATGTATATATGTGTGCGTATGTATGTTTGCATGCATGCGTGTTTGTATGGTTGCAAATATGTTTGCATGTATGTATCTATGTATGTATGTATGTGTATGTATGTTTGCACGTGTGCATGTAGATATGTATGTAGGTTTGCATGTATGTGTGTGTATAGATTGAAGTAAGGAGAAAGTTTATTCACTTTACAACACGCGTTGTATATGTATGTATGTGCGCATGTATGTATGTATGTATTTATGTATGTGTGTATGCATATGTATGTTTGCCTATTTGACTGTCTTATTAGTTTGCCTTTGTTCTCTAAATCTGCCGCCTCTGTCGCCTTTCTCTTTGTTCTGATCATCTTTATGTATATAAAAATATGCGCAATACGCGATCATACACAATACCCATTATGGGCAAAAACACAAAGAAATATCTCTATAAAGCGGAAGATTTATTCGAACTTTCGGCTTAAGCACCGATTCGCCGCCACAGCCGTACAACGATTGACCAATCTTTTATTCTGTGTAATGTCGGTCGCAAACGGTTTGTAAACACATTTTCGTGCCAGAAACAAGAGGCGGCGTTTATAGGGAAATGGAAACAGAAGAAAGAAAATGCGATAAAGAAAGAAAAACAAAGAGAAATTGATAAATAGAGAAGGTAAAAGACACACAGACAGATACACAGACAGGTAGACAGACACAAAAACAGATATACAGGCAGGTAGACAGACAGCATGAGGATAATAAGACAACAGCCGATAGCGATCGAGAAGGGATAAGGAAAAGCACCGGAGAGATTTGAAACACAAAGAAAGAGTGGATTAGGAAGCCCTAAGAGCGAAAGATGGACTGTGACAGAGACAGAAATACAGAGGCATAGAGAGAGAGAGAGAGAGCGAGCGAGCGAGAGACACAGACAAAACACAAATTGATAGGGAGAGGAAGTTCAACAAATGAAGATATACAGACTAAATGTAAATAGGAAGACGAGAGAGAGAGAGAGAGAGACAGAGACAGAGACAGACAGAGACAGACAGAGACAGAGAGTAAAGTAAACCTGGAGAGACTAAGGAAGAGAGAGAGAGACTCACAAGAGAACCGTGCGCTGCATTTACAAATTGGAGGAGATAAGTTCAGCGAACGAGAGACAAAAAACCGCTCCGAGCAACAACGATGATAACACAATAATAAGAGATGATAGAGATTGACGCAGCAACGGTCGTCGGCGGCAGCTGCACTGCCTGACTGGAATATATCAGTGCACGAAGACATCTCCAAATTCTGTGACGAATCGCTACGGGATACTGATGCTGGTGATGATGGTGATGACGATTCCGCTTTTAGAGAGTCGCTAACCTTCTTGGCGTCAATGGAAATGAGAGGCGAACTGGAGTTGGATGACGCTTGGCAGATGGATCGAGTTGAATGAGGGAGGAATCCATTTGACAGGAGTGATGGGGAAGGAAAAGAGGGACGTGCGGAAAAATTAAATAAGAAAACACACGGAATGGGAGGGCAGGATGAGAGCATCGGGGGACATCATGAGAAGGAAAGGAGAAGATAAATGATGCATAGGGGAAAGAGAGAAAGACTGAGGGAAGAGCAAATGGAGTGGTGAGGTATGAGAGATGGAAGAGGAACTGAAGACTTCGCGTCGATGAACGAATGAGGCCCGAAGAAACGGAAGAAGTGCTGGACGGGTAAGAGATGGATGAGAAGGAGAGAGGAAGTAATCGGGCAAACAGAAAGAGGGCTAATGGACAAACCAAAGAAGATCACGACGAAGAGAAGTGACATGAATAATGATTCCGTTGAGCCACTGGAGCTGGAGATTGAGGATGTATGGAGAAACTGAGTGGAAAAGCCAGGAGGAAGGGAGAAACTGAATGGAAAAGCGAGGAGGGAGAAACTGAATGGAAAAGCGAGGAGAGATGGAGAACTGGGTGGAAAAGCGAGGAGGGAGGGAGAAACTGAATGGAAAAGCGAGGAGGGAGAATATGAATGGAAAAGCGAGGAGGGAGGGAGAAACTGAATGGAAGGCATTTCCATTTAACTGGCCTACGCCGGGAAGAGGCTCTCATGCAGGGGCAGATTGCACCCTGTTTTATTTATCCGCGAAACAAATTAAGTCGACAACGGTCAGCGATCAAAGTTCGATATCGAGGGACCCAAGTGAATTCAGGTTCGTTTTTTTCGATCCATCATTTGTGCCCTAATGGCCGAACAATACGACTGGATCGATAACCAGTAGCACAGATTATTGCAGATATTATGTTTACAGTCTGCAGAGCATATGAGAAGTATTTAAAAGGCGCAATATGAAGAGTCTTCACAGATACACACAAACATATATACATACATGCATGCATGCATACATACAAACGTACTTACATACATATATACATACATACATTCACACACGCTTGCATGCATAAATATGCACATACATACATACATTCATATGCACATACATACATTTTTTATACAAACATACATTCAAATATACATATACACACATGCAAATATATTAACACAAACATACATTCAAGTATACACATACACATATGCATACATACTGTAGGCCGACACACGTGCACATGCAAGCAATGAACAATAAACTGCGAATAAAATAAAATTATATGAAACACAAAGGAAATGCAAACATCCTGCACAATTTTAATTATCTCTCTGTATAATTAAATTTTCTATGTTTGATATTTTCTGGGAATTAACACTAATTAGGCCTATCACAGCAGTTACTAGATCATTGTTTTGTTTACTGCTATTCCCACTATTACTATTACTTCCACAACTACTAGACCTCACATGTATTTACTACTTCCTCTTATCTCATTGCCACTGACACCCTCATTATCTCCACTATTACCATTACTATTACTGACACTTCCGCTGTAGGCCTATTACTTACCATTAAACATACAATGGAAGTATATTACCACTGATAAATGATCGAAAGGTCCATTTATTGATGCCTTTTGCGTTACAAAACGATGCTATATAACACCATCGATTGATGTCTTGTGCGTTAAGAAGCGATGCTATATGAGTCAACATATTTACATTGCTAATCCTCCAATTTTACCACTGTATTTATAGTAATACTGTTGTTCTTTCGCCATTTGACGAGGTTTATAGCCGAGGTTAATATCTGCTCCAGATTGATTTAATCTACGGACTCTCTTTAAATCCTGTGGGATCATTTCTACTCCGGGAAATTATTAATAATGTCGAGGAATACAACAATCTTTGATACTTTTGTCTCTTCTTGTCTGGCTCAGCAGATGCACCAGCCTGGTAGGCTTTGAAACACTCGTCTGCCAAATGCATCTGTTGGGTTGCCAAAGCCCTCATATTTATCCCTTTGAAACCCCAGCCTTCATGAGGCTTTAGAATGCTCTTAAAGTTGCTTTACTATAAACTTCAGAAGCAGCTTTCCGAATGGTCTGGAGGACGGTGTCCATTTCACGGAGATGTTTTAGTCTATCTGGTCTAATCTAATGACTTCTATAGCGCCGCTATCATAATGCCCAAGGCATCAATCGATGGTCGCTTCAAGTCAAAATCGCAATCCAAAATCATAATCCATTGGAGAAGCCGGGTCTAATTCTATCTACTCAGGACATAAGTGTCTCAAGATGTTCGCAAAGAGGATTAATAAGGACTGCATAGTCACTAGCGATTTCTTTGTTATTTATACAGGTAACCCTTGGCAACACGAATCCTAGCAACAGGCACCCTACAGTAACGGATAAGAAAAAGCACGGGAGAAAATTGAAACAAAAAAGGAGTGGATAAGTAAGCCCTGAAAGCGAAAGCTGGGCTTTGATGGAGAGAGAAATACAGGGACACAGAGACAAAGAGAGCGAGAGAGACAGACAAACAGAGATTGATAGACAGAGGAAGTACAGCAAGTGTTTACAGGCTCTTCAACTGGAGGATTGTAATAGGCTTACGCTTTATCACTAAGAGGCTTTAAAAGTAATACCTACCTTTGTGTCACAATTAAGAAATCAAGAAATCAAAGTATTTCTAGCAAGTCGTTTGGTGTTATCCGCGAAGTGCCTCTATTATAAGCTTATCTCCATTCCTCTCCACTGACACGAGAGTTTTATATGTTCCACTTAGAGTCGATCCTACTCTATGTTCCACTTAGAGTCGATCCTACTCTATGTTCCATTTAGAGTCGATCCTACTCTATGTTCCACTTAGAGTCGATCCTACTCTATGTTCCACTTAGAGTCGATCCTACTCTATGTTCCACTTAGAGTCGATCCTACTCTATCTTCCACTTAGAGTCGATCCTACTCTATCTTCCACTTAGAGTCGATCCTACTCTATCTTCCACTTAGAGTCGATCCTACTCTATCTTCCACTTAGAGTCGATCCTACTCTATCTTCCACTTAGAGTCGATCCTACTCTATGACCGGTCCAAACAAAGTCCAAAGAAACGTGCAACAATATCAACAAGGCGATCCAAAAGTGCAGAAAAGGACCTTCTTCCCATCGCAGTCAACATTTCCGAGTCTTTGCCTGCGAATCGAATACGGTCGTCAGTCGACAAAAGAACAGATAATTATCCTACGGCTTGTGACTTGTACGCCAGCGATCGCTGTTTCTGCAAGACTCCACTCAACTCCTAGACCGTTCGCTTTGCAGTTGGATGCATGCGTGTTCACGGACGGACAGAGTCCATAGCTGGGATCAGGATGAATATCAATGGACAATCTCGATGGGCTGAATCTATAAATATATTGTTTATGAAGTCGTCCGCATAACTCCGCCACTGCCTTGTTTGGGGGTAGTGGTAGTCCCAAGCCTGGATAAAGGAAGAGGGTGACGGCAACGGCCTTTGATGCCATAAGCTGTCGTTAAACATCGGAACTACAAGTCGTCCGCACTCGTATATTTCGGGACGTTTGGCGTGTCCCAGATTAAATCAACGCGCTAACACCGCTCAGAAATAAAAATCTCCGCGTTACAATTCAATAAATAAATAAATGTACATGTTTTTCTATAGCGACCGTGTGCTCTCGACCCTGCTTATTTTTCGATAGACCCACATTTAGACTCTAACCCATACGGTAGAGATATAAAGCAAGCATATGTGATTCCATTGTTGCGCCCTTTACACAAAAGCTGAATGGATCACGAGTTTCGGGCAAGTACTGGAATCATATGCGAAGCTTTTAGAGATAGCAAATCGTTTGAGCTTTGGACCTGTAACGGGGTGAGTGTGAGGTCTCAAGCCGCTGCCTCTGAGACGGTTTATGTGTAGAGAACTTGGGGAAATCCTTCACGCATAATTGCTCAGCACTATCGATTGTTTTGTCATTATACCATTCAGGCTTAATACTGTAAATGCAGAAATATTAATATTTTATAATGTCCGGATTGCCATTGTGTTGAGGTCTGTGGATATTTTAGCTGAAACAAACACCGACAATTCAACATGACAGGCACGACATTAGTAATCGTATTCGTAATCTCGAAATTTCTAAAGACTACTTAAAAGCTAAGCGCAGTTCACCAGCTTATTCACGAGCGCTGCGTCGAGTCCGTGGGGTTGTCCAAAGATGCCATGTCAAGAACCAAGTCCGGCTGCCAGGAGACCATAGGGGATAGGAGGTTACGGTGGGTTGGGTAGGACATTGATAAGTAAACCCCAACGGCAGCGTCATATGTAAGATATCTGAAGTCCATACGACAGTATTTCTATAAAGGCTTCATATGTCCTACATTTGATCCCATATGGTAAGACTTACGAAGCCCATATGCGAATAATGCCATATGGGCGACATATGGCCCTATATAGGATGTTGTTGGGTAGCACAGCATCTTTATGCAACCATCAAAAGCGTTGCAAAAGCTGTCGGATGTGTTGGGGTTAAAGACAGGTTAATACCGTCATAGCGATTCCTGGCAGGATCAGTACACGATGCGATTTAACCTTTTCCGATTCTCAGAGGCTAATAAATTTCTCCAGGCCAAGAAAAAACCGACGGACGCGGTTTCTTCCAGCGGCCAGACAACTAAAGATGATAGATTAAAGGCATCTAATTCCTTCCTCCTCACAGACGACCAAAGCTGGAGCCATCCGACTGTTTTTCGTACGAACTAGGCCTGTAAGCTTGATTCTGCTTTCTGTCCTGGAAGGATGGTCTTAAGCCACGCAAAAAAACCATGGTTCATGTATCTTCGTTACTATCCAAACTTGCTTGCAAACTACATTCCTATTTTCATAACCTTCAGTACGGACCTTTATGCGTAAACACACATGTATGCATACAATGCATACGACTTAACATATTTGTAGCAGCTCTGGTGCCTCTTCAAGGCGCTTGTCGCTAGCCCAAATGATTTTAGAGTTCATTAAGTACAAAAGGGTTCAACTGCAAGCAATTGCTGCTCGAAGAGCGGGTAAAGTCATCGGTGGCGGGCTCTTACATACACGTTGAAAATACCACCGTAGTAGCATCTAGGGTTGACAGTTGAAACCATGGTGCAATGAGGATGGGGAAGAGGAGGAGGAGGAGGAGGAGAAAAAGGAGGAAAGAGGAGGGATAGAGAAGGAGGAGGATAGGAAAGAGGAGGAGGGAGGATAAGGGGAAAGAGGAGGAGGAGGAGGAGAAGAGGAAAGAGAAAGGAGGAGGAGGAGAACGAGGAGGAGGAGAAGGTACGGTCCCTATAGAGAAACCCGTACATTTACGTTCATTTTAGTCTTTTATGTTGTCACTCTATGTTATGTCATAGATCGCGCCTTTCTCTATACTGTCCATATTAGATTTGGTAACCTTATTAGCCCCATGGTACTCTGAATCCAGAGTGTCTGCTGCCAACTACCGAAAACGAGAGGAAATGTAACCGTAACAGAACTCTTGTATAGGCTCTCATAAAAGCCTCTTAGGGAAAAATAAGACAATCTAGATACTGTAGCCTTGGTTTTCGTCATTAAGAAATCTCATTATCCTACAGTCGAACGAACCTTCCTCCTCGGATTCGCAAGATTATTAGAGTCAGAATCTTGATTCAGAAGACGACGCACCAACCAACGATCTTCCTTGGATCAATTCATAGTCGTCTAAGTCAAATAAAAATCCTCATTGGTTCGCGGTTAATTGCACCGCGTGTTTTATTGGACAATAAAGCCGCACTCAAATGCTACGAGGCCAATCTAAATGCAACAATCGGTTGCCTCATTAATTAAAACAACGCAAGATGACCTACGTGAAACGATGTTTAGTTGTTCATTACTGTCGATTATGACAGAGCAATTTCCGGCGCTTTATTCTGAGGGTCTTCTGTTAAGGTTCAACCCCGAGATTGACCTCAACCAGAGGCGTCTTAATAGCCTAAAATGTAAATGTATAGGTTTTATATAGCGACGGTATGGCCTCGACCCTGCTCATTTGGCAATGAATTTATCGGATGAGATCCTTCACCACCGCTGCCCGTTTGAATTGGCGCCACGCCATTTAAGATCACCGTGTGCGGACCGTACTAGCCCGAGATTTAACTCTCTGAAATAAGCCACGACGCCTAATCACGCTATCGATCATGCCCTCTGAATTTTCACTTATTACTACGAGGCCATTCTGAATGTAACAGTCGGTTGACTCGTTGGCCATCATCAATTAATTTTCACGCATAGATGACTTACGTGAAACTGATGTTTAATTAAGTAATTACAATCAATAATCATGATCGTGATCATAATCCACTAAAACAATTTTGCGATTCCGATGTATGTAGGCTATGCGTTAGTATGCAGGCTAATAATGACGACGACGATGATGATGATAATGTTGTTGGTGTTGGCGTTGATGATGATGATGATGGTAATAATAATGTAGTTGTAGTTGTTGTTATTGATGATGATGATGATGTCTGTATATAACGTCTTCATCTTAGTCTTCCTCATCCTTCTCGTCCTTCTTCTGTTTTGCTCGTCGCCGGGATTTTCGTGGTTTTTAATATAAGTCATTCCTTCTACACCCACACACATGTCGTTCTCAATTTCTAGCCTACTTCTGACGCTCTTCGATGGATGACTGACCTTTCTCCTTCTCCTCCCATCAGACCGCCCAGGCTTTTTACTCAGTCCGGAAAAATTACGCAGGGTCGAAAGTGTCACCGCTGACCCTGAGTCTCTTTCACTTCCCATGTTTTACACTGCGCTTCCAAGAATTCTGATTCCCTTGGATCCCCGAGCGAATTTCGCTATAAACCGGTGAGATCAGGAGAGAGACGAATTATCGCCTGGTACCCTCATGTGCAGAGTGAAATCGCTACCACTTCTTCTCGGAATCAGTTTAAGGAAGTTATTTATCCAATCGAAAACAAAGCAATATAAACGCAGCTCGGTGTTCTTCTGTTGACCCTATAGTTCGCAATTTTCTTGCTGAACTGCATTTATATTTTTTTCGTTTTCAATCGATAAAAACTTATCGCCAGCATTTTAGCGGCCTATTCGTGAAATAGTTTCCGGTGCTCAATGCATGATGTCTCAATAGCCATCTGGCGTCTGGTGATACTAGACCTTTAAATCAAAACCGTTGGCACCATTCCTTTCACACGCCTAAGTCCAAACGCAACAGATCTTTAGAGCCAGCACATCATGCCTGTAGCACTTGCTCGGAACTGGGCGAGCCGCGTATTCAGACGAAAGCATTTGTCGCAAAGGAGCGACGGCCAATCGTAAAGTACTGACGCAGTCGTGAAAGTCCCAGGCGTCAACGGACAGCCGGCGTTTATACATTGAACAGCCTTACAGAAGGAGACGCGTATATCAGAATAAATGAACGAACATTTCGGTGAATCGTCTGTGCAATTATTTCCAGAATGTATTGCAGCCTATGTATATCGCAGCAAGAGACGGACATTCATATTTTCTCCAATTGTTACACTAAATCAAACTGTGGTCCATGGAAGTGGAAAGATTTTAGAAGATGCCTCACCAGTCACGCTTATTATGACTCTTTCATTTTCCATCCAACTCATATATCTGTCTATCCGTTGTCTTCGAATGTTAACCAAAGGGAAATTTCCAACCATTTGTTCCAACGCCGCTTAATTCTTAGCTCTCCCATTCAGCCTCCCTCTCCACTTTTTAGTCTAATATATTTCTCTCTCCGCTATGAAAGGAAGTTTTTCCTACTTTTCGACACCGTTTCTATATTTCCCGGCGGTCGCTGTTTCCATGGCAACAATCTTAGTTGGTCCACATTGTGCCCATAGCGGACAACCAGTTGGCACAAATGGCGCCATGCGGGTCAACTGTAGGTCCAATCAATGTAGCTGCCTGGGTTCTGATCCGATTGATGAAACTGGACGGTGTAACGCCTCGCATAACCAATTTCCTCGCTTCAGCGTGCATTCTCTTTCGCGTAGGCCGATAGCTTGCCTCAGTCAAAACAAAATCGATAGGCAAGGAAAATTCCAGAGTCGTGGATTTGGCAACAGTGCCTCATGGGGCCAGTGTCCCAGCTTACTCCGTTACCAAGCAGATTGCTGACAACGGCAACGTATAGAGATCCTTCCCCTCGGTCGTTGTACAGATTAAAAATATGCTGTCTCTGTGT
Organism: Norana najaformis; assembly: GCA_964023275.1. Taxonomy (NCBI): domain Eukaryota; kingdom Metazoa; phylum Annelida; class Clitellata; order Crassiclitellata; family Hormogastridae; genus Norana; species Norana najaformis. Next base: position 9,531,290 of record OZ029925.1, read on the forward strand.
TTCTGCGTGTATTTCTTCCTATCTCTGCTCTTTGCCTCTTTCCGTGTCTGCATGTGTGTGTCTGTGTGTGTGTCTTCAATCCTCTGCCTCTCTAATTCTATTTTTATCCGTGAATTATGGATCACAGAAACAGACTGGTTATAGAAGCAACTGAGGTAAACAGGAAAACATAAGAAGCAGATATCGGGAAAGCGTAAACTGAGTATAAAGATCGATAACAGAGGCATACATCGAGCAGGAGACAGTCCTCTGAATTTTCATGAAGAGGACGCGTATGTATGCATCTGTTAGGATTCTCCAAACCACCTGGCTATGATCAATTCCGAACGACAAAGCAGTTAAACTTGACACAGAAATTACCCAAGTATGGTCAGGTAGGACATATTCGTAATCGTAAACTCGAGATTTCTACAGCGCCCAACGATAGCTAAGTCGCGGGAACCAGCTTGTTCACAGGCGCTCAGTCAAAACAAAATCGATACGCAAGAAGGGTTCGGTTTCAGGTCAAGATCCAGGCAGGCAGGCAGGCAGGCAGGCAGGCAGCAGGCAGGCAGGCAGGCAGGCAGGCAGGCAGGCAGGCAGGCAGGCAGGCAGGCAGGCAGGCAGGCAGGCAGGCAGGCAGGCAGGCAGTGTGTGGTGTTTGGAATTGGATCTGCAGGATAGGTAAGAGGAAGAAGAGGTCAAACCACATTAATAATTCATAAAAGTTCACATTATACTCCGACTCCGAATAGGCCTTGCGGCACGAGGACGCACATTACAAGGTTAAAGGCAGAAGCCATAAGGCTAAGCTGGAGGCTGAAGCCAGACTTCTCAAAACAGCCAAATTTGGCCACAGTGCCGAGGCAACAGTAGGCCTAATAGCCTAACGCTAGTCAACAAGATCATCTTCAAAACAAAAAGGGGGGCTACGACAAGGATGCAAACTACTCTGAGCTCAGTTCAACACAGTGCAGCAGGCAATAAATGACCCTAAAACATGAACAACGTAGAATCAGGTGATGTGGCCCTTCGTCCCAAAGGGCTAGACACCCTCGGCCATCCAGAGAAAAATGTTTGCTCTTACGGGGACAATAGCTTAGCCCCCTATCAGCTGAAAAACGTTACCAATCCAAATCGACGCAAAAGTCTAAAGTTTTTGAGTAACCTACATATGTATGAATGCAGACACGACAGTCGCACAATGATTACTGAAAAGCCACAGAAACATCAAGAAGCACTTGTATCCAAGGAGAAACAACTGAACAGATCGATCAGTTCGTCTATCTAGACGGATTGTATTATTTTTCGAAGGGTGAACAGTTAGCCGTAAGCTACAGAATAACCCCACAGAAGATTTTAGAGCTGAACGAACTTCTTGAAAGCAATTGAAATATTAAAGAGGCGTGATCGATATCGATATCGATAATACTATCGATAAGACTTGGACGAAGAAGATGCAGTCAGTTTCAGTCCTATCAGGGTTTGCATCGGAATGCTAAAGACAGTGAAGGGGAACGATGAGAAATGAGTTTGCTTAGCATAAATGAGTCGGGTAAGAAAGATTGCATCAGTCTCAATATACATAAAGTTAGAAATGAAGAAATGCGACGCTTCTTGGAAGCGAAAAGTCGATAACTTAATGCTATACTCTGATACGGTTAGGAGTTGGCACGCCATCGATTGCCTATCAAAACTGCGCTACAGGCTAGAGTAGATTGTATAAAACCATAGTTAATATGGCCATGTAAAGAGAATAAGTGAGTAAGTAAGTAGGTAGGTAGGTAAGAAAGCAAGTAATGCCTTTGTTAATCAACTAACCTGTTATACAAACCAGAAGGAGGTTCCTTTGTCTGGCGAAAATGACACGTTGAAGTCACAGGATGCCGCTGGAAGCCACGCCTACAGGAAGAGTGCGCTGAGCCCAGCAACAGGTCAGCGCACAAGAAATTTCTCGGCCTGTCCAATCAACTGCCATAAATTTATGTCAGCAGAAGAGCTTAATTTAATTGATTATACGAAATCCAGTTGCATTTAGGTGTGATGGGATGCAAAAGCATCGCATCAGAAGCAATTCTGAGACTGTACGATTGTATAGGTGCCTATATGTACTTACGTACGTACGCACGCATGTATATTTGTACGTATGTATGTTTGTATGTATGCATGCAAGTATGTGTGCTTGTATAGACGCATGCATGTATATATATTCATACGTTTTGTACGTAGGTGGTTACGTGTATATATGTATGTATATATGCATGTAGGCGGCCTAAGTAGTTAAGTAAGTGTAAACTAAGCAATTAACTATGTAACTGAATAACCAATTAAGTAACCATAGACAGAATCAATCACGTCTGAACCTGTTATTTATGAAGAAAATCGAAACAAAAGCTGCTAAGCGGCTTTCACACAGTTTCCGTAGTTTATGGAGTCATCAACCTGAACTTAAATACAGCAATCTGATATGCCTTCTACTGTACACGTTTTCACATCCCATGCTCTTGGGTGGGTGACTAAAGTACCTACTCTTCCTTTCCAGCAAACCTTCCCTGCACGTTATTAACCCACGCGAAAAAAACAGGCACTTAAAATGTTTACATTTGGGTCAACAGACAACTCTGTCCCCACTTTTTCGAGTGGGGATCATGACTCCCTCTTTGCCCGAGTTCTTGTCTAAGCTATTTTCATATTTGGACTTATCAGTCTGTTTACTCTTAGATATTTTTAGTCTTTACTTTTAGATATATATTTTAGCTATGTTTACTTTTAGATATATTTAGTCTTTTAGATATATTTTAGATATGATTACCTTTAGATGTATTTAATCTTCATAGACATCTGTCCGTACATACAATTTCATATCCACATCGCGCTCTGAATGGCGTCCGCCCCCTCCATCCGTCAGTCTTTCCGTCCTTCCTTTTCCCCATCCTTCATTTTCGTCCCATCCAGACAGCTACGTTCACTGGACCATAACTAAATGCACTCGTTTTTCTATAGCGACCGTGTGGCCTCGACCATGCTCATTTTTCAGTGAATTTATCGTGTGAGGTCCATCACCACTGCTGCCCTTTTGAATGGGCGTCACGCCATTTAAGGTCCCCGTGTACTGAACGTGCTAGTCCGAAATTAGAATCTCTTAAATAAGTCACGACTTGGACGCGAACGGTGTCACTAGTGACCGTCGGAGTCCAGCACCCAAACATGCATAGCTACAGATAGTCGCTTACAGCAAACATATCTGTCAGATGTCGGAGGCATAACGTGGGCCCTAGTGTACTATAACCCTAGCAGCGAAAAGGCAGCAACTTTTTTTATCAGAATAGCCGTCTCAAGTTGCCTCGCTGGTATCCCAGAAAAGCTGGTGGCGTCAAGCCCTCGCTAATCGATACTTTGATTAACCAACGGTCGCTCGCAGCAACTCGACCCAAAGCCAAGTCTTCAGCAGCTCCATCCAGCAGTTCCCACTAACTGTGAATGCTCTTAAAGTTACCGATTCACGCACGCTTTCAACAGACACCCACACAGAAACCCAAACACACACACACACACACACACACACACACACACACACACACACACACACACACACACACACACACACACACACACACACACACACACACACACACACACACACACACAATACAAACACAACATGCAGATAGACTCAGAAACATGTACAGACGCAGACAGCTAGCGCTTAACCCCCCCCCCCCCCCGTGAGCGTGATTTGCATACAGAAGCACGAATAAAACCTCGCATTTCTCTCATATGTTTGTACATGTAATAGTTACATAAATATGCATAATTTATGTGAAAAATAAAACTGAATTTTAGTACCATACATAAATGATGAAGTGGCAATTTTGTCAAGGATAACAAAAATTAGATTAAATTTGCTTATAAGCATTCTAATACAAATAAATTTAAGTTAACCCATCTTCTCCCATACAGGGCATCTGCATGCTAGTTGGGCATAATGCTTCTGGGGAAAATCCCCTACATGCATGTTTTTGTTCTCATTATTATTCGCCAGATAGAGCCACCATTCACCGTTACATGCATACATCCGGCTAGCGCGCACACACACACACACCTACACACACACATACCCACACACGCACGCGCGCACACACACACACACACACACATGAAAGGATAAGTTAGGCCAAGTTTAGTTTAAGGCTTCTGTTGCATAGATTTGATACCTTCCCAGTTAATTAGATTAAGTAGTAGATAACTTATGATTTCAAGTACACCGTTAGAATAAATTCACTATATTGATTATAATTATGTTCAGAAGAATGCGACATCATCATATATTCTAATAAAGTCTAAAAGATTTTACCATAACATTGCAGTACACAATCATCGATAATCCCCTAGATAATTATGAATATTTCCAACAGAAACCTATTTTTAGATTCTTTCCAAATAATTAACAATTTAATGACAATTATAAATTTGTCAACAAGTCAGCACCTCATGAACAGTAACTACCCCCAAAAATAAATGACTCCAATTAAAAGTTTTAGACCCCATATAATATCATCCCAACTTTAACAAATATTAAATGAAAAATCTGTAACCACATTAACTGTACACAGAAACGTGCAACTGCCACTGCCGAAGCAATATCAGACACTTATGTATATAGAATCATAACAGACACAAACTGTCAGGTAATGATGCAGCACTTTTGAGATGTACATTAAAGATGTTATATTGATACATACAGTGAGTGTTGTGTAGAGACTGCTGTATTGTTTGTTATGGCAACTTGACAACTGTCTGGCAGTAGTGCTCAGTGATGTCTATAACACCAGACAACAGATGTCCGAGCCTTTGCCCCACATAAATATCTACAGCTGCTGCAGACACTGCTTTTTAAAAGCCTGGAATTTAAACTGGCACAGTGTCAAGTTCCATATCGAGATAATATTTAGGACAAGTTAAAGGACAAACATATATTACCTCGCTCCAAAAAGCCTGACGTTTACAATCACTCTCCTCGTGTACAGGCATAAAAATCTAACTAGCTAACAACATTGAAATGTGATTTACACACAGTACCCCCTAAGGGGTCGTCCATAAAGGACGTCCGCAGAGGGGGAAGTAGGGGTCACCCAAATGTGGACAAGGGGAGAAGCGTTATGCCCAATGCGGACGTCCACATCTAATTACGTACATAAAGTTATTTCTGTATAGCCTGTTCCTTAAACACGACTTTCAGTCAAACACAGTCTGTACTGCATTGGATCTAGTTAGAGTCCCTTGCTGGAAGCAACAGCATCGAAGTACCCCACCCCATAGCATAGTTAACCCTGAAAGGTCCAACAGGGTAGACTATTCTTAGCCTTAGTACTCCGCTGGAGTGCAGACGTCCGCAGGGGAGGGAGGTGTCACCCAAATTCGAAAAAGGGAGGAGGGGTCAATAGTTGTTCATTTCTAGCGGACATCATTCATGTTGTCATCCTGGAATTCACAGGTAAAATTAAACACCTGTAACCACCTGCATGATAGAAAAACTCATACAGTTCAAATCTGTAACATGTTTCAGGTATTAATTAGGTTTTACATTAAACATTTTATTTACTTAGCAGCATTTATAAAAAAAGCAAAATTCTGTGCTTGCCATATGACAACACTAAATCATTTCCAAAAACAGAAGATAACTGAATGCAGGGTTAAGTGGCAACTTTAGATTTCCTAATAAAATAATACATGTATATCCAAAATGTAAGTACTATAGCAACAACATTTTTTGATGATGAAGACAGCAGCTGGGGTGGTGATAATGATTATGATAATAACAGTCATAATGATTTTTGCAGCGATGATGATGATGATGACTATGGCTAAAAAGATTACAAGGAAGTTACAAATAATCACAATTAAATGTCTGATTGAATGCTACAACAAACTATTAATAATCAGACACTGGAAAACGACTGTAGTAGTCACATATAGTGCTAGCACTAATACAACACTGATTTCCGATTTTCAACTTGCATCTCAAATGAACATCATACAGTAATGACTTCAAGGCAACCCAGTGCCATTAACATAACTATTAATATGAATAATAATTATGATAAGAACAACAATAAAAATAATAAATCTTGCTATGTGTGGCAAAGACGGCTACTGGTTACACATCTTGTTCATAGACTAGCTTGCAAAGAGCTGAAGTCACTCAATAATTCTTCATTGTTAAAATTTATTTTTTAGGTCTGCACTGAATTTTGTGTTTTGGATAGTATACGGTCGCACACCACCCAAGCTCAACACCATTTTGAATTGGTCAACCTGTAAAATGAGGATTGGTTCCCATCGGGAAAGTGTCAAGCCCTAAACTTACACATGCCGTCTGCAACCAGGAAATCTAGAATTCGTAGAAGCAGTGGCCAGATGGTGTCTTTGGAGTGGCATCGACCATCAGTTGCGGAGATTCTACAAACAACTGGCTGGCTGCTAACAAATGCCTGTCTTGCATAGACCTGATGGATGTCCAGATGCTGTGTCTTCTACCATCTGCAGAGGAGTGCCGTCAGTGGGCACAACCGTGTGTTGCAGACTTCATTCAGCTGTCATCTTTCATCATCCTCAATGCAACACAGACTAGGCGCTCTGAACACAATGTCAACCGTCAACTTAGGACGGATCTGTGTTAGATGGGTTCAACAAGTGCACAAAAGCCCACCGGTGGTAACTTTTCCAGTTATCTGAACAGCATGTGCCTACAGATTAACTTGTTCATGTTTAAGAACTCAAACATCATTTACGCTAGCAGGAAGCACCTTTGACAGGTACTAAGACTGCCGTATAAAAATGGTCAGTTCGCTAACTCATGTTCATCATCAGCTTCTGATGCCATCCGGTTTGGCCACAACGGGTGGTAAATGATCTCAATTCTTTTTCGTCATATGATTGTCAATTAAGTGCTGTTCACATTTTTTCAGTCTTATTATGTCTTAGGGGTAATTCGTATTATCCATCAAGCCTAGTTGTTCTCTTCCTTCGCTTCTCTTTGCTTTGCATCTTGCATTTAATGCACTGTGTGGGATGCTAACTAACTAACAAATAATAATGATCAGATTTACCAAAAGGATTATAATTACCTTGTGTAAAAAATAAAGATAATAAAATGCAGCAGGTGTGAAATTTATTTCTCAGAGGTGGGCCATTATACCTCAACTGTTTTTGGAAATGAAACCTTTTCCAACCACCCCGGACCTGATTTCTGCTCTTAAAGTAATATTTCATTCCTCAGAGATCATACTTACCTCGGGCAAATATCAACAAACATAATTAGATTTTTTAGACATTTTCCTTTGTCATAAATCTAATAAAACTTCAAAGCCAAATGGATCATATCTACCTTGGGCATACTAAAAATATAATAAGTAACGTTTTATCATGACAAATAGGAAAGCCTAACCATTCCTACTGATCATCGCTCAAAATCTTACACTTTCATCTTTATGTTCAACGCCGTTATCTAACAAAAAGAATTATGATGCTAATTATATCCTTCTCACTTTGCACAGTTTTCTCAGACTCTGGATTTTATTCTGAAAGGATATATTAAAGTGTAGCAGTTGTAAAATAATGATGAAATTAATGTACTAATAACATTACATGCGCTAATAATAATCAATAAGAATGAAAATAATTCAGACACATTTACAGAATTTTTATACCTTGAATATAAAACAGCAACAAAAACAACAATAGCAACAGCAGCAACACCACCAAAAACAACAACAACAATAAAAAACATCAGTATGAACTTCTGCTGTACTGGAAAATAATAATAAAACATCAGAAGGCCCTCCTGCTTTACTCGATTTCAGTCTACCAGACAACCAGGTCGATGTAAAGGCAGATTCAATTTAAAACAGAAAGCAACAAGACTTGAAGTGGAGGAAATGACCTCTTTCTCCATCTATTTAGCAAGAAAACAACAGATTAATAAAATGAACAGCATAAATTTCGGCTCAAATACCAGCGACTAACCAAAAACGACAATCATTTCCAGATATGGCAATAATTTTACAAATGACATTTCATAATAATGTGCAAATAACACTAATTCACCACTGCAACTACCAGAAATGACTATGATGGTCTGATGCTTAAAATAATCTGAAAGTTGAAAAGTCACGAGTTATTCCAAGAAATGACATTACTTAAACCATTCTTCAACTGTTCTGTCAAACCAAAAAGAAATTTGATCAGATAAAGCCTCTATTTTGCTTCGAGAGAGATTTCATATGATTAAAAAAGCAACAGGGAAGAAAAGTTGCAAACGATTTCCTGACTGAGATCAACTGAAACACACAAACTCATGTTTCCGACAGGAATTAAGTGTACCACAGTCCTATGATCACATGATTCCATCAAAATGACTTGGTTTAATATTTTGATATTTGTGTCTCAATATTTACATAAAGATCTTCATTCTTTAGGCAGTCATCATACATCACTGACAGAACAGAGCATCTCAGCAGACCAGTTTGTATTAAACCAATTCATAAGTTTCATTCACTGTTACAACACAGATGAAACGAACCAAAATTTTTGCTCAAAAAGAAATGCATAGCTAGGAAAATATGCAGGAAAAACTAGTCCTGAGAAATGTGTAACAGGATCAATGAAAAATGTTAAATATAATAGTTCAATAATTTTCTTTAAATGTGTAGCACATGCTGGGCCAAACTGTTTGTTACTCATACAGAACGAAACGGTCTTAAATAAACAAATGCAACAAGACATAAAGAATAGGACCAAAATGAAAACTAAACGATTCAGTCTTACAAAATGGCTTACATAAAAACACATGGTAAAAGACGTCAGTCAAATGGTTGGTCACCTGGTCCGTCATTCGAACAGTCACTGGTCATTCAGGCAACCAGTGTTTGCCACACTAAATAACTTCTCTGAAACCTACTGCGTAGAACACAAACTATCGATTGAAGCATTTCATAGTTTTATAAATTAAATGTGAATTCAGCTCCTTGTTCTGAGAAGGTTCTTTAGGAGAAAGATCCCAGTAGTACGTACAGCCAATCAGAACAGCAGGTCGGCACATAATGAAAGTAAGCAAGCAATCACAAAGCATAAAACAAAACAAAGAAAGACACAATAGCAGATATACAACGCAAATCTAATGTGATCAAAGTCTGTCTGACAAACAACATACATGTATCATCTCCTGATTGGTCTTAGAAAAAGATCTATTTTCCACAGAAGCTACAACATGCAGACGAGGTTGGTGCTCATGCGATTCGACAACCGCAAAACATCGCGAACTGTTGGTAAAACTGGAGAGGTGGTTGAGAACACTACAGCAAGCACTACTATGACTTGTGTGGGGTCACAACTTCATTGTCGAATCCACCTGGGAAAAAGATCATTATTATTATTTCTGCATTTATTAAGTGCCGCTATCTAATGACTAAACATCAGTTAATGGCGCTGGCTGAGCAATTGTGAGTGAAGAACTTGCTCAAGGTCCCTATAAAGTAACCATCTCAGGGGTGGGTCGAACCTGTACTCCCTGTGTTACAAGCCAAGCATTTTAACCAATTGGCTACCATGCCCCACAATTCAGAATCACGGAAAGGAAATGAAAACACTACTAAGAAATATCATTATATACCAGAAGCTCATCACAATGGCGACCCTGGGAGTGAAAATCAAGAGCTACCTTACAACAAAGTCCCACAATCGTAATCGTAATTCCGAGATTTCTACCGCGCCCAATGAAAGCCACATCACAGGGACCTGCTTATTCACATGTGCTCAGTCCAAACAAAATCGATAGGCAAAAAGGATTCGGTTCCAGGTCAAGATCCAAAAGTCTGGCAGAGAGACAGCGTGGCAATAACACGTTATTTTCTAAAGCTGACTAAGTTTTCGGATCCATGTCCCCAACCACGTTATATCAGAATCCGAGCTATAACGAAGCATGTTATTATGACAATGAGTCGCTGGTGTACAATGATATTGCTCCTGAACCATTGTGTAAACTGGCATCCCATTTGTCCTTTTGATCACATTCATGCTAATGTAGCCGGCAAAATGGATTTCTTTTGGTCTTAAAAGAGTACACATAAACATTGGTCTTAAATAGTAACTTAGACACTACTGCAATTCTACCAGTAAGACTACAAAAGAGAAAACTCTATAAGATAAATATAAAGTATAACAACTCATGTATTTATAATTTTTTATTCAAGGTACATACAAGCCCTCAGGAAAATTTATTTGCAGGAGCAAGAGAGGTATCTGGAACTAACTGTTTTTGTCCTGACAAAGGTATTTATTAACTGGTATTTCTCTCTTTAAGGTTAATAACCTGAAGTATCATCTCCATCATTTGTCCACTGCTGTTGTCCATCAAGGAGGTTGTTACAGTCGTCGTCAACGGCAACACTTAACGAGTATGTCAAGCCATCAGCGTTGTTGCTAAACAAATTGCACATGAAAAACAAGGTAAAATAGCATTAGGTATGGTAAGGCAAAACAAAGACACGGTTATCACTCATTTAATTAATAGTTCTGTCATTCACTGATCCCACATGCATGAGAACGGGATCGAAGGATCACTTTGTGGAAATTCAAACACAATGACAAATTCCCAACATTTCGTTACAGCCAATGAAGCTCACACCAAATTGTCAATTTAGATGACAGAATACCATTCAAACCTCCTGAATGGTAACAAGAAGTTACTAATGCCACCATTTAATGCCTTTTCAATTATTCAATAAATATTAAATCTATAAAAGCCTAAACTGCATGAAAGCATGACTGTAACTTAATCAAATGCTTCAAAACAAACTCTTATATGGTTCTGTAGCATTTCTTGATTTCTTTCCAAAGTCTTATACAACGAAGGCTGTCTCTATAAATATTTTAGAACTAAGCGAAATACAGAAATGGCAAGTATTATTAGATTAGGCTGGAGATGGATACAGACTAAATTAGATTAAATAAGCAGAAAAGGCGGGTAAGAATAGATGTATGGGATATGATCAGACTGGATTAGATTAAATACCTTGGAACTGACTGAGATATAGATATGGCAGCTGCTTCCATTGTGTGATAGGAATTGGTAATCGAAGCCATCCGCGTCCGATACACGACGCCATCACCAAGACTAAATTGAGACAGACATCAAAAACACTTGAATCTTAGATACAGTGACTATTTACTTGTGTACCACTTGTGATGAATTCAAAAATACAACTACTATTGTATTTATTTATTACATTATTAATTATTTACCATATAAGTAAATTTAAGTCTATACAGAAACTAGGAATCAATAAAAAAAGAAATAGCAGAATTTCAAGAAAGAGTTTTTGCCTCTTTACAAGTATTGTCACCGAAACAGAACTGGGGTTAATAAGTGGACATTTCCATATAGTGCCAAATTTAAGGAAAACAAAACAATGGATTATGTTAAAAACTAATTTCTGCATTGTCTGTGATTTAGTGAACTTTAAAGCAAGTAAGCAATGCATTTGTTAACTGAGTGAGGAATCGTAGGGAACCTGGCACTTTTACGCACACACTGTCATCATTTGCATAGCTGATATTTTAATACTTCCTTAAATTATCAATCACAAAATTCACTGACCCAGTGAATAATGGCAGAAACCACAACTTCTTCTGTGTTCCAAAGACTTCTGCAAAATTGGCTGAACTGCCAAGGTTGAAACCATTCTTGTCTGTGCCCGAGATAAAGATTGGTGCTTGGAATGATTCTAAAGCAGAATTTATGGAATGTTTGCTAAATGGCTTTTCTACTAAAAACTGAGTTCATTTTGCTGACAATGTTTTGTAAGTTTAGAAATGAGCAGCACACTTTCACAGTGTACCATCAGAGCTTGCGGCAGTAAGTCCTTGGTTTCAAAACATACGCCTAGTTGTTCATATGTTACAAAAAAGCTTTACTATCAAGTACACTTTTTCCAAGTGTGTCTCTCGTCTTTCAAGTTGTTGGATACTTTGACTGGGACACAGTGCCTCTGAGTGGTTCCTGTAAGGCTCTAAAATGTTCCGGTACATTCGGTACATACTCTACATCATTTCAACAAGTCAACAATCTCACACTACCAAAGCCAGGGCTCAGCGGACAGGCGAGTTTTCACTACAAAAATTTTACAACTAATGTTAAGAAAAGAAGCAAATATTCTGGATCATTCACCCAAAGTCGATCTGTTCTTTGAAACGAGAAAACAATGATAGCCAAACAGCGACATCAGACTTATGGCAAACATGATGCCAGCAAAAAAGAGGAAGACAATGTGGAGGTTGTTCATGTTCGTACTCCCTGACCCAATGCCCTGAAATACGTGAACCAAATGAACTGAATGTAATCTAATCATCAAAGAGAATCTAATCTGATCTAATTAAAAGTATGAACCTGATCTAAAGGAATCTAATCTAATCGAACTTGTGTCAAGTCTATTTAATTTAAATTAATCTAATCTAAATCGTTCACTTTAAACCAACTGAATCTAATCTACCTAATGTCATCAAAGTGATTCCGACCATCGTCGTTGTCGTCATCGTCATATCATCATCATCATCATCATCATCATCATCATCATCATCATCATCATCATCATCATTATCATTACAAAATACATTTCACTATGACTAACAATGTCAGAGTTTCTTAAGGGAGGGCTATACAGAAAGTAAATACATTCCATACTATCAATGAATGCAGGGACAACATCTGTTACTAACACCTCCTTCATAAATGCGAAAGTAAACAACTAAAGCACCAGATGAAAAAAATATATTCTGTACAGAAATTCTCAATAACATCCACAAAAAATCTCAAGCTGTTCATAAATCTGAATAATGAAAATCCAAACACAGAACGGACAACCGTGACACAATTTTATGAACCTATATTCATAAGCTTGAAGGATGGCTTCCAATCAGTCTGTAATAAACGTGAAGCATATGCATAAATAATGGATGTAATACCAGACCAAGCATCGGTTCATTTATTCCCAACAGGCTCCTATATTCCCACAAATGGAAAGTTAGTTTCACCCGACAGGTCACAGTGAATACAACATAACTGTTGTAATTTGTCTCTCGCTCTCTCTCTCTCTCAAGCGATGAGGTAGCAATCTACAGTTCACTCTCTTTGATGGCCCACATGTGTACACCCGTATCACTACAAATCCATGAATGTGGGTCAGCTTATGCCCTTGCCAACTGACAATCCTTTTCACAAGGAATTTTATACTTTTCACTTACGCTCCAAAAGCTGATGAAATACTGGAGCGAAGTCAGCGCTACGTAGAGGCTGTACAGCAGAGCGTAACCGAGAAACAGTATGAAGAACTTGTAATTGGAAAAACCAATGCAGTTATTGACCCTGCAACAACCAAAAACATCTTAATTATCAGCTTCTTTTTAGAATTTTTGTACCTGATAACCTTCTTCATTACCTTCCAAGGATCTGTAATTTTCTTCACCATTAGTCATCTTCTGTGTCATAGTAGTCGTCACTATCACCACTATCACCACCACCATCTTCATCACCACTATCACCATCATCACTACTGCCACCACCACCATCACCATGACCATCATCATTAAAGTTTAGTGAAGACCACGATACTACTATATCACCATCATCATAAACATTCATGTTCACAATTCACAAGTCTTCAGTATCCCACCAGAAAGACTAACACCTTCCTAAGTGCCTATAGAAACCTTCACAAATTTTCTTAATTGCCTACAGAAATCTATGCCATTCATAACTCAACTACAATCATACCAGGCAATAAATTTAGAAACAAAGACAGACGCAATTATGAAACATTTAGGAAAACATTTATGAAACATTTAGGAAAAATGTCTACATTTACCAGGGGCAGTGATGGTCCATTTTTAAAATGCATCTGAAAAACATAATGTAACAAAAATTATTATTAAATAAAACTCCAGAAAGTCTATGGGTAAATGAGTTGCCAAGCATCTCCATAAGCATTTTCTATTAAACAGCCCACCAGGCAACTTCACAAGGTCCTCCTGTTGCCTGTGAATTGTGCAAAGGACTCCTCCTCAGAAGAAGAAGAACAGCCCAAAGTATTAGCGACTTCATTTTTCTTATCCTCAGTATGCAAGAGTGGTGGCAAGTCCTCTCCCTCGCCACCTGATCTAGCCACTGAGAGTGTACGGTCAGTGTACTCATTATAGCTGAGTTGACGAGGGGAAGGAGGGCCAGTCAAAGAGGATATGCACTGCAACGCATTTGTAAGGTACTTGACAGGAGCTGTATCAACTGTCTTGATACACAAATACACACATACTGTTGCTGAATGAACCTAAGAGAGAAACCAACAACAGAACTAAGTAAAGTAAGTAAGTAATGCATTGTTAAAAAGCCTCAATGAGAATAAGCAATACGAGAAAAATGTCTACCTACTTCGAACAGACGGAACAGTGATGTGCACGATCTGGTTTCACGGCTTTACACTTGTCACAATATCGTACTTCTACCAAAGTAACAAAGCATACAATTATGACTACATTAAACGCTTCTTGAAAAATTCATTGCTTCATTTAGCCTAGCCCTTTTAAATATTTTAAAATATTAAAAAAATGGATAATTAAATGGAAGGATTGATGGATGGACAGACAGATGGATGGATTGATGGACATAGGGATGGACAGATGGAATCGAAGGATGTATGAACGAATTTTAGCGACCATCGACTGATGCCTTGAGCATTATTACAGAGGCGCTATAGCAGTTCTTGGATATATTTATGGATATGTGGATGGAAGTGCTTTTGAGAGGAACTTAAAAGGCACTAAATTGTGTCTTGATACATACATGCATACATACATATATACATACATACATACATTCATACAAACATACATTCATACATATATGGATGAATGGATGGATGGATGGATGGATGGAAGGTCCACCAATCAGACTCAGTGCCATGCAAAGTGCTCAGTGACCATTAGTTTTTTTAACATTTTCAACATGAAAGACATTTTTGCTAACCTCCATTTGGCGTTCGACACTGGATTGGAAGATTCCGGCTGACTTGGCTCAACACTTCTCTTCGATTTGCCAACGTCATTTCAGCCTCCATGCGCTCAACATCGGAGGGTGAAAGGTAAAACTACCGGCAACAAAGACCCAAATTCCTTGTAATGTAATAAATCATAACTGTAATCCAGGATTTATAAAGTACCACTTCAAGATAAACTCATCAGAGGCGCTCCTGGTCGGACAACCCAGAACCAATGGGGAACCACTTCAAGATAAACTCATCAGAGGCGCTCCTGGTCGGACAACCCAGAACCACTGGGGAACAGAATGGTCTTCAATCACCTGTGGAAGAGAGAGGGAGGAAGGCAGAGAAGCTCATGCTGTAGGTCACCAGGCAAATCATTCCAAGAAGTAGCAGGGCTGACTACAGCAAAGCTTCTATGCTAAGCCTTGTATGTTTGGACCAGTGGAACAAGCAGAACTTCTATGCTGAGCCATGTACGTTTGGACCAGTGGAACAAGCAGAATGGACCAGTGGAACAAGCAGAACTTCTATGCTGAGCCATGTACGTTTGGACCAATGGAATAAGCAGAACTTCTATGTTACGCCACGTACGTTTGGACCAGTGGAACAAGCAGAATGGACCAGTGGAACAAGCAGAACTTCTATGCTGAGCCATGTACGTTTGGACCAGTGGAATAAGCAGGACTTCTATGCTGAGCCATGTACGTTTGGACCAGTGGAACAAGCAGAACTTCTATGCTGAGCCTTGTATGTTTGGACCAGTGGAACAAGCAGAACTTCTATGCTGAGCCATGTACGTTTGGACCAGTGGAACAAGCAGAATGGACCAGTGGAACAAGCAGAACTTCTATGCTGAGCCATGTACGTTTGGACCAATGGAATAAGCAGAACTTCTATGTTACGCCACGTACGTTTGGACCAGTGGAACAAGCAGAATGGACCAGTGGAACAAGCAGAACTTCTATGCTGAGCCATGTACGTTTGGACCAGTGGAATAAGCAGGACTTCTATGCTGAGCCATGTATGTTTGGACCAGTGGAACAAGCAGAACTTCTATGCTGAGCCGTGTATGTTTGGACCAGTGGAGCAAGAACTTCTATGATGACCAGTATGTTTGGACCAGTGGAACAAGCAGAACTTCTAAGCTGAGCCGTGTATGTTTCGACCAGTGGAACAAGCAAGTCACCCTGGACCGCCAAACAGAGCAATCAATCGGCTATAAATGCAAGACTATAATCAAATAAGAGAAGCCTAAAAACAAACCAAGTTCAGAGCAGACATGGCCTGCCACGAGCAGGCAGGCAAGAAGCCAGACAGGCAGGCAGGCAAAGACACATAGGCAGCAACCCAAAGAATCAGGGACACGAACACAAAAGTAATACAGCTACACTGGAGTAGCAACTGTTCTCATTTTTACCTGGCAAGGTGGAAGAGCTACAGGAGTAAAAATTGTCTTCCAGTATGACCACATCATCAGAATCAACAACGGATGGTAGAAAATGAGGCAAAAAACTACAACACAACACCAAACATACACTTAAGCATACAATTCTAAGTGCAGATAATCATTCAATCAGTTTTATGATCATTACATTGGCCAACCTACACAAGTAATTAAAACATATGTGCATTTTTTAAACAGAATAACAAGATTCATCCTGACTGTGCATGGTATTCAAAGAGGTTTCTACAACCATATCACATTCAAGCAACTCAGACTTAGCAGCTCTTTAAACTGAACCAAATGTAACAGCTCTCATTAATGGTAGGGCAACACCGATTATTTAAACAGATGTTTGGCAGAACCACAGAAACTGCAACTATGGTGATATCAAAAGAGTCTTATTAACCAGCACAGCCAGCCCTCCATCTAAAACAGGACTGAAGAGATCTGACAAACCTTTCGTAACCTAAGCAAACTATCCAGTCTTCAGTGACTGGGTTAGACTCACACAGTATGGAATGATATGACTTACTTTTTTCTACAATGCTTTCCATTGTCACTACAACAGATTAAATAGTTTCATCACTATTATAGTCAGAACGGTAATTAAATTAAATTAATTTAAATGAGCTGCACAATAATCAGGTAACAATCATGAAAGCACAGTGGCTAAATGGTTGGTCAATCACCTTACAACTTAGAATCCACAGGTTTGCAGCTCCCACAGACAGCTGCAGTTCTTGCTGAGTTCAGTCCTTCTCACCCTTGTCACAGTTTACAGCATCATCATACAGTACATGCATGGTACATTATATTGTATTGTATTATATTTGATAACGTATATAGCGCTTCTAACAGAACAAACTACTCAGAGGCGCTTCCAGAGTGAAAGCCCCTGGGAAATAAGAACGTCTTTAAACAACGAGCTGACTGAGCTCTATCAAAAACAGGGACCCTTGCACGAAGCGATAGCAGAAGTTCATTCCATAGAGATGGGCCAACATTACACCGTTGTCACTCCATAAATTTATATAGTGCTCCCTCAGATATTTACCTGCCATGGGCGTGGAAACCTGTAACCGTGGGACTGCTTGAGCTGCCCCAGTTTGACTAGGGGAGGCAAGAGTATGCTTTTGCTGTTCAACTTTGCAGTCCAAACTCTCATATGTAGACTGTTTAACTGAGATCTACATGCCTGATGGTTCACGTTGCAATGTGTTATAATTACAAGCAATAATATTAGATTATTTCTCTAGAGCTGTTATCATCAGCAATCTCCAGTGGATATTCTTAATGCCTTCAGCATCTCAATTCACCTTTAGTGAGTCTCTTTCTCCTCGCTGAATTAGCCAACCCACTTACAAAACCATTCCAATGTCCATGCCCACCCACCCCCCTTTGGCCCAGCTGAAACAAAAGAAATAGGTCTCAAGCATTGATAAAACATGCATGGGGCAGAAGAAGATGACGTAGCCAGAAGAAGATGCAGATTTCGAGGAACATCTGCATTTCAATCCACATCTAATTGCACCTCTTTAGATCTGTTATATAGCCATGTGTTAGAGCCCTTGTGAGGTTCTTGAGAGATGCTAAAAAATAGCTAGATACATAAATACATACATACATACATACTATATACATACATACATACATACATAAACACACGGCCTTTCCAAGTAGATGGCCTCACCACTGACAAAGCATGATGTTGTAATATCAGAATACAGGTGAAAGGGACATGCAGTTTGCCCCGATGATTTGATAGAAAAGATCTGTGGAAAGCCAAACTTGAACAAAGCAATAAAGCTCCTAAAGAAAGTACATGAAACAGCACACAGCCGACTCTGCCCATATGATAACTCGATTGGTCATAGAAGGGCATCACAAAAGTGAGGGGTTTCAGGTGCTAACTTTTCTTCTATTACAAATCAGTTACATGTTCTGCCATACTTTTATATAACTAAGGCAGATACTTCACTTGGCTTTGGTGACAGCAATTACAGGCTTTATAAAGTCAATATTTCAAGGATTGATTTCAATGTCAAAGGAATCACTTCCATTCAGTGATTTGTAAACGCATCACACTCAAAACCTGCCTCCAACGAGCCTCTCAAAGTGTTGTGCAAAATGCTCTACATGACGTTTAAGACCTGAAGGAATTCCTAGTTCGCTTGCACAAAAAATTTCAATCATAAAAATTTGCCTTAGTCAAACCGAGCTAAACGTCTTTCGTAACAGAATATTTCCTTTCTCTCTTTCTTTTTCCATTTTTTCTTGTATTTAAAATTTTCCTCTCTTTCTTCCTGTCTTGCTGCTTTATCAGATAGATGGTATCGCTTAGTTGTTTCAAACATCTTTCAAACAGTTCCGTGCGCAGTGACCTAAAATGGCGTGGCGCCCATTCAAACGGACAGCGATGGTGAAGGATCTCACCCGATAAATTCATTGAAAAATGAGCAGTGTCGAGGGCATACGGTCGCCATAGCAACAACGTGTACTCTTACATTTATCAGTTTGTTTCTCGGAAAGGCTACAGTGTGTAGTATTAAATTGATGCGCACTGCACAGTTCATGGCAACTGTAGTGTATAATTATCCAAAATATTTAAATTAAACTGCGAAATCTTGAAATAAATTGTAAAACTTACGGATGCATAACTGAACTACGTAAGCGTAATAAGACCATACGATGACGGCCGTAATAAATACAACGGGAATTGATCGGAAAACAGCAAAACAAATACTCAAACCTCTGCCCGCCATCTTTAAAGAAACTTATTAAGTTGATAGCACCTTGTTGGTGCGATCTATGTAGACGACTTTCAAGACGATAACACATTGGCAAATTAATATTTGAAATCGCAATTATATATTCAGCATCCCAAATTGTTCAGCTGTGGCAGAACCTAGGTTAGCTCCCACTCGAAAACGTGGGGTAGAGGTACTTTTCGCTCCCCACTTTTGACTCTGAGGATAAACATTTTGGTGCCTATAATGTGGGAGATTTGATGTTAAGGGAAATGTATAGGTAATCCACCCGTCCATCCATCAGAAGTTACATCATTTTTTAAGAGTGGGTACTTGAGAGATGACAACAATACAGTCCATTCTAACCTCATCTCCCTTCCTCTCTCTGGTCTTCTGGCAACCGAATGTGGTTCGTGACATGGCATCTTTGGACAACTCTACGGACTTGACGCAGATCTAGTGAATAATCTGGTGCCATGAGCTTAGCTTTTAAGTAGAGCTTTAGAAATTTCGAGTTTACGATTACGATTACGAGCCAAGAAAACCACGAAGGTCATCAGCAGTTCAGAGACTTAGAGACGATCGTCTAAGCCTAAGGCTCAATGAATAAAACAATCGGGCGAGAGAAAGAGAGACAGAGACAAGCGCAGACACAGACACAGACAGAGGAGAATGGAAGTATATCGTAATCGTACACGAGAATTCAAAGCGCTAATTAATAGCTAAGCGCAGGAGACCAGCAGTGTCTGCATGAGGAAAAGGACATCTCCAGAAAGATGCCACATTCTGGCGGTCCGCCATGCACCAAGCAGTACATCTTCAAGTCAATATCGCGCTCTTTCCTGTGTCGGCCCTTCCCTCTGGAATAGTCTTCCACAGTTCCACTTGACATTCGTAGTCTATCTCTGGACAATAAACAAGTAACATTTTCCTCCCTAGTTAAGTCTTACCTGTTTAGATCTGATGACTCGCCGTGTTCATAGCACTTTGCGGAGTTTTTAAAAATGCGCTTTATAAAAGTCCGGATACATTTGGCCTACAGATATATATATATATATTATATATATATTATATATATATATTATATATATATACACACGGGTCTGATCTGAGGGGCGCCAGAATATAACCAAGAGGGGGGAGAGGCGAACAGATCCCGCCCCTTTAGCTAATGGCTAACTCAGCCAACGAGGTAATAGTAGAACTCAACCACTGGACACAAGCTCATTTATTACTCATGAGCGTTGATGGTGCCTCTGGTGTTAGTGGCGCCCTCGGACGAAAGCCGACCGACGATGTTGATTACGTTTAAATAGAAATATGCCTAATAATAATATAAAATAAATTCTAGTCCGTGTTATAATATTTTCCAGATGACAACAAGAAAATCCAAATATTTACTTATTTATTAATGATTTCGATTAGATTAGATTAATTAATTTCTAACTTAATTAGATCCGAATAATTAAATATATAAAATAAATTCTAATTTAGATAAGATTAATTAAAATAATGATTTTTACCCGATATAGAAATGATCCCAGCAACTAAAGAAATTGTAAAAACTCAGAAATTGAAACAATTATTCTAATAGATTAAATTCAATCTTAATTAGATTAGAATCATTAAATATCTAATTAAATTCTAATTTATATTTGAATAATGAAAATAAATATTCTAATAGAATAATTCATCGTAGTCGTCGTCATCATCATCATCATTTCTGTTTATGTTAATATTTTTAATAATAATAATAATAATAATATTATTATTATTATTATTATTATTATTATTATTATTATTATTATTATTATTTCAATTATTAATATTATTGCCATTGAACGATTAGAGTAGTAAAATTATCAAATTGAGTAAGTTATTCACTGGAGATCTCTCATATTATGACGTCATTTCATACATTTTTAGGCATTTGACGTCACTGTCATTGTGTCTTTCGAATGCTCTGAGTTGAGAGTTGGCTATAGTTTTCAGTATGGCGTTTTTGGCAATTTTCTGAGCGATTTATGACTGCTATTCGGTTTTTATGACTGCTATTCGGATTTTATGACTGGTTTTCGGATTGTATGACGATGTTCCGTCGTATCGTCCAGCGACTGTTTTATGTTTGCGTTTATCCGGCCGAGAAGGACAAGGGGTTCGACTTGGTCGAAGTCATCGTCGTGTCTTCGAACGTCCGAAGCGGAGACAGCTGCGCTCCACCAGTCGAGGTACACCGACCCGATTCTCATGAGAAGGTCATCGATGTTAGCGGCCCAGCAGCTAATGTTGCAGTTTCTACTGCTGCTGCTGCTGCTTCTGGTGGCAGATCCTGCGATGATGCCACAGACGAAAGGCCTCATTCCTCGCATGTTGCCGCAGATGCAGATTGCTGTGATCTTCCCCCACATGATGTTACCGCAGATGGCGATTCCCGCAACGTTGCCACTGATGATCATTCCTGCGATGTGCCTTTGAACTTCCGAAGGGAAGACTGCGGCTCTCCATCAGTCGAGGTAGGCCAGTCTGGTTCATGTGAGGAAGTCGACATTGATAGCCCCATGGCTAATAACAGAGCAGCTAGCCCTTGCTCTTTCATCGCAGAGGCAGAGGAAGATGACTCCACAGACTCGAATAACTGCGTGGTGATGCATGAGTTAATGTAAGTTAAGCTAAGCTAAGGTGAGGTAAAATAATAAAATTATGAGGCTACAAAATGAAGTAACAAATTTTACTCCCTTGGGTTAGCTTAAGCAACTGTTGTTCTTCAACATTGTCTTTTCTCTTTCTCCTTTTCTAACTTACCTTAAGTTATATGAGACCCTACATTTGTTCCATTCTGTGTAGAGTGTCTGGTATTGTTGCCAGGATATCGACGCAAGGTTCACCTAGAGATGTAAAAAAACATGTTTTTTTTGGCGTTGAAATATTTCAATGAAATATTTCAGTTTTATTTGAAATATTTCAGTTTCCTTTGAAACATTTGAAATTATGTTTTTTTACATTTTACAACTAATTACAACCATAATAACGGTTTATTTATTTCTCTCATATTACATATTATATGCATTATTGTGTTAGTGATGACCATCCTCGAGATACTCAATTTATTTCTAATTACCTGTTTTTAAGAATGACTTTTATGAGAGTTACATTATATGTTGAAAAACATATTTTATTCACCAAATGTCACAAATTACAGTTTGATCTAATAAAGTAGATGTTATTGTTCATTGTTATGCTTAACATTTATTATTAATCACTTGTTTTGTCATAAATGAAATAAATGTGATTTTAGCTAAATTCTGCTAGCCTAGGAGGCTAGGACACAGTCAATCGTATAGAATTCGAAACACTTTAGTGACTTTACAAGACAAATTATAAATCACAAATACTATGTCAACTAGACTCAATAATAATCCGGCGAACAAAATTTTACAGAACAGACCATCTCTTTGGAACAGCACCATGTCATTGGAACAGCAGAAACTGGTCCAACTCAAGACATTGTGTCAATTTGTGTGCATCCAATACTTCAAAACATGTTGTTTTTTTTGGTCATTGAAATATTTCAAAAAACCTGTCAGAAATGAAATATTTCAAATGAAATATTTCACGCTCACATCACTAGGTTCACCTCGAGCCAACAATAAAGTCGAAAATTCACTCGTGTGTCGTCAAAAGCCACTTGCAACCATGTCAAAGGACACTTTGCATCAAAACATCCATGAAAATCCAAGAGAAGTGGCCACAAGGGTTGCATGGTAACTTTCAGATGGGCCTCTGTGTCAAAGAAGTCACCACCTGGAAAACCACAGCACTTCCAGTCACAGCGAATCGCCAACAGCGAGCGGCAGAAGTCTTCATCCTGGTGGTGCCACAGTGATTTAGAACTGTCTCAGGAACCGCATGCAACTTTAAGGTAAACACCACAGAATTCAGTGCAATGCATGAATGACAAGGTAAGATATGGTAACCTAGTGTGAGGTAAAGTGGGATAAGTTAGCCTAAGAAAGTAAGGCAAGGCAAGGTAAGGTAAGGCAAGGTAAGGCAAGCCAAGGCAAGGCAAGATAAGGTAAGGCAAGGCAAGATATGGTAAGGCAAGGCAAGGTAGGTAAAGTAAAAAAGATAAGCTGAGGTAAGGTTGGGAAGGGAATATGAAAAGATTGGGTAAAGTAAAGCAAGAGAGGCGACAGTGTAGCCTAAGTTAAGGTAAAGTATTTTCGGATAAGATAGCCCAGCAAATGCAAGTTAAGGTAAGGAAAGTAGGATTAGTAAGGATAAGGTAAGATAAAGGCATAGTAAGGTAAGCTAATATGTAAGGTAAGGTACATTAGCTTAAGTTAAGGTAGAATAAGGTAACCCACTCTCTCTTCTTCCCTCATTCCATCCCTCTTTTCCTCCCTCCTGCCCTGCCTCTGCCTGCCTGCCTACCTCTCTAAGGTAACCCACTCTCTCCTTCCCTCCTTCCCTCCCTGTTTCCCTCCCTTCTGTCCTGCCTCTGCTTGCCTGCCTGCCTCCTCTGCTTCCCTCCTTCCCTCCCTCGTCTCTGAACCGGAGACCTACTAGATTTCAGAAGTCTTTGATCCGCCATCGATTGAGATGATGGTGCCATAGAAGCTATTAGAATAGGTTATATTAAATGTCTGTTAGGCCAGTGGCCGAGTTAATTAAGTTCTTTATTGTCAGGCCATTACAGTGAAACGTAACCCAAACTTGTAATGTAGCCTAAGCATGTAGACTTAAAGAATTTTGTCATACACATAATTATAATTGTGGGCTAATATAGCGAACGGAAACAACGGTGGCGCCGCCTGGCGAATAAATTGATACTAATAGCAGCTTCGCCGGTTGAATGTTTAATTAAAGAAACTCTGGGACTTGGCGAATAATGAGAGGGAGGGGCAAGAGAAGGAGAGGCAGAGAAAAGAGAGGGAAGATTGGGAAGTGGAGAGGAGGGAAGGAGAGGGGACGTGGGTAGGAAGACGCTCAACACAGGCTATGCTAATCTCTAATAATAGCCTGGGGGGGCTTAATACTAGGCCCATTATGTGAGCCTAATTCACGATTATGATAATTGAATTAATTTTTTTCGAATGTCTTATTGCAGGCACGCGCTCTGGTGGCGAATTCTACTTGAGGCGAGGTGCAAATCAAATATGCGGTATATGCTACAACGGTCCTTCGAGCTCTCTCTCTCTCTCTTCCTTGTCTGTCTGTCTGTTTGTCTGTCTGTCTGTCTGTCTGTCTGGTTTCTGTTTGTATGTTTGTTAGTTGTACTTGTAAGACTCCAGGGTCCTCTGGCGTGGCTTAAAATCCCGTAAGACCCTGGGGTTTGTGGGTCCCTGGCGTGGCGTAAAACCCCGTAAACCAACTCGTTGATTGTCTTATGTAACTTGATGTTTGTATGTTTGTTAGTTGTACTTGTAAGACTCCAGGGTCCTCTGGCGTGGCTTAAAATCCCGTAAGACCCTGGGGTTTGTGGGTCCCTGGCGTGGCGTAAAACCCCGTAAACCAATTCGTTGATTGTCTTATGTAACTTGATGTTTGTATGTTTGTTAGTTGTACTTGTAAGACTCCAGGGTCCTCTGGCGTGGCTTAAAATCCCGTAAGACCCTGGGGTTTGTGGGTCCCTGGCGTGGCGTAAAACCCCGTAAACCAATTCGTTGATTGTCTTGTGTAACTTGTCCTCGTCCTATGGAAGAGAGAGAGAGAGAAGGAGGGAAGGAAGGAGGGAGGGAGGGAGGGAGGGTTGAAACGGGAAAGGAAAGGAACAAGGGGAAGATTTAGCAAGCAGAAGAAAAGCGCGAATGAAGAGAAGGACCGTTTAACAGTTGAATTGAATGCAGCTGTTTGAGATAAAAGATATATCCGAACAATAGACCTATAGGCCTGTCGCCTCTCAGAATTCAAGAGCACGTATACATAACTTTTTGACTGATATTAGGTGTAACATTGCAAAGGAACTTTTGAATATAATGACTTCTTTGTACATTTTTTTCCGAATAATTAACGAGTTAATATTTATATATAATTACTAACTTCGTTTGCATGGACGTGAAAGTAAGTAAGTAAGTAAATAAGTAAGTAAGTAAGTAGGCCTAATGCATTTGTTAACATGCCATGTGTCCAGAGTCTTCTTATCTCTTCTTATCCTAATTCTTCCTCTTCCCCTTATCTTTCTTCTCGATTCAATTTCAAACGCCATCCACCGTAGCCGTCCGACTGTGTGACTGCCTGACTCCTGAACCGAACCATTTTGCCTATCGATTTTGTTTTGACTAAGCGCCTGTGAATAAGCTAGTTCCCGCGACTTAGCTTTGGTTGGGCGCTGTAGAAATCTTGAGAATACGATTACGACGTGTCCATCGACTGAGCTAGGAATCGTAGGCATGGGTGAGACAGCAAAAGCAGACGATACAAATAGGTCTCAAGCTTGAGTTGAGAAGACATTGGGCTGCATTAGTATTGGCAAATCTCGAATCCATCGTTTGTCACCTCTTGGGTCCGCCAGGGCTGTGGTTACACCGTATACTCACCGTGACCGTCGGCGTATCGCTCTTGACAATACTGTCTTCAGTAAACGAAGACAGAAATCTTGCCAAATTGAATGCCCCGTTAATTTGCGCTGCTTTTGAATTCTTGGAATCGTTTGAATACCAATTTCACATGTGTATCAGGCCGAAAAGTAAAGGACCCATAAAAATAAACATGGTTGGAATTTGGAACGGGGGTTTAAGTGTTGGAAGTGGAATTACAAGGAGTTCTCATGCCAAAGTCCCCGCGGGTAAAGAGGCGTCAAGTTCCCAGATAGGGAACACCCATTAAGGACGTAGGGAAAAGGGACAGAATTTCCCTTTCGTTGCCTCAGGCCATTCCCCACTGGACCGCTGCCCCTCATCGTAGAAGGGAACTTGTTTTCCCCGGCACTGTGGGTGTTCTATCCGGCGTGATGAACGATGCGGAAGACCTCTCATTGCCCACAAACCTGCATGTGTTGGTACGCGCAAAGGGGTTAAACTGTGAAATCAGTGATGATTAAGAGCAGATGTTGGGCTATGATAATCAAGCCATGTTTCAAACGCGCACAAAAATGTGGATGACTAAAAAGGTCACCTGAAATAATTTCAGAGACGGGCTTCCAACTCCAGAAGCTTGGGTGACTGAAATGGTCTAACATTCATGGCCTGACAGTCTTTCCCCACTGTTCGGGCCCTAACACTGCACCTTTTATTTATTAAAGTCTCTCAAACCGCATGCCATTTATTAGTAAGCCTATACGTACTAGATGATACACTGTATACAGTAGCTTGTTTAGAAATTCGTTGATAGGTCCATGATAAGGACGGTCTCCACTGGCGTTTTTGAAGAGCTGTTGTAGTCCAACTACATTTATGTAGTGCTACGATTGTAGTGGTAGCTCAAAAATTAGTTTTGAACTTAAAGCGAAATTTAAATATTTATTTAAAGCACTTATTTTGCGAGTAAAGTCGGTAAATCTGAATCTGAGACAAGGATGAATGTTGGCTAGGGAAAAAGACAGAGTCATGCGAAAGCCAGAGTAAAATAATGGTTCTTGACAAGTGATTTAAATGATAACAACTAGTTGGCAAGTCGGGTATTTTGTGGTAGACGATTCCAAACACGAGACGCAGATCAATCGAAAGCAGCGCGTGCTAGAATTTCCAGAAAGTCTCCCTTGAGAGAGAGACAACGGAATAATTTCCCCATCTGAACAGACCACAGACTGTACAACGTTAACAAGAAAAGAAAACTATTCTGTAAATTAACTGGTGTCCGATTCGTTTTGCTTAACATATCTTGCTGCGATGATGTTGTCGCGGATACTGGAAAGATTCATATCCCGATTTAAGAAAGGATGTTGTAGGAGTTCCTTAGCAGAGGCTCGCTTTTCGACGTCTACCACCAGACAGCGATCAAGAAAGTCCATGAGCTGTGGAGAGACCTTGTGTTTTTCCTTGATCTCTGGCTTTCCGATGGAAGCGATGAGGTAGAGAGCCCTCAGGGGAGTTTCGTTCATGTATGGCGGTTCCCCGTCTATCATTTCCATCACCATGATTCCGATGCTCCAGATGTCTACCTTGTAGCTGTAGGAATGTCTGAAAGAACGAAAAGAATTTTAAGTCAATAAGTAAGTAAGTAAGTATGGACGGAATCGAAGGCATTTACTCCTGTTTCATGCACCATGGCGTTGCATCGCGCTACGGTTATAACGCGGTGGCTGTCATGGCGCCTGGATTTAACCATCAGAAATATTCATTTCTATCGCAGCACGTGATAGCTTCCAATTGTTTTCGCTATAATAATAGGGCCTACGGTACTGTATTGGAAAGTGACTTTGGCGACATGCACAAATGCTTTCATCAAGTCTTTGCATGTTCTTTCTCCGTTTTGTGAACGATAATAGGCCCACATGAGTAACATATTTCCGAAATAGACAACGGATGCTATGACGCAGTGGTATTTAGCAGCTAAGATCGTAAGGACGTAAGAAATACTAAAGCCATGACTACATTTTATGCCATCGACGAGTGAATGAGTCAGGCAGCAAATAGACGCAATGTAAGTACAGCCGAATATACTTTCAAGACGATTGATTGAAGCATCAGGGAAAGTAGTTTTGACAGTGGTTGGGTCGCCTGCGTTCGTATTAACCACTCAAAGCAAGACGACCACGTACGACTTTATGTCCCCGGAACCTGCATTTATACTTTCAAACACAGTTGTTACTCATTCTGTATGTGAGATTATTATAACGAGGTATTCGACATAACGCGGTAATGCACATGGACTCCAAGTTCCGCGATATAACGGGCTAATGGTGTAGCTCGTTTGTTTAAGAGTAATACATACATACATACATATATACACACATTCATACATACATGCACACATTCGTACATACATACATAAATGCATACATATATACACATTCATACACACACATTCATACACACACATTCATACACACACGTTCATACATAAATACATACACACATTCATACATACCTACATACATACATATATGCATTCATTCATACATACATACCTACATACATACATACATACACTCACATTCATTCATGCATACCTACATACATACATTCATACATACATACATTCACACATACATTCATACACGCATACATACACACATACATACACACATACATACACACATACACACATACATACATACACAGGGCCTACATACTTGGAAACAATCTCGGGTGCCATCCAGTACGGAGTTCCGACCATCGTGTTTCGATTCTTGCGATCCGTCGTGATCTGAGCGCAGAACCCGAAGTCGGTCAGCTTGACCTCTCCGTTCATTCCCAGTAGAACGTTGTCGCTCTTTATGTCCCTGTGGATGATTTCGCGATCGTGGAGGAACTCCAGCGCCTCGAGACACTTGCGACAGATCCCGGCCATCTGAGCCTCAGACAGGACGGTTTCTGTGACGACTTCCGTTAGCGCGCCTCCATCGAGGTACTCCATCACGACCCAGAGTTCCTTGCCGACGAGGTAGCTCTCGATGTAGTTGACGATATTCGGGTGTCTGTACTGCTTCATCACCTCAATTTCCTTGATGATCAGTTCTTTGCTGGCCTGGTGGTCGAGGTCCATCACTTTGATGGCTACCACCTGATGAGTCGCTGAGTTCTCCGCCATGTACACCACACCAGACGCCCTAATTGGACAAGCGATGAAACAGTCAACAAAGAACTTTGAAAAACATGTAAAGATGTGAGAATTGAATTGAAGTATTTAACTGAACACCGCGCAGTAGCAGTTGTTAAAATTCATTCAATACAACGTAGGAACATCCAAACTGGAGACGAATTTAATAGACAACGAGCCTAAATATGGACTAAACATGTGAATAGTACTTATTATAACAAATGACCAAAAAGAGTAGAAGTCGTTTATTCGCACCCATCGCCGCCAAGCGACTGATGTCAGAAAATGATGGTGACTCTGTGACACCTCTGTTTTCTGCATCACAAACAATGAATGTGCGCCATAAAATTACTCTCCCTTTCTCCAGCCGTCCTACGAGTCCATGTTACGCATTAACATGCAGGTATTTGAACTACTCACAGATTCTCGTAACTTATCTTACTTACTTACCATTGCCTACGTAACGCTTAAATATATATATATGGACCTCGTTAGAGAACATTTTTCCAAACTCACCCTTGTACTTCATGATTTTACAAATCCAGTCCATGAACTTACATACACAGATGTACTTGTGTGAGCCACAGACTAGGGTTACCCCAAACTCACCCTTTTCCCAGTTTCTGTTTCAATGTGTATTTCGTCAGTGGATCCTTCTTTAACACCAAAGCATCTGAAATAAAATGGGAGCAACGTTTTCAAGAGCATCAAGAGCTACTCACCTCAGGCAACACCTGAAATCAATACCAACAAAGGACAAACAACAAGCCAACAGCCGCAATATTACGAGGTACAAGAGGTATCTCGAACTTTAGATGAAGCAAAGGTTAAAACAAGTCTTACACAGACTACTGTTGCGTTTAGATGTAGAGCTGTGATCAAGCGGTAAAGTGTTTGCTCAATGATCATGCGGTAGCGGGTTCGACTCCGTGTAACGACTCTGGAAAAGTTGTTTGCGCACACATGCCTCTGTCACCAAGCAGAATAATTTGGTACCGGCGTATGCTGGGAAGTAAACGGTAAGTCCTGCAATGCACTGTCCCCTTGCCCAGGACCTTGGGATTCGTCCATTCCTGGCTCAAGTGCCAAGAAAAGGAAATGAGCACCTCCACTACTTCTCACTTGTGGGAGATAGGATAACTTATTTTTTACTGTTGCATTTGGACCTCGTCACCCAACATTTAAAACTGCCTTAAAACGTACTTGTTTGGATAACTTAGCTAGTCATGTGTGCAGAACTTTCGTGAGGTACTTAAAAGGCGCTATATGAATGCCTTGATACACACATACGTACAAGGTAAGGTAAAATAAGAAAAGGACTTAAAGCAACTCGTAGTTAATCATTCTAAATTGTTAAGAATTACTTACTAAGAGCTTTGTAGATTTCCGCCTTTGACATAGGCCTACTCTTTGGCGATTTCCTCTTTGGAGACGATGCATCTTGAGAGACCGGTTGCTGAAACTGAGCGTCGCCAAGTTTGAGTACTAAATCATTGACGCCTGGATCACTGGCACCGCCTGCGGTCGACTCCTCAATTCGATCTTCTGGGACCACCTGTGCAAACCGTGTAACAAACGACCAGCGCAGTCAATTCGAGCGTCGTTTTCTAACTAAGGCAGGCTAATTTTTTTGGCGCCACACCTCTGGTGGTTCGTTTCTTTGTGACAACCTAGATGGAGCTTCGGCCTGAACTGAACTTGATCCAGTCCGAAGAATTGATAAGTTAAGGCACCGCTGGTGAGGTAAGGGCAGACAAAGAGTTGCCTACGATTCCTCGCTCAGTCGATGGACACATGGCATGTTAACAAATGTCTTACTTACTTGCTTAAATGTCTTAAAGAGTTAACGCTTTCCATATTTCTAAATCCGACCATTCAGTCCATATTCTAGCTTACTTTAGGGTCTGTACTTGCGTAAAAATTACATGTATTGCAGGATGGAATGCACTGGGCATGACCGATTTACCCATTTGCCCGCCGCGCTTGACTAAGATTAGCATATCAACGATATCCAGTCATTGAAATTCTAATTTGGCAAACCAGCTGTGCAGACGGCAAGGTGATGAAAAGTAAAGTTATTTGGTTGAGATAATGTATCGTCTGGATAATCATAATCAGGTTTTGGTGCACCATCGGTTAATGGCTTGTGCTTTAGACATCGGCGTATTAGAAATTACTAAGTGTTACTTTTAGGCCTATTACTAATTGTAGACATATCAGGCGAGGGTGCAGCTGTGAGTCGGTGGGGCCGTAGTTCGACAACACGTTTCAAATTTTATGCCCCGAAATTCGAACCAGCATAATCACTCAATCGCCATGCAAATTATTCCGTTATGCTAAGCTATGGTGTTCGCTGTGGACATCAGAGACGTGTAGGGCCTACATTAGAGCAGAGTTTCTCAAACCGTGTACCGAGGCACACCAGTATGCCGCGAGCCAGAGGTGTGTCGCCAAATTTTGATGGTAAAAATATTTTCGCCTGAAGTACAGCGCACTTTTGCCTATTTGTAAAATTATATTTGTATAAAAACTTTCGTCAGCCTAATATTTATGTAGGCATAACATTGAATATTTTGTAATAGAATCTGAATGGCGTCAACGTAGTGTAAACTGTAAAATACTATAAATTTATGATGGTTAGTTATAATATACGAGAGTCGAGCATTAAGAACACAGGGTGTGCCGTGACAGAAATTTGCATCGCCAAGTGTGTTGCCAGTCGGAAAAAGTTAGAGAACCACTTCATGAGAGCGAGGCCATCGATTGCATATTCACCACCCTATCCCCGCCCGCTGATACAACGCCGGTAAGTGAGCTGGTCTCCTTGACACAGGTTTTTTGTGGAGGTGGGAAATTTCCGAGATTTACATTTTAAAGTTTAAGTGGACATGTTTTTAGCCCAGAGCAGAATCCATTTCTTTTGGCACATGAGGTAAAGGTAAAGGAAATATTATTCTTGGATGCATTGCAATCTAGCATTGCAAAACTTCGGAATCCGAGCTAAGAAGCCATATGTTTTCTTACTTGAACTCTTGAACTCTGAACTTCAACTCTGCTGGAGTCAGCTGTGCAGTTCGTATCAGCTACAGTCACGTCTGTCGTTCGCAGCTGAGAAGTCGGCTGTTCGCTTGTCTCCTGGCCACCACCTTCGCTTTCTTCTCCAGTCTCCCTTCCCGCCTCTGGTTCAACCACAGCCCCTCCAATGTATTTCGGTTTCGGCTTTTGACTCTCATCGAGGGCTTTCACTGCATCGATAACAGCAGTCGGATTCTGAACTTGCTCCGATGGACTGTCCAGAAAAACATACTGAATCTGAAGTCTTGCAGTTAATGTCGGCAAAGAGCAGAAACTAAACTGTGAAACGAGTGTCTGGTTACAACATGCGAGGAATCCATCGTTCTGGAACAGTCTCCCTTTAAACATTCGTACTTTTCCACTTAGTTTAACTCAGTCTTCATTCTCTGTTAACTTGAAAACGCACTTGTTTAGATCTGTAGAATAGCCGTGTCATCAGCGCTTTTGAGAGGTACTTGAAGAGCGCTATATAAGTGCTTGTTACATTACATTACATTACAATGCGCATAGACTTATAAGCTATATGGCTTAAAAGGAGAGTCATTGCAAATAGTTAAAGATGTCTGCAGGTCACAGGGAATGCGCTCTTGAACCATATTTTAGCAGACAAAATATCTCCATATATGTAAGAGTTTTAGCCAGGCACGCTAGGTAAGGTAAAGTAAGATATGCAAAGGTAAGTTAATGTACGATAAGATAAGGTAGGTGAAGCAAAAAAGTATGCTGTATCTGAAGTTTTACTAAAAGCAGAGACTGTGAAAACAAATGTTTGTTCACCGCTCGCAAACACTAACGCGGCGAGAATGCTCAACATGTCATCTAATATAAAAGGGCAGTCAACTCAAAAGTCAAAAGCGTCCACAAGCTAAAGGTCACCGTGAATGAGCTATAGAAGAGGTTTCTGGAAATATGAAGGAAACTGCCTTCAAGCTGTCCAGAATCTTTCCGATCATCCTCTCTCTCACTAAAACTTCCAAACACCATCACATCTCTCCTGTTCTCAAATCTTGCATTGTATTTTTAAACTTATCAAACGCATGGATTATGTACAACTGATTTTCGCATATGTCAACGACTTAACTTCGTCACGCACGTGGGCAAGGCTTATCGATACATTACCAGTGGTGGCAGACGCAGAATCAGTTGCACAGGGTTCATATGTTTAGCCAACGGGTGCTCGACAGTCCAATGGTTAGCGTACAGCAATGTCAATATAGAGATTGGGGTTCAACTACCCACCGCTACAAAAATGTATTTAAAGCTACTGTTACAGTAACACCCATAACATTTCATGGCTGTCTCTTGAAGTGACTACTCTTCTTTCAACACCCATAACCGTGCATACCTTATATGTATGAACTATGTATGTATGCATGTATGTATGTATATATGTATGTATGTATGGATGTATGTATGAGTGTGTATGTATGTATGCCTGTATGTATGTGTATATGTATGCATGTACGTAGGCCTATGTATGTATATATGTACATATGTATGTATATATGTATGCATTTATTTATTTATATATGTATGTATTGTGTATTTATGTATATATGTATTTATTTATGTAAGTAAGTAAGTAAAGTAAGTATATTCTTTATTAACCAATAGCTAATCGCACATCGGTTTACAAGTATTTAAGAACACAAGAAAACTTGATATTCATACAACATCCTAACAATAAAACATTTACGAGTTAGATTGTCAGCAGGAGGAATAATACGATCATGGGTGTGGGGCCGAAGGGAATAACTGAGGGTTTTAATTGGTGGGAGTAGCTGATGTAAGACATGATTTGGGTTGTTCAAGATTGCTTTAAAGAGACGAGCATCAGCTGAGCCACAGAGTTCATCGAACGTTGGGGAGTTCCCAGGAAGATAGCGGAGACGCACAAGTCTCCGTATCAAAGCCTGGAGCCGAGCTCTAGCCTGTGCCTTAGCATAGCCCCACCACACGGGAGAGGCGTACAGCATCCTGGCCAGTGTTGTGGCTCGGACAACGTCGTAGAGCCGAGGGCCAGTTAGGCCATGTGATACAAGAATTCGTATGGCATATAAAGACTGACGCGCCTGACTATGAATCCGATCAATATGAGAATCAAAATTTAACATCCTCGATAGGGTAACACCCAATATTGTCATCTCTGGTACCCTGGTTAAACCGGGAATCACATTAGGTAAAATTATCTGCTGATTTCTCATTCTTGACCGGTGAATTATCATTTCAGATGTCTTTTTATGATTAAGTTTTAAGTTACACTTATCCGCCCAAAGGGCAACATGGTCTAGTTCAGCCTGAACCATCAAGCTATTGCAGGATGGTACAAGAAGGTAACTGTCATCAGCGTATTTAAATAACTTATTGTTGGGTGCTAAAGGCTTATACTTGGATATGGCAACTAGGAAGTTTACTGGTCCCAGACCCGAACCCTGAACAATACTGGAATTTATGCCAACTGAGGTAGAGACACTATCATTGAATTTGGTACAGTGCTGTCGGTTGGCTAGGAAGGAAATTATCCAATTGTAAATGTGATCAGGAATAGCGAGATCAGCAAGTTTATCAGCGAGATAGGCATGTCTTATTGTATCAAAGGTCTTTGAGAACTCAAGGGATATGAGATGAACATATTGGTTAGAAGCAAGCAGTTCAGACAGATGGTGAGTAATAGAAATGCTTATGTATGTATGTATCTATGTATGTATGAATATGTGATTGTATATATGTATGTATGCACGTATGTTTGTTTTTATGTATCAAACATTTATAAACCGCCTTTTAAGCACCTCAGAAAAGCGCTCATGCTTACCTGATGTTAGCATGAGACAACATTGCCGTCCACATTGGCGGCAACCCCTTGAATTCTCCTGTTGCCGGATCGAATTTCACATTCCAGTCGTGACTAACATTTGTTGGGCCAGAAATCTCCATCTCACCCGCAGCCGTTTCCGACAGATCGGCTCCTCCCCCAACTCTCGTCTTGCGAAAGCCTTTGAAAATTTTTGCTATGCTCACCATGAATCCTGTTGTCTTAGGACTTGAAAAGACAATGTCTTCCACCGTCATTCAAAATTCTCTTAAATACCTTAAATAAATAATACAGCTTTGTCAACTGAAATACTTGCTGACTAATTCTGGTAGGTTGGATATCATGGAACAAAATCTAATTTTGTTGTGAGCTTGTCTGCCTGTTTCTCTGTTTATCCTGCCTGCCTGTCTACCAATCAGTCAATCAATCAATCAATCAATCAATCTGTCTATCATTTATCTATCTATCTATCTACCTATCTATCATTTATCTATCTATCATTTATCTATCTATCATTTATCTATCTATCTATCTATCTATCTATCTATCTATCTATCTATCTATATCATTTATCTATCTATCTAACTATCTATCTATCTATCTATCTATCTATCCATCCATCCATTTATCATCAACATCATCAATCATCATCATCATCATCACCTTTGCCTGTGGCTCGCATACGCTATAGAGGTTAGAGGTAACACCCTTTCTATTATTATACATAATTTGCTCAGAGATATTATACTTATGAACTTTAACATCACTAGGCTTATGAGAACGCCTCGCGAGATACTTGGAATGCGCTCTAAAATTTTCCTTAACGTTACTCGCGTTAATAAAGATTACTTACCTACTTACTTACCTACTTACATTCCTTGTTCACGCGCCTCTGTACAAACTCCTTGGAAGGAACTCTCGGCCGAAGCGCAAATATCCGTCTAACAACTACACCTTTGCTATACCTCTTTTACATGGATGGATTTTTTCACTCAAAACTGCTGTAACTGTGGAGGAGGAACTGTTGGTCTACAGTTTGAGGGTTTTGCCCCATACATACAGTAGCTCGAATACATATATGTATAGGTCTATATGTATCCCGCGAACAAGCCTCTAAGAGGATACTGCTATTGAACGATTACCTTATCATTAGTTAGTTACTTGGAAAACTGATTATCAAAATTATATAAGTACCTACTTTGTGCCAGAAACAAGCGATAGGAGGTGGACCGGTTGAAGTTGAAAAGTATAC
The DNA here is from genome assembly GCA_964023275.1 of Norana najaformis. Lineage (NCBI taxonomy): Eukaryota > Metazoa > Annelida > Clitellata > Crassiclitellata > Hormogastridae > Norana > Norana najaformis. The sequence goes on from OZ029925.1 coordinate 9,567,387, forward strand.
AGCCTACTTCACTACTTCCTGCTATGTCGTCTCGCGCTCACCTTACAAAGTATGCATATGTTTATGCATAGTTTGTCGTACACCCATCGTCGTTCAACAAGTCTTTTTTAGCACTACGCATATATACGAGCATATTTATGCCTAAATACCTCCAATCGATTGAAGAATACCTAAGATGATGGCCATGCATACGGCCTATAGGCCTCTCTCTACTTTGGCTGGCCATTATATTTAGACCCACTGAAGTTGGAAGAAAGCGTCAGCAAACAAGAATGTCACGCTTGACATGCTGAGGCCTGTAGGCCTATATATAAGCTACAGTCAAAATACTATGGATAAAACTGTATATCACGTCTGCAGGCCTAAGACACTTGAAGTCTGCCTGAATGCACCTAATGAAAATCGGTCCGTTTTAGACTAACCAGAGCTGTAGGCTCATTTGATTTACAACTGCAGCTAGTGAAGTTCGCTCGTATCAGGAACAATCCATGCGCAACTCAGCAAATGCGTGGGCCTTAGGCCTATGGATTTTACAATTGCGCATGGCTAAAACTTTGCGTCAACAACAACAACAACAATAATAATAATAATAATAAGAAGAAGAAGAAGAAGAAGAAAAAGAAAGAAGAAGAAGAAGAGGGGAGGAGGAGGAGGAGAGAAGAAGGAGGAGGAGGAGGAGGAAGAAGAGGAGAAGGAGGAGAAGGAGAAGTAGGAAGAGGAGGGGAGAAAAAGGAGGAAGAGGAAAACGAGAAGGAGGAGGAGGAGAAGGAGAAGGAGAAGGAGAAAAAGAAGACTTAATAATAGGGGTAGCCTTTGTAGACCTGTAAGTCTATAGCCTATCGACCTAAGCTCGCAGCACGTCGCATGCTGTCGGAAAGTCTTCTCCTCATCTTCATCCCATGTCACCCCAAAGGCCCAAGAAGAGGAAATGGGCGTTTCCCTTAACCGTAGGGAGCAAGGGACTTTACTTGGGCCTATTTACTTACTTTTACTCTTGCAGATTTCTGTAGAAAATCGAAGCTAAACCATTAACCCTTGGAATGAAAAGGAAATTGATTCAGATGTTTTCTTATGAAAAACCCATGTCTACTTACGACTAAGAATGATTTATTATCCCATAGATTCGTGCTCATTTCATGTCTCTAGAAAATGCCCATAGAAACCTTTCTAAGATTCCGGTAGATGACACCACCTAGCGGACTAGTGCAAAAATTGAAACGCAACGAAACTGCGTTCTCGGAGCCATCCAGTGAGAAACGAAATGACTGAAGGTAGGAGGCTATTTAACTTCGCGGTCATAGATAGGCCTACCATACAAATATAATTTGGGACTTTCTTAGGATTTTTTCACACAAAGAACTAAACCGATGAACCTACTTCTTGCACCCTTGCTTTCTAGTGTTGGCCTATCATTACACTAGAAAGATATTGAATACAAGTTATACAACTCTTTCAAGCGATACGAATTAGGCTTATAATTAAATGAAAAACATCGCTGTGAATGCAATGTTTAAGCAGACATCATGCTGCAAGGCGGCACTGGATTTCGAGTTATTCTAGGTTATGTACCGCCATAATTCTGTTTACAGCGTCTACTGCAAATGATAAAACCTAAAAACCTAACAAAAATAAAAAATAGGGCTGCTAACCGTCCCGGATTCGCCTGGATAGTCCCGGAATCGGCCTTGTGCGTCTCGTGTTCCGGATTGATCCCAAGTTGTTCCGGAACTTTGTGTAAATATCCACTTTACCAAATATTGTTCTTCTTTTCGCACACTATACTCGAACAGCCGGCCGTAAATAAGTTTTACAAAGTGACCACAGAATAGAGGGTAGTTAGATTAGTACTACGACTCAATAAATGACATCTGCAAATTGCATGCATAGAATAGAGGGTAGTTAGGTTAGTAGACTCAATAAATGACATCTGCAAATTGCATGCATCATGCATGTATATGTGAACTTCGCTCATGCTAAGCCCTGAAGCCTAGTAGGTTACTATAATTTAACAAACGTTTCGCTGTTGAAGTTGATTCAAATTTGTTATATAGGCCACTTGTCTCTTGATGATTTGAGTCAAATCATTTGCCTGTAATTTTTGACGATTGTTTGCAGTAGGTCCTACATTAGGTTGACGCAACATTCGTTGTATACAGTGGTGTGGACTGGGTAAATTGGTACTGGCATATCGAGTGACTATGCGGGCGTCCCGGATTAGCAGAATCAAAAGTTGGCAGCCATAACTGAAAACCGAAAGATTTTTTCAAAATTAGGTGTTTTGCACCCCTGAATTTAGCCGTGTTCCCGAACATTTTGGCTATCGTTATATTAATCGTAAACTTGAGATTTCTGTAGCTCTCAAAGAAGGCTATGTCTCGTGAACCAGCTTAGTCACAGGCGCTCAATTAAAACAAAATCGATAGGCAGATTATAAGGTAAGTTTCTGTTCTAGGTCAAGATCCGAGGCAGGCAGGCAGGCAGGCAGGCAGGCAGGCAGGCAGGCAGGCAGGCAGGCAGGCAGGCAGGCAGGCAGGCAGGCAGGCAGGCAGGCAGGCAGGCAGGCAGGCAGGCAGGCAGGCAGGCAGGCAGGCAGGCAGGCGGCTATGGTGCATGGTGTTTAGAATTGGAGCGGGGAGAAAGATAAGGGATAGAGGATGAATCAGGACAGGATTTGTGGAATATTACTGTTTTTAGTTTTTGGCTAAGATTTCAATTTTAAACAATAACATATACACTTAGAACACCAAACATCAAGTTAGGGCTTTTAAATTTTATCCACATAATTATTTCACAGTCATCAACTAAACCAGTCTTTAGGCTAAGAGCAACATTTAAAACATCTCATGTTTCTGTAGGCTTCTGCAGAGATTTCATCTGCATACCAAATAGCCATGAAAGCATGGATCTTTGGTTGCTGAAAGTTTTGCTGTCCATTAATTATTGCACACTTAAACCATGCTAGCATTATTGTTTAGGGTCTGGAACAGGAGCGAGTAGAAACGATAAATTAGATAGTGTTTGTGTTCAGAATAAAATGTGAAAGACAGAATTTAACGGGGCTATTAATTATTCCATACGAAAGCGCATGACAGACAATTTTGATCGTGATGCCGTTTTCCAAAACAAACCGAATAGTCAGAGTATACTCCGAGCATGATCTGAGTATACGTAAAGCTGGTCCTAGGACGTTAGTTGTAAATCGGTGAGATGCATGTTTGGTTCTTGTAAGCTTTCAACTAAAACAATGTCCATTTTTGGAAATGTTCAGCGCAAGATTTCTTGCGTTTTCGAAGTTTCAGTTTTACCGAATGCACCTTCTGAAAAACGTAGCGATCAATCTTATAAGGTTGTAGCCACAGATCGACTACGGGAAAAAGTGTGCGCTGCATTAATCAGTGGCCCTACCGCCAACAGCTGCTGCTTAGCGACTGAAAAACTGGACGGTACTTGCGTTTTTATCAGCGAGTTTTGCTGTAAACCATGGCTTTGGGCAAGACTCGACAGGAAACCAAACAAAGCTGCATATAAACGATATAGAAAATTCCAGAGCGAACACCCACAGTCTCTTATAGGAGAGGGAGACGGAGTTGCTTTTCAGTGGAATGTGGAAAAAGACTTCAAGGACGTGCCCACGGAATGGATTCCTGCCACAGACATTGCCAGTAAGGGTGATGTACTGTTACCTGATGCAAATGGACATATACCTGGTTGGGTTCCAGTTGATCCAAATTCAACACAACACTGTTGGCATTTGAGTGCAGTTGATCTGAACATTGGAGTTGGATTAGTTTTACAGCAACATTCAAACCATTTGGAGATAACCGTTCAGTCGCTGAAAGACCTTTCTGGATCTACAATGGAATTGATTGGTACAAACGTTAATGGTAACCCATACAGACTTGGCTCAAAATCGAAACCTTTGCATCTCCTTGTCCGTCATGGGATTATTCCAGCTGAGAACGTACCGCTTGCAACATTTTCAGGCCTTAAAGACTGGTTCGAAGGCCCAGATGGTGGTGTCGAAGGCATAGTGTGGCATTTTGGCGACGGTGAGATGTTTAAACTTCATAGGCATCACATGGACCTCAGTTGGCCAGTGGCAAATCCAAAACTGCTTTCGATTCCAGTTTTCATTAATGTTCCAAAGGATGACCAGACAACATACTCCTCAAAACTTCTTTTGGACTTGGCAAACATATCCGGACAGACTTTTGAATCGCTCGATAAAATTAACTTTTCTTAATTATGCAGTTTTGCGTGTTAACATTTGGAATTGACTTTGTGTTAGCCAAATTGATTGTCTACTGCTCTATCCAGGGTTCAGAAAAACCTGTGCATAACTGAAGTAATTAGCTGTCTTTTGTCATATTTTTAAGGGAATACTTTCCCGTTGTATGACTGTATTTGTTGTTTACATGCTTTGGCCAAAATGCCCCTGTTCACATTTGTTTCTAAGACGTTCCACTTTCAAACTTTATTAGAAGTTTTCCAAACACGACTGGAAAACATCTTCTTTAAAGCGATTTCTGGGTTGTTTACTGGATGTGATGCTTTTTGTATGTTCAATTATATTACAACACATCAAATTGCATAGCTGGTTAGATGAACGAAGCAGCTACTGCTTGGCCCAGCACTTTATGCCAAAGAATCTAATGCATGGCTGTCTGCTTTCCAAAACTAGGCAAGGAAACTGCTCTTCTGAATCTGCTTTGGTTTTTGCCCTTTAGTCCTTGTGGATTGTCATTCTGAGCTTACCTAAAGTTAATTTCTTTACAAAAGATGGAACATAATTTTTTATGTTTAATTAAGGAGCATTTAGGTCTTTATACAGTGACAGTTGAGGTCACTTGAGAGTCTGATGTGTAGTTGTTCAGACTAAAAATCAGGAGTATTTAGACTTGAGGCATCTACTACGCAGAACATTAAATGGAAATATTGTGCTTTCAGTTGCAGCGAAGGTTTGTTTGCAGTTCCGGTGTAGGAACTCTGTATCTTTGCATATTTTTGGCAGCTGCCATTTTCCCTAGAAAAACCCTGTCTTTTGTGGTCTTTGATTATTTTGTTGCTACTGAATTTAATGAATGGCTTTTCTATCAGTTAAATGCATACCATGCACACATATTAAAAAAAGAACAGCTGTGCATTAAAAAGACCTATTTACTAGCGGGTTTCAACAAGTTAAGAAACATGTAGAATATGTAAATATTTAGATAATAGGTAATAACTGTAAGAAGGCTTCTGTGTTTATAGCAGTTGTTGATAGGCAGTGAATGCATTAAGGCAGTGAAGGCGTTAAGGCAGTGAAGGCGTTAAGGCAGTGAAGGCGTTAAGGCAGTGAAGGCGTTAAGGCAGTGAAGGCGTTAAGGCAGTGAAGGCGTTAAGGCAGTGAAGGCGTTAAGGCAGTGAAGGCGTTAAGGCAGTGAAGGCGTTAAGGCAGTGAAGGCGTTAAGGCATTATTAATGATAGTGGTGTTCTGTGATGAAGTATGGTATGTTTGCTTTTCCAAAGTATTTCGTTCCTCTTAATGAATCTTGTCAAGGATTCTTTGTACTGCAATGTCTACAGAAATACAACTTTTCCTTAGGAGTGTGCTTTTGCTTATTTCCGTTCAGTTTGTTCTTTCATACATAGATTTATTACTACAGATTGTTTTCTCAGAAAGGTTATCCCAAGTAGGTATTTTTCAATTTACACTGAATTCAAATGTCGCTGTCTAATTATAAGTCTAATGTGAGCATGTAGTTTGTTCTTTAAGTGTCTGCAGAATTAAACCCATATACAAATATATAACTTAATAACTGTTTTTATTATTATCTTTTATTATATTATTCTTTTTAAAATAAAATTGTTTACCCTGATATTTAGGATTTTATGATGAATTTTAAAGCAGTGCCTGAGTATGCAGTTAAAGCATTGCCTGGAGTACCATCTAATAATAATGATGGTCTTGGGACAAGGCCTGATATAACCCCATACTGTACTTTTCTTAATATATGAGGGATCATTCATACCTTGGTGGATAAAATAATGGACAAATAATTACCGTTTAAATATGCAGAATGAGGGTGAAAAAATTATTATAGAATGGTGCAATTTTCATGTAATTTTACATTTCGTATAAATTTGCTGGACCATAAAGGAAGCTGAAGAGGCAAGAATTGAAACATTTGAAATGAAGGGTCTGCAGCAGATTCTTTGTGTACCATGGAGTGTTAAAAAGACAAATGAGTGAGTCCTAGGGACGACAGGAGTAGAGAGGAGTCTGCTCGTGTTATTCAAAAAGAGAAAGCTTTCATACTTGGGACATGTGCTATGAAAGAGTGGAGACTGCTTAAAAAGGAGATCATCCAAGACAATTCCTGAATCCTGAGTTTGGGGAAGACTCAAGGTGACATGGATAGACAACATCAAGTCATAGACTGAATAATTCGACCAGTTATTACAATAGACGAGGGCAGAAACAGATGGCACAAAATTGTCTGTGGTGCAGCCACCATGGACAGTTTTGTGCCATCTGCGTCTGCCATCTGCCTTCGATCCTCGGCGCAAGGACAGTTCAAGACAAGACAATACAAGTTGTTGATTTACCCAAGTTTTATTCTGTAAATTACATCCACCCACAGTGCAATTTAACAGGCCATAAAGCTGCCCTACACCATCATAAAATCATGCATTCATACATCTTTGTCACTGCTCCAATATTAATCTGCTACTTAACATCTGCACTGCTATTAAGCCTTCATTTATAACAATTAAATTATGATATTTAATAAAACACAATGCATATATAAACTTATATATAGTCGATTATGTACACACGTTATGTCCTGAACTCGACCTAGAGATTTCTGTGCTCAATAGAACTTTGAACAAACTCTATATAAATACACGTACTCGGCGTTGCTTCTAGAGAAATATGTATAGCACATTAGCATGTATAGCATGTACAGAACATTAGCTTTTAGGCCACTATGCCATCAGCTTCAGCCGGAGAAGCTGTTGATTGTCATACACTGTAATCTTGTATACGAGCACATCTTAGCTGATAGGTTTACCCCGCAGCGGCGAGTGTTCGGGTTGTGCTTTTAGGATATCCAGATCTGCACCTTCAGCAGCTGTTATCTAAATACGCAGCGACGCACAAACACTTGCTGTGCCAGAGTTTTAGGCCTACACACACACACACCCACCCACACACACACATTTCCAGCGCGAGACTCCTGAACGTCTATGGCTTGCATAAACACAATGCCAATCTCGTGGAATCCCGCCTTACAACTAGGCCTACAGCTGGCGTTGCGACTTACTAAAAGTTCTCAGTGGTTTGATTGTCGACAGTTTAATGTTTGTGCGGGGTAATCGATTAACTTCGCGACGCCGTTTGTGCTTCAGTTTACCTTTATGATCAATCAGTTTACCTTTATGATCAGTCATTTACCTTCATGATCAGTCAGTTTACCTTTATGATCAGCCAGTTTACCGTTGTGATCAGTTTTATACATCGATGTTATGAGTGAGTGAGAGGTGATGACTGACAGTCGCTCGAACCCCGCAGATGCAGCTGATGAGAACGGAAGCTGTGCGAGAGTGTCTGTGATGGCTAACTACGGCCTGCAGATCGCCAAGAGAAGGTTGTCCGAGACGTTGTCGAGATTGAAGATGTTGGAATGGGGATTGAGCTGGTGGAATATGTGCGTTTTACTCTTAGACCGCGACAGTCTGACGATCGCTTCCAGGTTTTCTGAGTTTGTCTCTTCCCCGACCCCGACGACATATAATTCAACACCTCTGCTCAGTTTACGAATTGGCTTCTTCTCTTCCACTGGATGTCCGTCCGTCATGTAGACGATGACCATTCGCGATCTCTTCTTACCCGAACGCTTCCTGTCTAAGGCGTTCTTTTTCAGAATATTCGAGACGTTGGCTAGGATCATGGCAGGCTGTTCGTTGCTGTTTGTTAAGGCCCAGTCTTCTGCTTTGACGACGTGTCCCGCTTCGAGGACGTGGTAGATTTCTGGGTAGAACTTCATCTGAACTTCGTCTGCGTTGGTTTTCGTCAGGTTGGCCACAACAAGCTGTGCAATATTCACCATGTAGTCAGCGTACGATGTTATGCTGGCTCTTCTGTCGATCGTGAAGATCACGTCCATTGGCTTTCGCGAACGGCAGCCTGCAATTAATTTATTGAAGAATAATTGTCTTGTAAAATATTCGCATATAGTAACAAAGTAACAATCATATTAAGCATTTTGCACCTAGTTTCCTTGATATGCCTTGTTTCCCAGCTATTCTAGATAAAGGGCTGTACGCGTTAGAATACTATACAGAATACTACAATACCACTTAATTTCCTGTTGCCCAGCTCACATTCGTAATGGTCCGTTGTACAGAAAACACGCTGTTTAAACTGTATATAGCTTACTGTTGTATGCCTGGTAACATTTTTCTTGTGTTCTTAAAAAGGCCCTACTTGTACACCGATGTGCGATTAGCTGTTGGTTAATAAAGAATATACTTACTTACTGGCTTGCTTACTTACTTAATACTATACCCATGTCTGTTTTGTACATTACGATAAGCATTCTTAATAAGTGTTGATGGAATTGTCAGTGCTAACAATGTGTCGCTAGGAGGTTTTCTTCCTAATAAGTAACCTGGTGTTCCATAGAAATTTATGTCTGTAGGAGTTTTTCTTCCTAATAAGTAACCTGGTGTTCCACTGGTGTTCCTTAGAAATTTATGTCTGTAGGAGTTTTTCTTCCTAATAAGTAACTGGTGTTCCATAGAAATTTATGTCTGTAGGAGTTTTTCTTCCTAATAAGTAACCTGGTGTTCCATAGAAATTTATGTCTGTAGGAGTTTTTCTTCCTAATAAGTAACTGGTGTTCCATAGAAATTTATGTCTGTAGGAGTTTTTCTTCCTAATAAGTAACTGGTGTTCCACAGAACTTTGTGGCGTAATTCTATCATCACCACAGTTGTTGTGGTTGAAAACCTGGTGTCTAATTGGAAATATTGTCTGTCTGTAATGCGTAAATATACGCAGTCCAGTTGTTAGAATGTACCATTGTCTTGAGCTTCAGCGGCTTTTGAAATACTTCACGCGCTATTAAAAAGCTTTTGTATGAAGGCGCATATGAGACAAGCCTACAAAGCCCTACATGTTTATCATACCAAGCACGATAAATCAATTCATAGCCAGTCCCAACTGAACAAATGTGGAATTAATTAGTTCATATTCTAATCAAAATTAAGAAAAAACTCAAGTATTCAAAATCCTAACCTTTGACTGGCTTTCTTCTGTGTTTATTTTTCTCGACGCTGACGGGAAGTCCTTGCTGTTTGGAATTCTTTCTTTCCGGTCTCTGGGTAGACGGTGGAGAGCCTTTTCCATTCGTCTGCTTTCTGTTAGGGTCGTATTTCTTCTGCATTTCATCTCCTCCGGTTTTTTCTGTGAGCGCTTGTAACTCTTGCGGGGGTAAAGGGCTTGGAGTGATGCGCTTTGGCGGGGGATCAAATGGACCGGGTCGTGGTTGTAGAACGGGGCTTGGTGGCTGCTTCGTTTTGCGTGGATCATCCTTCGAAGAGCTCAGGACGCGAACCCAGTACTCACTCCCGTACTTTTCGAAATCCCATTTTCCGTCGGCTTCGGGGGCTTGCATCCCGTGCTCCTCACTCTCCTCGTGTTCCCATTTGAAATTGTTGTCTATCTGTCCCGCGGGAAAATGTTTGTCCATCAGGTCCCACTTCACGTTTTCCTGCAGCGGTTTCCGCTGTTCATCACCTCCGGAGATGTTGTACTTGTGGATGACCTGAACCCGTCGACCCGCCTCGTCGTAAAACCAGTACGACTCGTGAAAATGATCGGACTTTTTCTCGGAGTTATCACTGTCTGGTTTGCCTGGCAGTTTGTCCTTGATTAGTCCAAACCGATTCTTCAGTTGATCAGGAAACTTACTGTGGTCCAGCTTTCCACCCGTCATATTCACAAGCTGATTCCAAAGTTCACGACCTTTGTCGTCATCCAGTCGAACGGCTTTGGTTTCGTTTGCATCCGTGGTTTTGGTACCAAGGGATATCTCCTCAGTGCTGACTGAACCGTTTTGCAGGAGATTGGAGCTGTGCCAGACTCGTCTTTTCTCGTGACTGTATCGCCAGTCGTCACCTGTTCCGTCCGAATTGCTTGAGTCGCCCACTGCCATGTCCGGTGGCATATCCACTGCGTCTACAAATTCTTTGAGACTTGCCAGTCTTGACTCTTCGTCGTCTTCGTCCAAGTCGTTTGGCGGAACGTACTGGAACGACACGCGTCTTCCCTTTACGAATTTCCAGAAGTCGAAATCTTCCCCTTCAAGCGTTTGCCCGGCATTTCTGTTATCCTCAGTTGCAGCTGGATGTATTTCGTTTGACGTCTTGGAACTGGGGGTGGACGGGAGTCTGGATGCTGCAACAGTTTCCGACCCCGTTTGGCTCCCAGTGCGAAGAGTTGAGGTATGGTCCCATTCCCCCTTCGCCGCCGGGTAGATCCTGTGATAAACCCCCGCTTCAATATACCGATGCCACACTAGGCGCCCCTGTTCATCGCGGCCCCAGTAGCCGCTTGGAACTTGCGTAGTCGACTGGGAGGAAGAAGCGGTGTCGTCTGAAGTAGGATGTGTCGCTCGGTCTTGATTCTCTGGAACCGGGTTTCTTTCGGACAAATCGCTCGTCTTGGGGGATGTTCTGTCGCGGGAAAGATGCGGCGGTGCCGAGACGACCTTCTCTCTGTTGGCGCTTTCTAAGGCGGACTCGTGTGCTCCACGCACTTCGTTCGTCGTCTCCAGGTCTAGCTCGAACACCCCGGGGCTGATGTAACGATACCAGACGTAGCCTAGTCTTTCGTCCCGATACCAGTATCCTCCACCACCCCACGGGCCGCTGCTGAGGTAGACTTCAACTGGCGGGTTGTCAATGATTGGACGTCGCTCTTCAATCGGAGTTTTTTCCAACCTGTTTTCTGGTACCTCACCGTTGGTGTCCACAACTGAAGGTTCTTCCTCTGTCAGCGTCTGCGAGTCAGATCCATCACTGTCGTCGGTGGTTTTGTTTCCTCGCTTGATGAAACGTGACCCGAACACGTACCCGTGTTCGTTGAACACCCAGAAGCCTTTACCCTTTCCCTTTCCAGAACCGTCCTCAGAACCGTTTCTTTCCGATCCCGGTCCTCCGTTTCTATCAGGATCTGTACCACCTCCTCCATTCGATACGCAAGGCCTTTTGACATCTTCTGGGACTTGGTTTTCATTACCATCTTCGTTCTTATCGCCATGTTTCGTACCGTTCTGTTGGCCGTCTATAAAACGCGAACAGTTGACACCTTCGACGAGGTTGTTCGGGTCCGGACCCTTCAGCTCCGCTAGGGGCTTCTCAGTTTGGACTGGCAAATAGGTTGGAGGTTGGAGTATTACCGGGGTTCGAAGCTTTTCGTCTTCCTTGTCGTCTTGGTCTGTTTTAGAATTATCTTCTCCTGTGGGATACGAATCTCTGCTGGTCGTGGAAACAGTTGTTGAAATCATTGTTGTCGGTGTCGTCGTTGTAGTCGTAGTCGTAGTAGTTGTAGTTGTTGTCGGCGGGTCAGTCACTAGAAACAACGGTAGCAGATGCGATATTCACACTTGAATACTTAATTTACTACTACATAATTAATTGGAGTCAGGCTTATTATGCATCAAGCGAAATTCATTGTCATAGGAGGCAATTCGAAATGCAACCATCGCCTGGTGATTAGGGTGTTACGAAGGCGGCGCTATATAAGTGTCTAGATTAAATAGAAGCGTCAGTACAGATTTACTTTACCTTACAATTGTACAGATGCAAGGGTGGTCATAGAAATCTGATAAACCGCATCCCAACAATTAGGCTACTCATCCAACACCAGTGAACGGTGTGACTCATACAAGAGCCTGCAAGGGATAAGTGAAGGCAGGTCGTTAGCTGTCATCGCAAAGGTCTAGGTTTAATCCCCTCAGGGATGTTTCTCTAATTCTGTTGCACTTGCGCCTCCTAGTATTCTGGATATGAGTACATTGACCGTACACTGTCGGTGGGAAGGCCATGCGACGAGGGAGAGCAGTGGCCACGCGCCCTCATATGCCGAGGGCAAGGAAAATGAAGTCACTAACACTTCGTACCCAAGGCTGGCTCTCTGGGTTAGATCAGGATCTCAGGGTTAGATTACGATCTTTAGGTTAGATCAGGATCTCTGGGTTAGATCACGATCTCTGGGTTAGATCACGATCTCTGGGTTAGATCATGCTACTGTTATTTTCTTACACTTCATCATAAAAAGTACTGTTCTGATACTGTTCTTCTCTTTTACTTCTTCATAAAAGGTTACAAATTTGTCTGAGTTGTAACGTCGTTCAAGAGCTACATAAAAAATACCTAGCCTTACTAGGCGTAATCAGAAAAGTTCAAACTACAAATCAGTCAGTCGGTGCAGGTGTCTTATGGCACACAGCTGAGCTTTGTCTTCCTAATGAAACTCACCTGTGCAGGTTTTGATGGCCAGGAGTTCTCGGATGTTGCTCAGTCCTTCGTATCCCTCAACTAGAAATGTGTAGTAGAGGGATGGGTAACTGGCAATCGCATCCAGTTCTTCCAGGTCGACATTCTTCCCAACGCCGACGGCGAACACGTGAATCCCTGCATCCTTGGTCCGGGCCGCCTCCAGCGCAGTGGCAGTCCGGTTGTCAGACAGACCGTCTGTGATGACGACTACGACCTTCGTCACGTTCTCTCGGATATGGTCCCCACGGCCGCCGAAGACGTTCTGGCGGACGTAGCGCAGGGCATCGCCAGTGATCGTGTGGTAGCCTCCGATCTGGCGGATGTTGTCGACGGCTGCTCGCAGCTGGTCCTTGGTGAAGTAGTAGTGGAGGTGGAACTGAAGCTGCGGATAGTCGGCGTACGTGATGACGCTGACCCGCATCTCTTTTCTGCCGATGGTGAACCAGTCTATGACGTCCTTGACGAACTGGAGCTGCTTCCGGAAGTCCGGGCGCCAGATGCTGTTCGATGCATCCAACACAAAGACGACATCTGCCGGTTTACCGCCGCAAGCTGCAGAACATAAAGCATATTGCATCGCCAGGTAAGATAATGCATGGTAAGGTCAGGTAATAATGCGCCGGTGTCTAATGCACAAGGCATCAACCGATGGCACAAAGGTAAGATACGATGCAACGTTAACTTCGATGTGGGGCACGGTAGCCGATTGGTTAGAATGCTCGACTTCTAACGCGGATGTACGGGTTCGGCCCTCCTCTGAGACTGCTACTGTGTAGGGACTTAATTGCTCAGCGCCATCGATTGATGCTTAGTCGTTATATAGTAGCGCTCAATAAATGCAGAAATAATAATAATGGAAACCCATAAATGTGTCAATGGCCTATAACCGCTACAGTTGCGGTTTGCAGAAAAAGCGTGGAAAGACTATTATTATTTAGGAGACCACCTGCGCAGTTAGCGCCGTCGGCGAAAGGAATAATAATCCCGTGATCTGTGTTCTCTCAGCATCGCTGGTGATAAAAAAGCCTGACGCAGACCATGCTCTGCATTTACTCGCATCCAGATCTCCCAAAGTACGAGAAGCGCCTGCAGGGAGGCAGCTGAACCGGACAGAAAGAATCGCGTGTGTAAACAACCATGGAGATCATTTCCAATTAAAACCTTCGTCCCGTGGGCTTGAGTGTGCAAAGCAACGACGAGAGGGTGCATTCCTTTCGAATGGAAATGTTCAGGGGGTGGCTACATCGATTCAGCTTGGATGGATTTTGCGACGAGAGATACTAATCGTGCGACAGTCCAAGGACGGGTAGATGCAGAGGCTGACAAAGGGAGGCAATAATATCAACAGACGACGCGGTGCCTGGTCTGCGAGGTCTCGACTGACCCGCCGTAAAATTTCGTTCCATTCTATCGAATGGCGCCGTTTATAGCTTAAACGCTCACGTAGTATATACACTGTAAAAAATGAACGGTACATCTGCGCAATGTTTCCTGTTACAGACGACGAACAAAGAGATCCAAGTCCCACGTCGATCCCCTCTCTCCACGTCCCTTGATGTCTCTCTGGCCCTCTCTCCACGTCCCTGGATGTCTGCCCCTCTCTCTCTCCACGTCCTTGGATGTCTCTCTGGCCCTCTCTCTCCATTTGCCTGGCTGTCTCTCTGTCCCTATCTCTCTCCAAGTCCTGGCTGTCTCTCTGCCCTCTCTCTCCACGTCCCTGGCTTTCTCTCTCTACCCCTCTCTCCCGCTCTCCGTGTCTTCCTCTCTTTAGTCAAAGTGACGAATGGACGAACCGGACGGATTTCTCTGGCGAAATGAAATTTGTTGCCATTTTTTGTTCCATGATTGCCTTGGGGGGTCCGACCGGCTGCTTTCATTATCGACCGACTTGGTTATAGCAATGTCGGCCGGTGGTTTATGTTACCCAAAGCGTCGCCAGGTATTAAGCGAAGAAGGAAATCGCTTCGACCGTGGATCATTGATTCCAATAACGCGTTTTCAATAACCTCTCAAACTGGGGTGGGCAATAGTCTAGGGGTTAGGGTGCTGGACAGTCAAACGAGAGGTCGGGGTTCGAATCTCCGCCAGAGCAGAATTTGTTGCGAGATTTCGGCTTCACATGAGCCCTCTAGCCCACTTAGATATAATGAGCACACCGACCGTACACCGTCAGTGCGAAGAACAGACGGCGAGCGAAAGGGCTGGCCCCGCGCCGCATATGCCAAGGCTAAGAAAAACGAAGTCGCTAACATTCATACCCATCACTGCTTCTCAGGTTTGCTTAAGGAACTCCTCCTTCTTCTCCTCCTCTTCTTCTTCCTCCTCCTCCTTCTCCTATTATTATTATTATTATTATTATTATTATTATTATTATTATTATTATTATTATTATTATTATTTAAAATTATTATCGTGCAATAAGTAAACCGTGTATACTGACCTACTGCGCGTGCGTCGACCTGCGTCATCTGAAAGAACAAGAACAACAATTCTGCAATAAGCGTCGAATTTCGGAAGCAAGTAAAACAAGTTAGACACTAAGGAGGCCAATGTGGCATTTCACCGAATTCAATAGGACCACGAAGAACACGAAGAGAATAGGGGTTCAATTCATGACACAGTGAGAACGAGTGCCATTCACTGCCATAGAGCGGTTTATTTAACCCAGTGCAGAAAAGAATAAGTTGAATTGTAATGGTAAACTCAAAAGGCTAAGTCACGGGAACCAATTATTCACAGGCGCTCAGTCTAAACAAAATCGATAGGCAGGAAGGGTTGGGTTCCAGGTCAAGATCCAAGAGTCCTAATTTAGCTTAGACTGTACGTGAAGTATAGGCTATCCAGTCTCAAGTGGAATGCCAGATATTCAGTGCGAAAAGTTGAAGTATATAACCAACGATAACCTCATAGCGTAAAAAATGTGTGTGTAAGCTCGGTCAAAAGTCGTGCAGCTATTCAAGAGGTTTGCAACCTGTTTCATGTCATTCTGCCTTCTCCTAAATATATGTAGGTCTATCTATTAGAAGCAATGAAACATGCACATATTGGCCTGTATAAATCAGAGTAACTTCTACTTATATATAGGTTAAGCTCTTGTCTATATTTACTTTAAATAATCATCGTTGCGGCGATATATTGGCGTTCAACTACATGCTGATATATTATAAAACTCGAAAACACATGGTTAATACATGAGCTGATATTATAAGCTAATGTAAACATATAGTATATGCATATATCAGTTTATATATACGAAACAAATTTTTTGCTAATTACTCTAATTGCGCGCGAGGACTGATTGTGTGGGGAGTCATCGACTTCCACTTAATTAATTAGTAAAAGATAAACGATGTCAAATCGTTATCCGGAAACGGTGTCAAGCGGAGTCGCGGAAGTGGAAGATTAACGTCTTCCGCTCTGATCTAAATCTGGTCCGACGCAAAAGCGGCAGCAAAGATTCGTGTGAAAATCAACCCAAGTAGATTTGCACATCTATGCTTAGTCAATGCTGATGTCTGAAGAGTCTGTAATCTGTCTGTCTTGTGATCGACTGCTTATGTTCGGGTTTCGAATCCCCAAATGGCATATTATCTGACCCTTCATGCGAACTCACAAACGCTTCACCTCTTGCAATTTCTGCGCTGGTCTTTCACTCAAAACTGAAACAATCTTTTTCCACAAATCCTATCCTGATTCTTCCTCTTCCCCTTATCTCTCGCTCTCCGCTCCAATCCAAAATATCATCCGCCATAGCCGTCTGACTGTCTGCTTCCCTGACTGTTGGATCTTGACTAGAACCAAACCCTACCTGCCTATCAATTTTGTTTTGACTGAGCGCCTGTGAATAAGCTGGTTCCCGCGACTTAGCTTTCTTGTAGAAATCTCGAGCTTACGATTACAATTACAGATAATAAAACTAATAATAATAACAACAACAAAAAGTAACAATAACAACAACAACAACAACAACAATAATAATAATAATAATAATAATTTTATATGCTGAAGTAAAACTGTTAACCTTTGTACCAAAGGCAGACGCTAATCTTAGCACTGGTCAGAGGATATGAAATAAGATAGACGGCATTGATGGCATGGTTAACCGCTTAAGATGTTGACATAAATTTCTGACAACAGGAATTTTACTTCAAGGATTTTTTGCCCTACGGTTCCACGCATATGATAATGACTGCTAATTAAAACTGGTTCGACCTAAATATTTGAGTGTTGCTTAACAGATGCAATTACAAGTAAGCCAGTCTTGAACCAAACTGTGCCAACATCTCTCGTTACTGCCTAAGGCGAAACTGCAGGAAGGTCACCGATATCCTGGAGTCCCCGCCGCAGTGTGCCCTCAAGAGGTAGAGACACCGAAAGATGAATTGCCGAGGCGCTGGCCTCCCGTGAAAAGCTGGCAGGGGAAGGGCGGACAGGCGGGAGGCAGTGAATCGGTGCCGAATGTCTGGCGGGCGCCGGTGAAGTCTCGACGGCAATTTGGCAAGTCAAAACAGGTGGCGGCAAGAGAAAGAACCGACGTCGAAAGTGATAGCAAGTGGCACACACGTACCTACTCACGCACCTACCAACTCAACCAACCTGCCTACCCACATAATTATCCAAGACCAACCCGCTCAATAATCTAGCTACCCACCCACCCACCCACCAAATTATCCATCAACCAATTTGCCAACCCAAATATTCAATTATCCACCTACCAACCTACTCACTAATCTACCTACTCACGCACCCACCAACTCACTTACCCACTCACTATCTAGCCCATTCACTCGCTCGTTCGCCCACTTACCTCTGTCCATTACCCACCCAAACACCCACCAACAGACCACCTGTCCACCACAGGCGGACGTTACTATGGTGACGTTGTTGTCCAGTCACTACCACCTTTATAATCATCTTTAATTTCTGTTCTCATATACAGTTACATAACATCACCAAAATCCTTTGCCCCGCTCCAGACTCCGGGGTAAACAAGTAAGTAAGTAATGCATTTGTTAACACTCCATGCATCCATCGACTGAGCGAGGAATCGTTGGCGAGCTTATACCTGCTCACAGACATCACCTATGTGTCTCCAAGCTCATTAAGAATAGCACAATCTAATATTTTTATGTTCTTATTATATACGGGGTATGTTTGTTTATATGTTGGTGGGGCCCCGCTTCATGTCGCCCATGTGGTGTTGGAAGAGAGGGAATGTAGGTAGGGACACGAGGGATAGGATGGGAAAGTAAGACAATGAAGGGCAGGAAAGGAGGAGAAAGGGGAACGGAGAATTTCCATCTGTGCGGCTAACTACTCCAGTAGCTTTCCAGCAAAGACGCGCACAGTCGCAAACATACACTCGCATACGTTCTCATCAGTCAAAGACACTGAGTAATTGTAATTATAATTTAAGATTTATAAAGCGCCTCTTAGAGGATAAACTCAACAGAGGTGCTTCCGACCCGAAAGAGTGTTGACCAGTGTCTGCATCTGCGTCGCAGGTGGCTTGTCAGCTGGAAGAATACTGGCCTATATATTATGCTATCAGTGGCTGCACAAGTTACGCGATTATGTGTGGTTAAATAATTTTAGCAGTTTTATGGCGCACCTTTAAGCCTGATGTTTACAACAAGATAACTGGATTCGGTTTATAGCAATAGAACAGGCGCATAGCTTGTTGCTTTGCTGATTTAAGGACTTCCGGTACTTGAAATTCTGCAGTTGACCCAATTCAAATACTACACATAAATTATATATCCACGATTTACAGCTCTGTCTCTGTCTCTCTGTCTGACTAAATACATATGTATATAGCCTATAATCCTGAAAGCATATATCCGTCTATGCCTAGGAAGTGTTAAAGTGGCTGTAGATCTGTCCCAGGACTATAGACCACTTCTGACAGTTTTACGGGTAAATATTTAAACTATGCCACTATTAAGATAATTATCATATACATAGTGATAGTAAACGGGATCTAGGCCTATATATATATAACTTATAGGCCTATGCAATCTTAAGCATGCCCTTGCTGGCTCCATGTCTCCAGAACTGTTGAACCCTGGATTTGACCACAAGCATGCAGTAAGCAGAATGCAAGGCCTGATAAAAGAACGGCCAACAATTAATTGTAGGGACATATATGCATGTATATATATGCATGTATATATATATGCATGTATATATATGCATGTATATATATATGCATGTATATATGCATGTATATATCTGCATGTATATATATATATGCATGTATATATATATGCATGTATATATATGCATGTATATATACACACGGATGTATATGTTATACAGATAAACCGACACACCCTGTATATATTAAGAACATAATAATAATAATAGATTGCGCTGCTGGCTTCACCAAGATAAGATTAAACTCACTTATAGGCCTGCATGCATAGGCACGCGTAGGCTATATATGTACTGTAATACATGTGTATTACATGTGTATATATGCTTATGTATACATAAATGCACGTGTATATGCATAAATATATGGGCACAGGTCCAATGCGTAACGAGCTTGGCTGTACATAGTTGATACGTAATCATGTTTTGCTATTTGCGGAGGATAGGACGTCAGCAGATAAATCGCGAAGGGTGTGTCGCCGTTTTTTCTGGCCGCGGGCAGAACGATGCAACCGGGCGTAGAGCTGCTACAGTTTACGGTAGTGTGGTAGTTGGGCCGTCTGTCGGGCGCCATATGAGCAAGGCGAGATCGTTTGACTACAATCAGCGAAAGGTAGAAGGACATGACATCTAAGGTGCTGCCGCTGGTAAAATATCAGAGCGATGGATGAGTGAGAAGAAGCAGGAGTGTGAGAAGGAGAAGGAAGAGAGAGAAAATTGGAAGGGAGAGGAGGATGTGGGAGAGGAGGACGATGATGAAGATGAGGAGAAGGAGGGAGAGCAGGATGAGGAGGAAAAGGAGGAGGAGAGAGAAGAGGACGATTACGAAGATGAGGAGAAGGAGTGTGAGGAGGAGGAGGCAAAAGAAAAGGTGGAGGGGAGAGGAGGAGGATGACAGAGATGAGGAAAAGTGTGAGGAGGAGGCGAGAGAAAAGATGGAGGGAGGGGAGGGGATGACGAAAATGAGGAGGAGTGTGAAGAGGTGGAGAGAGAAAACGTGGAAGGGAGAGGAGGAGAATGACAGAGATGAGAAGGAGGAAGAGCAGGAGGAGGAGGGATCAGATGATCATGACGAAGAAGCAGAAGATGTGAAGGAGGGAGAGGAGGAGGAATAGGAGTTGAAGGAGGAAATGGAAAAAAGAGACGTCGTATGATGTAGGCCAAGCAGAAGGATGAGGAGGGTGAGAAGAGACAGTAGGGGAGATAAGTGCGGATAAAGAACTGAAGAGACAAGTGATGGAAGAAATATAAATGCAGGAGGAGAGAAGAACAAGGAGAAAAAGAAGGAAGAAATAATATCGTTACAAAAGGAAGTAGCAGAAGTGAAAGGCGAAGCAGCGGTCTATTTAGGAGCAAAGAAAAATGAAAAGACGAAATCGCTTGAGCAGCAAAAATGGCAGACGAGGTTGGAATGAAGATAAGACGAGTGATCTGTTAAGAAATATGCAGCAAATTACGCAAAGAAGTGAGAGAAGAAAGCGATAAAGATGATGAACAGAGATGATAAAGAACGAGAACGAAAGAACGAAAGAAAGAGTGAAGAAAATGAAGAACAAAACATCGATTTCAGCACTGAATCCACTCGTTAAAGAAAGCTTTATCTAGTCACAGCCGGCATTAGCGTGACTAGCCATCAGCTGCCAAAAGGCAGCCACCGCTTTTGACAAGTACTTCAAAGGCGCTCTATTAAGTATTTTAATACACTGCAGTCTCAGCCAGACAGTCTGACTTTTATTGTTCCGAGATTTATAGAAATGTCTTGTTGTGTCACGACATAATTGATTGAACGATCTGAGACAATTAGGTTTGTCAGTGTGGTTCTGGCGCATGCCAGCATCTAACACTAAACAAGAAACTATGCGTAGGTCGAGAGAGACCTGCGCAAATGAAAGGAATTCGCTAATAACCACTTCGTACATCGCTAAACAGGTTTTGCTTTCGTGTATGAATCATTGGGTCTGTGAGCAACTTCTTGATTCCGGAAAAACAGAACCGTGCTGTCAAGTTTCCTGTGTTCTAATATCTAAGTGATTAATCAGCGAAATTCCCGAGCTCTTTGCTAAGGTAGCCATTCCGTTGTTGCACACTTTTTGTCGAGGTTGTCTTCAGATATGGTCATGCTTACACGAAGAAAACTTGAGAGCAGCGATTAATAAACCGGAAACCTTACTATCTACATATGCTACATATGCGTGCGACGTATGGCGTGATAAGAAATCATAAATTTTAGTCTCCACCCACCGATACACATGTCAAAATGAGGAAAGTACAGAAAAAGTGAGAATTAGTTTGTGTAAATGAAAGTTTTACAGCAAAGCAAGAATATAGCGTATTTGGAAAAGTGATGAATCTCATGAAGGAAGAAATTTTAGAAAGTGGGCGACAATTTGCAGAATTATTGGAAATAAGTGAGAAAGAAGTTTTAAATGAAGAATGATCATGCGTTGAAGGAATAAATGTACTGTAAAAAATTCTCACTCTTACTTACAAAATATGGCGCTCAAAATATTAGTAATTCATAACTAAAGTTAGTTTTATCCCAGTGACAATAAACCCAAACTTATTAGCTTTCTGCATAACTTACAAGTGAATGCGATAATTCCCATTAAATTAACGCGGTTTTTAAAGTGGCGATTAAGTGAATAGGTTTAACTTGTGTCATTTTGTATCACTAAGTGTGTCATTTTGTGTCTTTAAGTGAGTAGACCTAACTTGTGTCGTAAAACATCTTACATAGTCCAAGCACATCATGTTGTATCACTTGCCAAGTTAATCTCATGGCTTCGCTTTACAATAGGCCTATTATCTCTCAGATCCACCCAACCAGCAGCCTATTGCGTAACGCGTTGCTGCTAAGCACTGCTCTTGAAAGGCGAAGTTTATGGGTTCGAAACTTAGCTGAAACTATCGTTAAGAAGAGCACTCTAGAAAGCTGATGCCTGTAATTAGAGTATAGGCACTATAGAAAAATAGAAGAAATAATAGATAATCGGATGAACTTGGCTTTTTCGCTTACCCCGTAAAGTATTAAGACGAGTGTCGCGGTTAACACGACGTCCCTTGTCGACTGTCGACCTCCGGTGTTCATGATACTTCGAGGTTCCTTCCAAATTATCTTCTTCAACTGTTCAGCTAGAAACCGACACTTCCTTTTGCCAACCGACCTACACCTGGCAGGCGGACTGAAGCTCTGACACTGATGTTCTTATACCGACGCTTTTACACTGACGCTCTGACAATGATGCTCTGTCACCGATGCAGAATTACCGTTCAGCAACACTTCAATAGTAGCAACGTGTTTTATCATTAGGAGTCAACGCCTTTATATGTTCGGCCGTCTTCAACTCGCTCGGCTGTTTCTCGCCACTGTCTCTGACCCTTCAGCTGCCCCTGCTTTTATCTACGACGGGAACCGACTCCACCGCGCAGGCGGACACCTCGCTTGGCCGCCGGGTGAATCACTGACGAACCTGACCTCCTCCATCGTTATCTGCCACGACCGAAGTTAACTCCGCAAAACAGGGCCAATCACTTCCCGCTTCGCTGTTCAAGCCAGGCTTTCTCGGTCAAGACGCCGCTGATTGGCTGGCTGGCTGGCCGACGCAGTAAAACACGTAATAATGGACTTTCAAGGGGGATGAATGGTGGCGTCGGCGTCGGTCGTGGCATGCGGATCTCAATGACCATGTAGCGTCAGCTGCTGCTGCTGCTGGTGGTGCCGTTTGAGGAAACAGGCCGATGGAATGAATGCGTAAACGGGCGTAGCTGCTGCGACAGAACGTCGACAGAGCTGATAAGAAGTGATAAACGGTGGCGTGTAAAAGACAGTGGGGGTTAAACGCCGGACCAGAAATTCCTATCGTCGATTGAAGTCTGCAGGACTTAAACCATCCACTTAGTCTCCCTTGTCGGTTTCGCAATCCCTGAGGTCTCTGCTTTTTCTCTCGAACCGTTTTCCTGGAGTGTCTTCAGATTTTCCGACATACAGGACTTACTGCGTCTCTCTTACTACTGTCACTTGTTGTATCTGTCTTTGCCTGACTCCATCTTTGTTTATCTCCGTCTTTGTCTGTCTGCCTCTTTCTCTGCATTCGTCTTTGTTCGTGTTTTTGCTCTTTTTCACTTGCCGCCTGCTTTTTGGAATCTTTTTCTGTCTGCTTCTCTCTGTCTATGCCTCATCTCTGTTTTTCCATAGTCTTCCTCTCGGTATCTTCATGTCTACCAGAAGGTGTCAGTGTTTCTCTGCATGTGTTTTCTCTGTTTAATTAGGTCGAACCTCTTTGTCGTCCGTCTGTCTAATTACCTCTCTTGTCTACGTCTGTGTCTGAAATCATCCTATTATTACGTCTGTGTCTACAGATTATTATATGTTACTCTCGCCTATTATGTCCCATTTGTGTCTGCGTGTTTTGTCGATGGTCTGTCAGTCTGTGTCGCTTTAGCCAAAAATACACGGAAGTCATCTCTTCAAACCTTCGACAAAGTCAGAGGGAAATTGTAATCACAATATTTACAGACTTCTCTGAATAAATGAGAGGCTGGAATTTAAATTTTTTGCCTTTGACTTAACGCCTCTCCTTAATGGAGGCAGTACAGTGATTTTAGTCTTGACATCTAAGTGGCTAGAAGGATTGGCTGTTGAACATATCCGGTAATTTGCAGTGGCTCTTACTTACACAGACTAAATGTCCTCTGAACCACTTAAATCTCGTGTTAGGTTGTATTGTGTTGTGTTATGTTTTGTTAAGGAACTTAGGCATGAAGTCGAATTTCGCAAATTCTCTGCTTCTTTATCCCTTTATCATTCTATCTATTACTACTCAGGTATTCAATTCAAAACTGAAGTCTCACCTTTTCAAGAAATCCCACCCTGATCAGTCTTCCCATTTCTCTCAGCTTAAACGCTACCCACCCTAACATCCTCTCCCTTCCTCTGGTCTCCTGCCACCCGGACTTAGTTCTTGACATGACATCTTTGGACGACCCCACGGACTTGATGCAGCGCTCGTGAATAAGCTGGTGCCCTGCACTTAGCTTTTAAGTAGCGCTTTAGATATTTCGAGTTTACAATTACGATTACGATTACGAGCTAAGTTGCAGAGTTCATTTCTGTGTGCTCATGCTATGGCGGACAGCGTCGTTTCCTTACGGAAGGTTAGCCGCATTATTGGCTGCACAGATGTCGCTTGTCTGAGCACCAATCAAGTAATTTTTCAACAACAGGATCACAAAATAGGTGCCTAATAAATTTTCTGATAAGTGTAGGCCTACTTGTACCAAATTTCTTCACTCACATCTGTGTGAATTCTTATCGAAGTTAGATAAGTTAATCTCTTCTCTACATCGAACTTCTCAAAACTTTTTTAGACGGTTTTTTGGGCCTATCTTTAACCTAGCATCGTAATCGTAATCGTGAACCTGAAATTTTCTACAGTGCCCAACGATATCTAGTCGCGAGAACCAGCTTATTCACAGGCACTCAGTCAAATCAAAATCGATAGGCAAGAAAGGTTCTGTTCCAGGTCAAGATCCAAGATGCAGGCAGGCAGGCATGCAGGCACACGCACGCAATCACGCACGCAGGCAGGCAGCTATGGTGGGTGGTGTTTGGAATTGGATCTGCAGGATTGACCTGGAGAAGGAGTGGTGGTGGACATCCGATGAGTTACTGGAAAAATTTCGCCTAGAACAAAGAGCATGCGTGACTCAGAATTGTATCAACATATTAATTGCCGCCGAGTTTATTGCAATAATCTGTCATACTTACAGGTTTAAGTTCTATGGAATTGTTTAGCATTTACATAGTTGATTTAAGAATAATTTAACGAATTTTTTCCGTTAGCAATGCATGTGTGTGCGTGTGAGCTGTTGTAATTATTTTGGCGTCGAAGTAATTAGCTTAGACGTGACAAGAGCTTAGGCGAAATCCGTAGAAAGATCCGTTAACAGTTATTCGCAACAGATTGTGCAAAACCTCTCTGCTTGTCTCTGTCTGTCTGTCTCTGTCTCTGTCTTTCTCCCTCCATAGACGCATTTATCGATATGCAAACAATGTCGCTTATATATATATGTGTGTGTATATATATAATATACTAAGAATGATGGCCTAGTTTCTAAACAGTTAAGGCCATCTTTTTATATATGTTTGCCTCTCAGTTGCACAAATAGGCCTATATCTAAATCTAGCGGAATAGAAAATGTTTAAGTAGGCCATAGTATTAATATTTGTGCATTTATTAAGCGCCACTATCTAATAACTAAGCATCAATCGATGGCGCTGAGCAACTGTAAGTGAAGGACTTGTTCGAGGTCCCTACACAGTAACCGTCTTGTACCAAACTAGTCGGCTAACCTACCACACGGTAAACTGCACATATCCCACAATGGATTGACTGTTGGGATTGATTAAAAATAAGTATCCAGGTAAGCCCTGGTAATTGTTCCAATTCAGAGTCTAAAATCATGACTTCTTTGACTTTTTTCTATAAATTAAAATGAATAGGCCGTTTAAACTGTTTCAATCATGACTGTAATAACAACTTATATGGCATCTTTCGACAACCCTTCTCTGACTTGACGCAGCGCTCGTGAATAAGCTGGTGCCCTGGACAGACAAGGAAAAATGGAAAGACAGGCAGACAGACATAGAAACAAAACAGATAAATAGACAAATAGACAGAGAGAGACTGAGAAAGAAACACAAAAAGAGAATTACAGTCTAAACGAAGAGTTTGCGCAGCATTAAGTAAATGTAAATAATAAATACAAAGAGAGAAAATGAGCAACATAATAAGAGTGAAAGAGATGTATATGTATGAACATTTATATAGCGCCTTTCAAGGACCTACAAAGGCACCTAATGAAAACGAGAACGCAGTGGAAAAATACATAGAACGAGAAGGAGAATAAAATGAGAAAATGAAAGAGAAATGCTTAGCTTTAGAGTAGCGCTTTAGAAATTTTCGAGATTACGATTACGAGTAACTAAATTTAAGACTGTAACAAGTACATGCTAAAAATGACGTCACTGTGACGTCATTTGTAAAAAATACCCTTGCAAAATGGCGTTTAGGGAAGAGAACAATTTTCTATAACGAAGTAAGGTGTATGGAGGAAAACGTTATTATTGTTAAAATATAGTTAAATTATACCTTGCTTAAATATAGTTAAATTTAATCTGTAATGAATGAACTAAGTTCTTTCAGTTTGGATAAAAGTTTCTTGCATAATTATTTAATTTCCGTTCACAGCGTTGGCCTACATTCATGTATATAGGCTACATTTTGGCAAAAACATCCGTGAAGCCTGGAAGCTTCTGCTGCTACTGTCATGTCAATCAGTCAATCAGCAAGCTGTGTTCTGATTCATTGTTTCGTGGCTAAAATTACACTAAACATCGGAAATACATTTTCTGATGATTGCACGACCGCGGTGTCGAATATCCTCAAAAAGCTTCCACATCTAGAAGACTGCTGGTACAGACAGCTGAACTGATGAGGGTGTGGTCACATTTTCCCAGATATTTCGCATTCCTCTCGCGGTTTTTGATTTCCGATAGTACGCAGTCCTATGTTAATAGGCCTATTAGTCACTCGATGGTACTCGTGCACTAGTGACCCCTGCTGTCGCGGGTTGAACCCCGTGTGAAAGCTACAGTTTGCAGTTCGTGGCAAGATTTTTCAGCGCTATCATCTTCAAGAAACTCTTATGAATGATAGCTTCCTGGCCCGAAGTCGACTAACAATATGGTACCTAACGATATGTCTATCGTAATCTAAATCTAACCATCACTAACAGGCGGAAAAACGTACGGACATACAAACTGATATACAGATAGATATGCAGGCAGAGATAGAAAGACAGACAGACGGACGGACGGACGGACAAACGCTTAGATGGGCAGATAGACAAAATAATAGACAGATAGATAAACAGATAGACAGACGTAAAGATGGAAAGACAGACATAGAACTGGTAGGCAAACAGATAAATAGACAGACAGACAGAGAGCGACTGAGAAAAATAAAACACAAAAAGAGAATTACAGTAACCTAAACAAAGCGTTTGCGCCGCATTAAGCAAATGTAAATAATAAATGCAAAGAGAGAAAATGAGCAACATAATAAGAGTGGCAGAGACGTATGGTTATGAACATTTATATAGGACCTACAAAGGCATATAATGAAAATGAGGAGGCGGTGGAAAAATACACAGAACAAGAAGGAGAATAAAATTGAGAAAATGGAAGAGAAAGCAGGAAAAAGATAAGGAAACAAAGTTCGTCAGGTCAGATCCTAGGTACCCACAGAAGCAAATTTTTAACTGAACTTTGAGAGATAAGAAAGCAGAAACGTTAAAAAATCGGTCAGGAGGAAGGCGGTCAAAATGAGTTTTAGTTTTTGCTAGAAGTAGGAAAAAACACAAATGCTGTAAGAACGACTTACAGCAAGTAGCCTTAAGTTAGTGGAAGTGCAGGCATCACGTTCTAAGACAAGAACAGCTAATTTATTGATAGGGAACAGTTCTTTTAGCTTGCACCCAGTGATAACTGTATGTATGTATGCATGTATGCATGCATGTATGTATATATGTATATGTATATATGTATTTTAGATAACCATGCTGTAGCGCCATTGTGAAGTACTTAAAACGCGCTATACAAGTGCTTGGATACATACATACATATATGTATCTATGCATGCATACACGTTTGTATGTAGGTAATCATGAATGTATGTATATGTATGCATATATGTACTGTATGCATATATACTGTATGTATGTATGTGTGCACGTTTTTCTGTAGGTAATCATGTATGTATATTTATGTATGTATATATATTTATGTGTACACATTTTTGCATATGTATTCATGTATACATCTATGTATGTATGTATCTGGCTATTTATATAGCGCCTTTCAAGGATCTTACAAGCTGTCTTTTAGTAGCTGACAGATGTGACAAGACCAACAATGTCTTTTCTTTTATCACTTTATAAGCTGTTAGAAGCTAACCGAAAGAAACCGCAATTAACAGTAACTTTTGGTTTTCAGTGGCGCCTAAGGCTGTGTTGAATGGTATATAATAGAAGCCGAGACTTTGACGTAGGCCTACACATAGGCTACCTTGAATAAATCTTAATTTGATTTTGCATAAGACAAAGAATGGATTATCTTGAGAAATATTTTAGACAGGAACATGGTTTGGAGGCCAAATGCAACGCAAAGCATGTGCCTTATGGGGGCGGTATAGCTCGCTTAGGCTATTTTGCTTTAAAGCATTCAGAGAATGCAGCAGACATTTCATGCATGCCTAGCACAGATCAACGATTAAATGAAGTTTAAATAGACTTTACATCTAAATAGCAATATGCGACACCTTAGCTTCTAATATATTCATTCAAAAAAATTTCGTTAGTTCAATTACTAGCTCAAACTGTCTGGCACCATAATTTCAGCTGCTGTGGCCTATAGGTAGACAGTTAGGTCCATATTAGATGCCACAAATTAGGCCATATTCTACTGGTGGCACTGTGACAAAATGACGTAAAACCCAGTAGTACGTCTAACATCTAAGTCATTTGATTCAGTCTGGAATTATTTAATTCGATAGCGATATGAATGAATAACTATTTGATCATGCCAAAGAAATTCTTTCCGTCGTAAAAATAGCCGCTGGATAAGCGACACACGCGGGGCATGTTCCAATTAATGCGAATCACATTCCTCGGCATCGTGACCCGAAATTCCACGGGTCTTATCTAAGCATCGTGCCTCCTGTCGCTTTCTCTCCGACGCAGAACCACTGACGCGCAGCGCGGGATCGGGTTGCAGCACCAATTGCGTCAAACGGTTATTGCGCAGAGCGATGTGATTTATGTTTGATGTCGCATCTGAAAGACCTCTCTAGTCAGCTATCACGCCATTTGCGAAATTCGTCAGAGCTGAACGCAACGTAACATTACGAATTGAACTGAATTGAAGCCAATTTATTGATCACAAATAGTAAGAAAAATATGCAGACAATCAGGGTTACTTCTTCTTCTTCTTCTTCTCTTTCTTCTTCTCCTCCTCCTCCTCCTCATTCTTCTTCTTCTTCGTCTTCTTCGTCTTCTTCTTCTTCTTCTTCTTCTTCTTCTTCTTCTTCTTCTTCTTCTTCTTCCTCTTCCTCTTCTTCTGGTTCTCTGCCCTCAGGCAGGTTCAAACGTCCGATGACGCCACTCCTCTCGGTGCTGAGCTTCTTCTTTCAGCCTGCTGTATCCGTTCGTCATCTTCCAATCAAGCAGCATCTGTCTGGGTCTTTCTCTTGTCCTCCTACCCTCCATTCTGCCCTCAATTACGGTTCTCAAGAGTGGGTCCCTTCTCAGTGTGTAACCAATCCATTTTCTCTCTCGCCTCTTTATTGTAGCTAAAACGAGGTTTTTAAAGCAGGTTTACATCAAAAACTGTTAATCCGTTGGCCCTTCAGCAGGACATTTCAGAGATTCAAAGTGACCCGGGCAACTACAAATACGAGGCCCCAGTTTGAAGCATGCACATAATAAGCCTGCTAAATCACACTTGTGAATTATAATACTAAATAGGATAAACAAATATTAATAATTAATACATACAAACTTCTTCAAATTCTGCGGCCTCTTTTCTATGTAAAACCTGGGCCAAATGGCCCTGCCCTTCATAGTTGCGTTCAAGGTTTGAATCCGAACATGTTGTATGAAATTGGAAATGCAAACAACCGGTGAAGAAACGTTATTCGTGATGTACAACGCCTCGCATAACTGATAGCACGAGCGAAAAAGCGCTTGGAAAAAGTGGAAGCCGACAGAGCAGTGAAAATCTTGCGGAAATAATGAACCAAACAGCGGAAGTCTTCGAAGGCAGACATTAAACAACTAAGAGACTTTATTGCTTGACTAGACACCTTATGTATCAAGTAGAAACAGCTCTGGTCCACAAATGTTTTTCAGTTTTTTTCTAACTGGTATTCGTCATTGTTAGCCTGTCTTTTAAGACTAAACTATAGTTCTGAGGTATTAAAGTCATCCACAATTTTACCCCGTTTCAGTACATCATATTACAATTTCTGGCGACGATAACATCCCTTCGCTTTCTCAGTATTACAACAGGGCCTCGAACATTATATTCGGGCCTTTAATTGTTGATAGTGTAGTCCTATATAGCCTGTTATGTAAAACCTTTACTTGGCTACAGAGACGATAGCCTGTAATGTAATGTATTTCAATGCAACGCATTATGATGAAAAATGAAGTGATATGATGTGATGTGGTTTTATATGACGCCATAGAATATAGGCTAACATCATATCATATATCATATCATTTCATGTCGAATCATATCATATCATATATCATCTCATGTCGTATGATATCATACAATATGATATGATATGATGTGATATGATATGATATGATATGTGATATCGCATCATATCATATCATATATCATAACACATCATACCATAATGTTTAAGTTTAGACCTTATGTGATTTAGTCAACCATTTACAAATGACCATTGACGAAGATCTTAAGTAGCTGTTTCATGAAATACGTTAGGCTATATATATATGTATATATATATATGTATATATATATATATATATATATAATTTTATGTATTAAATGCACTGCATCAAATGATCATAAATCCCGGATGTTTGCTGACTGTAATTCTGTTTGGTTCAACATTATTAGTCACGGAAATTATTCATAATAGCTTTTAATTAGGGGTGAGAGCTTAGATATTGTGCGCACATTTCTTAATCTCTAATCTACCCTTATGAATTCCGCTCTTTGGTCCACATCTTTCTCTAATTCACATCCAGTGTCTCGCTTTCTTAATACAGGGTCATCATTGCTTCTCCGTCTCATATCCATCGGCTGATCGCATCATAAGCAGTTCGATACAAAATCATGTGCATTTAATTGTTTGTGTGTATGTCCATGCCTACGATTCCTTGTTCAGCCGGTGGACATATGGTGTGTTAACAAATGCATTACTTACTTACTTACTTAATTAATTAATTAATTAAACATGCCTCATCCTAATTTTTCGAGTACTGGCTTGTAGTTTAGCTTAGAAGTGGGCAACTAAGCAAAGACCATACCTAAGTAAAATCGTCAAAATTTTGACGATTTTTTATTTGCATCTCTGCCTCAAATTTCGCACGCCTTGTTTAGTTATTTCACACATTTTGATGACAGTTTAACTTCCCATTTTGCGATAACATTGGACACGCCAAAATTTGAATCTTTGTCGTCAAAAGTGGAGGCCAAAAGCATCTCTGGCCCCAAAATTTTCCAGTGAAGTCCATGGTCTCATGCTCTCTGTACCGCCACCAAGCGGTGGAATTGTTACTGGCGTAACATGGGAAGTAAATGGCAAGTCCTGCGATGCACTGACCCCGTGTCCATGATTTTGGGGTAATCGTAAGCTCGAGTCTTCTACAACGCCCCATGAAAGCTGAGTCGCGGCAACCAGGCGCTCCGTCAAAACAAAATCTATAGGCAGGTAAAGTCAAGTTCGGTTCCAGGTCTAGATCCAAGAGTCAAGCAGGCAGGCAGGCAGGCAGGCAGGCAGCCAGGCAGGCAGGCAGGCAGGCAGGCAGGCAGGCAGAAAGGCAGGCAGGCAGGCAGGCAGGCAGGCAGGCAGGCAGGCAGGCAGGCAGGCAGGCAGGCAGGCAGGCAGGCAGGCAGGCAGGCAGGCAGGCAGGCAGGCAGGCAGGCAGGCAGGCAGGCAGGCAGGCAGGCAGGCAGGCAGGCAGGCAGGCGACTACGGTGGGTGGTGTTTAGAATTGGAGTGCCGAGAGAGGTAAGGGGAAGAGGAGGAATCATGAAAGAATTTGTGGAAAAGGTGTGTTTCCAGTTTTGAATAAAATTCTTGCGCAGACATTTGCAAGAAGTGCAGGATTCGTGAGTTCGTAGGATGGGTCAGATAACTGTCGTAATTCGGGCGGGATTTTATGTCAGAGGGGAGGAGCAGCTGGGGTTAGAAAGCGATTTCCAAATTTTAAGGATGAGATGACGGAAAGGCGGAGAAATGTTAGAGCGGAAGAGGAGGGGGTTGAGAGGAATGGTTTTATTGTAAATAATTGACGAATATAAGAGAGTTGTCTAGCTTGTGAATAAATGACGATGATAGGAGGGTTGTCTAGCGCAGTCAAGCACAGACTCCCGAGTCACCCAGCTAAACTGCCTTCATTAAACAACCGCAGTGGGACCACAACCGAAAAGTGGACCATTCTAGGGGCGACTAGCCTATTCAGACCTCTTTGGTTTATCTTCGAAACTTTGGCACCAAAACTGAACAACCTGGCTTTTACGGACTTGATTTTATATAGCGCCGGTGTATAAGCTGGTCTTCCTGACGCCACTTTTGTGTGGCGCTGAGAAACTTCAGAAATTTACATTTACATTACGTTTTACATTTATCTTAATAATACCGCATCTGATCCTTTCTTAGCCTACTCTAGTATTTGCTAGCACACCTGACCTAAGTTCATATTCGAAGCTTAACTGCATAATGGGTCAAATTCTGTTTCTGTAGACTAATTCCAGCGGCATCGACATTTGTCTAATCAGGTCCAACCAAGATGAGTCTCTAGATAAATGTTCTTCCTCCCTCGGCTTATTTCTGCATTCCAGTTTGGTTCAGGACCAAATTCCATCTGCAGGTGGAATTTCCTCTTCATAAAGACCGCTGAAGTGTACACTATCGCGCGCCAAAACAAAGCCATATTTTCTTTGGAAATACAAACATGCACACTGTACCACTCTGTATGAACATTACTACATTAACAAGGATATAATATACATTACTTTATTAGGGATAGGGTGATGTAGATGTAGGATGACAGAGACCCCTATATATATATATATATATATATATATATATATATATATATATATATATATATATATATATATATATATATATATATATGTTACTGTATAGGCCTTAGTGTTTGGAAAGGTACGGTATGTATATACATATTTATATTCACATAGATGTGGCAGCTTATGTAGTAATATATTTTTTTGGATTACAAGCATTAAAGTGGGCTTTTGCTCATTAAAATTTTATAGTGTGTTAAGTATTTAGTCCACAATCTCATGTGCGATAAATTGATTTAGTCCACATATATCAAAACTGTGTTCGGTGCTTTTTCTACAACGAAACTGTTATGTGTTCAACAGCTCTGTTTCGTGGAATGCAGGCTGGAGAGATTCATAAACAGTTCCAAAAGACCTGAAACTTGAGATTCCGAATATCTTGCTCGAGCAGAATTAACAATGGACACGACGACTGCTGTGACTGTTTACGCATTAAATTTCTCTCGCACATACATCTATACATCAGCACATACGTCTGTAGATATCTCATCACTGTTCTGTTTCAACAAGGTCACTGTCCCGCTGCACAAAAAACGGAACTAAACTACTCCACGCGTGTGGCAAAGTAGGGTAATCGGTCTTCAACTATAAGAGCTGCCGTTCTGACGTTGTGGTTGACAGTAGCTCAGATGTTCAGAGACGGATTTGCCCTATATGCACTGAACAGGACCTTGAACTGAAGATGCAAAGACGCAAATGCGTCACCATTTAGATCTGCAGAGTCATGTGACAGGACAGCCGATTGGTTGGGCGCTCGTCTAGTAACGCAGAGGGTACGGGTTCGAGCCTCACCTGAGACGGTTGCTCTTTAGGGACATTGAGCAAGTCATTCACGCAAATATGGTCAGCGCCACTGATGGATGTTCTGTATTAGATAACGACGCTTAATAAATAACGTAGTAGTAGCAGCAGCAGCAGCAGCAGCAGCAGCAGTAGTAGTAGTAGTAGTAGTAATGATATTGATAATAATAATAACAACAACAACAACAACATTAATAATAATAATAATAATAAATAAAAAAAATAATAATAATAATAAATAATAATAATAATAATAAATAATAATAATAATCATGTAATGTTAATAGTAATAGTAATAGCAATAGTAATACAACTTGTTGCCAATCCGCATAATCGGATGTTCGATTGCCGTTGTATTGTTTGCATTTCAGCCGAGATATCGGTCAACCTCCTCAGGTCAACGCCTCTGTGGACTAGTGATCACAGAGGCTTGTAATTAATTAAAGTTACCATACCTGCATACCCGGTTACTGTATTATAACTTCGACTAAAGTTCACATAAGCTATTCAGACATCACAAGTAGGACTAAATCGTAATCGTAATTCCAAGTTTTCTACAGCGCCCAACGAAAGCCGCGCCGCAGGGACCAGCTTATTCACAGGAGCTCAGTCAAAACAAAATCGATAGGCAAAAGGGTTCGGTTCCAGGTCAAGATCCAAGAGTCAGTCGGAGAGACAGCATCTAAAGGTCTAACGGTCCTGCTAAAATTTGCCGTAGTAGTCTACGCCTTGAAATTTGTGTGCAAATTTGTGAAGCACCAAAAAGACTGTAATATGATAATAGCGTAATATTGTTGTAAAGATGTCTTACAAAGTAAATGATACGCACATGAAAAGGTGAAGAACCTGTATGTTTGTTAAATTCAATGATACAATGATAAGGACCTTCGTGGCGGTACTTTCTGTTCTTTTTAGGTCAGCCCATTGGCACCAATGCATGTGACGGACTGGAATTCTTATTGTTAATTAATATGGTGATCAACAAAAATCTCTCTCACTATCTCTCTCTCTCCTCTCCTCTCTCTCTCTCTCTCTCTCTCTCTCTCTCTCTCTCTCTCTTTCAAGATAATATGCAGACCACACGCTGTACGCTGTTCAAGCATGGTTTAAAAGCAGCTTTTGAGGATAATTTAAACATTCTTTCCAATTTTTAAAAGTGTAATTACGAAGGCGTTGGATATATGCACCGATCGCAGACGGCAAACCCACGCCAGAGCATTCATGGCCTTGATATCCGCCCTCCAAGGAACTGTGGGGACCGGTCGAACGGCCTGAGAACACTTTGGAATCAGGCCACCATGAAGATGACCATGATTGTGAGGACTACGACAACGACGAAGATGGTGATTTATCATGCAGTGTCATAGTCTTAATATAAATCAGTAGTCAGGGCCTCTGATGATAAAATCCTCTGAAAAGAATGTTTATTCTGAGGCGGAGTTGAATCTTGAACGCGAGATGCAAGTTCATTTGCATACCTAACTCACTAAAGCTATCTTGAAGGGACTTACATATTCATGCTAAGCTCCTTTGCGAGTGTTATTAATGGCTGTTGAAGTTCAAATTGTGAGCATATCTCGATATTCACGGTATGCTAGTAAAACCGATATCCTACATAAATCTAATATTGTGGTGTTTTTACTACAACCAATAAACAACTCCCCTAAGGGCTATCGGAGTTCACACCGCTGCAATAATCATTTGTAATTGTAATAGTAGGCCAAATCGTAAATTTCTGTCGCTCCTCCTGAAAGGGAAACTGTAATCAGAAGCGCTTTTACTCTGGCCTGAATGATGTTAGTGTTGATGTTATTCATTGGCACTCAGGAACTCGTCATCTTTAAAGATCTCTATAAATATTAGTCATCTAAATACGTGTATAATTCCATATGTATTCTATGTTGCATATATGTATGTCCTAAATTTCCTATCCCTCTTATTATATATACCTATACATAAGAGCAATTGATTTGTTAGGCGTTAAAACAAGGGTGTGTCGTATCCCTGTATATGCATACATATATACATTTATGCATATATATGTACATGTATGCATATACATATACATGTAGATGTATATTTGCATGCAGCGTTTTGTTTGCTTAGTCTCTGGACAGTATCGGCGTTCTTCTTGTTTTCCTTGCTGGCCATAACTTCTGGAATTCTCGGCCTAGTGCTATGTTTACACTCGATGTCGACACCTGCGACCGGTCGTGATAAGACTGGCGCGAATCTTTTCCCTCTTGACAAAGCACTGCTCGCAGACAACACTGTGTTCTGTCGAGTAAATTACTGCTAGGCAAATTACCGCAATGCTTCCATGATTTGAGACGCACTTCGATGTAACTGTAATTGTAACCAAAGGTTATGTAGCGCCACTTGTGAGAAACCCCTCAGAGGCGCTTACGGTCTGACACAACATGATGTGGTACAGTGTAGAGTATTATGTGCTATGTTTGTATGTCAGTCTGTCTGTAGGCATGTATGTATGTGTATATGTATGTGTGCATGTATGCATGTCTGCATGTAAGTGTATGTATGTATTTATGTAGCTGGCTAGCTAGTTAATTAGTATGTATGTATGTATGCATGTATGTATGTATGTATATAGTATGTATGTATATGTATGTATGTATATGTATGTATGTATGTACGTACGTATTTATGTGCGTATGTTTGTATGTTTTTATCTAGATATTTATATAGCGTCTCTTTAAAAACCTCGCAAATACATCTGCCACTGTTTACACGAATATCGCTGTACTGTTAATTAACTAATTAGCTCCAAGAACTGCAATTAGTGCTATGTTTCAGGGGTTCATAAACTGCACGCGTCCTCTGCACTTGGCGCAATGAAGTGCAAACGAGCATATATAGCACGATCTTAACATGACTTCATTCATAACTTCAAAACCTGATCCTCGAGGATCCAGTTGGATCCCCACGTGTATTCGAACCCGATCTCACCTGCCTACGGATTTTGTTTTGACTGAGCGCCTGTGAATAAGCTGTTTGCCGCGATTTTCTTTGGGCGCTGTATGAATGTGGAAATTACGATTGCAACCGGATCCGCCTCTGACTAGCACTGATATACATACGTATATATATATTATATGTATATACATCAGTATATGTATGTATACACGACTCAATAAATTATATACCGCCTCTGAAAACATTCTAAAAGGCTACCATTACTGTTGGCGGTGTTGTTCTAGACCTTTGTCTGGGTGTAACGTAAACAGTTACTTAATTACATAATCAAAATGCATTCTATAAATTCTCGAGTGCCGAATTCTTTTTGCGTTTCCATATAAACAAGCGACGGGCATATCGCAGAAACGTCTACAAGCGCCTAGAAACGAAACCGACTGAGATTAGGTCTATCACTGCTACTTGAATATTCTAAGAAGCAGGTCTAATTACAGCAGATTTTTGTTAGTGGTGTGTTGCATATAAGCGTGTGTATCTGTTGCGAGCGCATTGATCCGTTCGCTTCACCTCAGCTCAACAATTCGTTATCATCGAGCCACGGACCTATAGAGAGGAAACAGTTCGTCACATTAACTTGTAATTGTAATTTGAGATTTATAAAGCGCCTCTTACAGAATAAACTCAACAGAGGTGCTTCCGACCCGAAAAAGTAAAATCAGTGTTAAACAGTGCAGTCTTCAGGCGCCTGCGGAACAATGAGAGGGGGAGAGAAAGAAGCTCAAGTCGCAATTCTCGAGGGAGACGATTCCAACAAGTGGGACCAACGTAGGCAAAGCTTCTGGACTATTTCGCTTCTTTGTCAGACATCTTCAGATTATACATGAAGTGTACTTGCTTACATGCATGCATAGCATCTGACAACCACGTGCATGTAACATGCATGTACATTACATACATACATGCATACTTGCATATATACATGCATATGGTGGCCGATTGGTTAGAGCGCTTGGCTTGTAACGCGGAGAGTACGAGTTCGAGCCTCCCATGAGACGGCTACTATGCAGAAACATTGATTAAGTCCTTCACTCACAATTGCTTAGCGTCATTGATTGATGCTTAGTCATTAGATAGTGACGCTTAATAAATGAAGAAATAATAATATATTCATGCATGCATATGAACATACATGCATATGTGCATACATACAAGCGCATTTGGGCAAGTCGTATGCATGCTTATATGTAGGCGCTGCTTCACTTTCATTGGCTAACACCATGTTTTCTAGTCGACTTGACTACTGTAACTCACTCCCCAATGTTGACACTGAAATACATTTGCACAAAAAACAAGGGTTTCAGAATTCACTTGACCAAAACTAGGATTCCCGAGTCTTAACTAACAACAACTCTGAGTTGCAGTCTGAACACTGACTCCTTATCGAATAGAAGACCCAGTCACAAATCTCTCACAGCTCAGTAGGTTTTGCATTTTGAAACTTTGTTTTCTATTCACCCCTAGCGGCCAGAAATATTTAGCTTAATCAACAGGCGAAAGACTACATCTCGAACAGGTTTGTTTTGACTAAGCGCCTGTGTGAATAAGCTGGTACTCCACAACTTAGCTTTACTTGGCTGCTGTAGAAATTTTGAGTTTAGGCCTACAATGGGGAGTGAGTTACAGTAGTCAGGTCGACTAGAAACTATGGTGTTAGCCAGTGAAAGTGAAGCAGCGCCTACATGTAAGCATGCATACGACTTGCCCACATGCGCTTTTATGTATTTATATATACATGTATGTTCATATGTATGCATGAATATATTATTATTTCTTCATTTATTAAGCGCCACTATCTAATGACTAAGCATCAGTCAATGGCGCTGAACAATTGTGAGTGAAGGACCCAATGTTTCTGCATAATAGCCGTCTCATGGAGGCTCGAACCCCTGCTCTCCGCGTTACAAGCCAAGCGCTCTAACCAATCGGCCACCATATGTATGTTTATATACGATTACCATTTATTTTTTTCCTGTATGTTTATACGACATGTATATACACGGATAATCAAGAGCGCTCTACTAGGAAGCCGAGTTCTAAAATAGAATCAAGAACAACAAGCATCTTCAAGGTTTTGCAATAATTGCGCCATCTATAAATGGACCAGGTCAGCAACGCATTCCCGAAACGCATATTCTTTGTAAACAAAATCCGCTGCCCTTAATCTTAGGCCTAAGCTTCGTATTGGCCTATATGCTTGTACAGCCAGCGTTTAAGGCCTACAGAGAGGTAGGTAGTTACCTAGTTAGTTAGATAGTTGGTTAGCCACTTAGTTAGACAGTTAACTAAGTATAGCTGGGTAGTTAGTTAATTAATTAGTTACCTAGCTGGTTAGTTAGTTAGGTAGCTACCTAGTTATTTAGTTACTTAGCCACCAAGTTAGTTAGTTATTTAGGTAGCTGACTAGCTAGTTAATTAGTTAGCTACCTAATTAGTTAGTTAGTTAGTTAAACACTCCAATAAGCACCTTTCAAGTAACTATGTTAGCCTAAATGGTGATAAAGCTCATTTCGAATAAAAAGTTCGTCAGAAAGCAGTCAGGTAACCAGAAAACTCCATAAATTCTACGGGCTATGCATACGCCTATCCTAAACTGTGCATTGATCCAGTTCATGGGCGTTCGCACCTAGGGGCGAGCTGAGGCACTTGCCCCTCCTGGAATTCTCAGCTGAACATTTCCCCCCAGTTTTCATGTTTCGTCCCTCCGGTACAAACTTTTACGGGCGTCTATGAATTGGTTGGTGATAAAGCTGGAGTTCCCGGACATACGCGCCTAAACTACCAATACAACAAAGGAACTTCTTGTGCAAAGTTAGGTCAGATATTATAATCGCACATTTTGAATATTACAAAGCTCTGGCACATCAACAGCTAGACATCTTTCTGTGTTATATAGCTTTGCAATGAACCTAACCCTACACCTAACTCTAATCCCTAATTATTGTTAATTTATCCATAGTTGGAACCATATCCATGAACACAAAGGTGAAGGCAAATGCATTAGAAATCCACATCAGTGTAGAGTCAGGTCAAAGAACAAAGCTGAAGCGCGGCAGAAGCTATGGCTGAGTGCATTGTTAGCGACGGAGATATTTGTAGAGGAAGGCGAAGAAGAGTGACCTATGTTCGATCTCTTCGCGGTCGGGATTCGCTGCGCTCCTTTACTCGCCATGAACATCTGGTTCCACGCTGCCCTACATCTTCGCGTCAACACCGTGTTGGCCCTTCCCTCTGAAATAGTCTCCCACTTGACATTCGTAGTCTATCTCAGGACAACAAACCAGTAAGAAAATTTCCTCTCTTACCTGTTTACATCTGCTGACTTGCCGTGTTCGTAGCACTTTTGAGGAGATTCTGAAATGCGCTTCATAAAAGTTCGGATACATTCACACATACAAGACGTTCAGGTTCTTTTGCTGGAACTGAAATGAAGCTCAGTTCACAGTTCAAAATAAAGTGGGTGTCTGAAGTGGATAAATTTAAGCTATCAGTTGCAGGTACATTTTTATATCCAGCCATTTTGATTTACAGAAAATCGTAATTGCGTTCGTTTGTTGAACTGAACAGAACAGTACGATCTTCTGGCTGTTCAAAAATATGAAACATCGCTTCAAAATGGAAGAATTTGAACATGAATTCAGTAACACTCGTTACTTCAAGATTTTTCATAAACTGCACTGAAGTAACAAACTGGTTCTTACTTGCTCAAGTTGATTCCTAGAACGAATTAATATCACCCAAAAAATGTTCAGCTATGCTCTGAAATTTATAAAAATCACCGATGGCTCCAATCCGCTTCTCAGACATTCTAATTGGTACAGGATGAATTGCCACTTCGGCTCCTTTCTCCTTCAATGTCCCCTACAACTTTCGAATCAGGCTATGGGTCTCTTACAGAGGAAATCTAGTGACAACGGCGTAATTGGCAACTGGAGTGATAGCGGGAATGAAACTGACACCAAACTCTGTCTGATAGGACACATGGCAGCTCTCTGTTGGACGCAGAATCGAAAGTAATCTAAAGGTCATGAAGTCAGAAGCAGGAACAGGAACAGGAGCAGCAGCAGCAGCAGCAGCAGCAGCAGCAGAGGCTTGAACTAGAGGAACTCGATTACTCAATGGCACCCAAGTAGAGTGCAGTGCAA
Source organism: Norana najaformis (assembly GCA_964023275.1). Taxonomy (NCBI): domain Eukaryota; kingdom Metazoa; phylum Annelida; class Clitellata; order Crassiclitellata; family Hormogastridae; genus Norana; species Norana najaformis. The sequence goes on from OZ029925.1 coordinate 9,607,938, forward strand.
AAAATTTAAGACTTATATTACATGTTATATATGTATATATGAATGTATATGCATATATATACTTGCTCAGACGTGAAACGGACCAAGCAAATAATACAGTTGGCTTTGACGCCGACAAATGTTTGTGACTTAATATATATATACAGCGTAGGTACGAATGATGGAAGAGCAAAATGCGTCCAGACGATCGATCTGCTGAGTTCCCAGTTCATTCAGAACGTGCAAAATAAAAACAATGGACCCCTATCTGTTCAATTCATGGAAAACATTTAAAGCACGCAAGGACGTTGAATTCCCTTTGTCTGGCATATACTGCTAGCGGTATAATTCAGGCTGCTGTCGTCACTAACTGCTCTGGGTCACACATACATACACACACCACACCACACATCATACACACACATACACACATACATGCATACATACTGTGCATATTTACACATGCGTACACATAACACACACATACAAACATCCATATATACACCTACACACACACCCAAACACGCACAAGTATTTTACCTACTACCCACGCATATAGGCTTGGGGTAAATACGCTTGTAAAGTAACTGATGCTTTTCTTAGGACTAAGGTTCACGAAAGCGTCAGCCTTAATCAAACTTCTTGACTTTCGACTGAAGCGCAGAATCGACAAGCGTATAACCCGATAACCAGATGAATGCTATCTGGGTAATTTATATAGGGCGAAGTGTGGTAAAACTCTGGCTCTTAATCAACCGCCACTTTCCTAGGGTGCATAAAGGCCCTATCCATTGTAGCTTCTTATATGAGCCTCGGCAGGCCAAGCAGCGTACGTACTGACCCGCAGGGTAACTCGAACCAAATAACTCTGCAATAACTTTAGACTCGATAACTTTACAATAAACCTAATCGACTCTTCTTGGTACTCTTTAGAACTTTATATAACAATGAACAAAGTTTACGAAGTTCAAAAAGTTCATTTTATGACCGCATTGGCCTATGGGGCAAGAATACTTCCAGCCATCAAGACAGCCAGTCTTTACTAATCTGACGAGTTCAACAGGTCAGCCATTTTGTTGTTCATTCCATTGTCTGTGTCCGTATCTCTGGCTCCTTATACCTTCTGTGTCTGTCTGTGTCTGTCTGTGTCTGTCTGTGTCTGTCTGTCTGTGTCTGTCTGTCTGTGTCTGTCTGTCTGTGTCTGTCTGTCTGTGTCTGTACCCCTTGCTAGTCAGTCAAGATGGATCTCGTAACTGTTATTGTAATCTCGAGATTTCTACAGCGCCCAGATAGCTAAGTCGCAGGAACCAGTTTATGCACAAGAGCTCAGTCAAAACAGAATAGGTAGGCAGTTAAAGTCGATTTCGGTTGTTTTAGGTCCAAATCCAAGGGTCAAACACATAGACAGTCAGACAGTTACAGTGGATGGTGTTTAGAATTGGCTCAAGCGAGAGATGAAAGAGGAAGAGGAGGAATCAGGAGAGGATTTGTTAAAGGGGGTACGGATCTGCTTCTTTTGCGAATTATTTTGGTCCAAGATGTATGATACGCTCCTAAATTACTGTATTTGCGACATTAGTACGTATGACAGACAAATGCATTTCTAATAATTGATAGCAATATTTAAATTGCAGAAACGTTTTTTGTATGACGAACTCCGGACATTATGCAAGTTTCAAAATTTTCTTGAACCTTCTAGAATTTGGGGCGTTTTGTTCTGACATTTAGATCTGTGACATATTTCAAAACAAATTTTGTCAGGGGCCGGCGTGCGTGATAAAATAGTGATTCGAGTGCTGGACTCAGTGGGCTGTTAACCGAGAGGATGGAGGTTCAAATTCCCATCAGGGTATGAATCTGTTTCGAGATTTCGGCTCCACTTGCGCCCCTAGCGAGAAAAAATCGGCATAATCTGTTGTGAAGTCAGCTGAGTGCCTTCGACTTACATTTCATTAGGTAGAGCAAATGTAAAGTTTAAGTTTCATTTGCAGTGAAACAGTGACGCAAATGTAAAGTTTAAGTTTCATTTACAATTAACGAATATACTAATGCAAATATTACATATAACATTTAAAAACTAAATACGAAAACAGTCATAATACGCAAGCACCTTGGTAGATTCTCTAAGGGGCTAAATAAATGCGATGAATCACTGGATGTTGTTGAAAGACGGAGGTTGAAGACCTGAGTGCAGCGTGAGCTGAATGTTTCGGTTGAGGCTGATTGCTGGATAGAAGACTCCTCGAAGGTCAGTGAATGCCGCCAGTGGTCCGCGAGGTCTGCTGTCGATGAAAAACTGGAGACGCCCTTGCTCAAGGTCAAGTAGAATTCCGATCGTCGACCGGATCTGGATGCCTCCTTCTGTGCGATCCATCTGCTTCCTCTGGTGCATGAGCCAACTACGACTGTCATCGATGTACATGCTCCAACCTTTTTCATCTGTGCCTGGAAATGAATGCAGGATCATTTTTGGCACAGAACCTAATTACCATGAAATCATGAATGGCATAACAACCCAGTGTACATGTTGCACCCTTCATCATCTGTGCCTGGAAAGGAGTGATCATTTAGGCCCTTTACCTAGTTCTCACCCATTCACAAATTGCAGTAAATGCAGGCAAAGTTGGCTAGCTAACTGGTAATCACTGTAAACAGTTCTGTATGCACCCAGAGGAATGACGTCATCAGACGTTTGAACCTGCCTGAGGGCAGAGAACCAGGAGAAGAAGAGCATACTGTATTGTCTCATCTGACAAATTCCCAGACTGCGAAGTTGACAACTAATTCAAAAACAACTCTAAGGTTTTTCTGCATTCAACTGTAGACACACGATGAAATAAAAAAGTTTACGCTGAATACATTACATCCATCAAGTTTTCTATGATTTTAGACTTTCAAATGCAGAGTCGAAAATTTAGGGACCCCGTTTTACAATTGGACTTGTGAGGCACATGACACAGTGTTTGAATATAATTATTGGGCCTTGTGTGCTGTCCATTGCAAGATGTAAGAATCGCTACAGAAAAAGACAACGACTCTGACTTTGACGAGACAAAACGAACACAGAACCAACCAAGCATCTTGTCCTTTGCAACGTCGATCCTTGCAATTCCGAATGCTGGATCTTTGTTGTTTTCAAATCGATCAACCGCGACCTCCCAGTAGTGAATGCCTCTGGAAAAGCAGACATTGCCGAGAACGACACGCTCATCGTAACTTGACGTCGTCACAGTTCGCTGATTATTGGAGATCAAGACGTCATCAAGCGACGATGATGGGTCGAAACTGATGCAGGCAACTGTTGCATCAAGACATTAAATCAATGCCTACATAACTATGAGTATCAACAATTCGTCTAAATAAAATTTTTAACTTATCTTCGGTAGGCATTTAAATGTAAAGTATCTCATATCCCACAAGTGAGACGTACTGTAGTGGAGGCGCTCATTTATACAGGCTGATACATACATACAATACATACATAACTTGCTTATCCACCGTAGCCTAAGTTCTGGTTTCATTGACCTTTAGGAATTCGACTTGGCTCCTCCAATTGGTTATGATTTTCATTACGATTTCACTCGAAGGGGCCATCGACTGATACCTTGGGCATTATGATAACGGCGCTAGAGAAGTCATTAGATTATATTAGATTAGGTTAGGTTATGCTAGATTAGATCAGAACAGATTAGATCAGACTAGATTAAATTAGATCAGATTATATTAGATCAGATCAGATTAGATCAGATCAGATTAGATTAGACGAGTTGACCTTTGGCAGTACGAAGGCAGAGAATTTCACTGTATCCACTTTGCCCAGCGTCGTTGAAGGCTTTGGCTCTGGTTCGATACTCGGCATCGAAGTGAAGTCCCTCCAAAGCACACGCTTCTTCCACTCCTCTGTAGACTTCCTGTTGGCCGCAAAATCCCGAATAAAAATACTGATCGAATCTAATCTAGTGACTTCTGCAGCACCGTTATCGCAATGCCCAAGACCTGCCTATCGATTTTATCTTGACTGAGCGCCTGTGAATACGCTGGTTCCCGCGACTTAACTTTCACTGGACGCTGTAGGAATCTCGAGCTTACGATTACGATTACAATCGGCCTTACGACCTCGCTTCTCATAAGTTTCTCTGCATGCCAGTAAACTAATATGTTACTTATAATTATTTCATCCATTCAGGCACCATTGACATACGGTCGCTATGGAAACACATGTACATTTACATTTACATTCAGTCGCCATGGAAACACATGTACATGTACATTTACATTTCATTCATAGGTTAGGAGGTGAAGGTCTATTAGCCAAGATAATCGTTCGCTTATTAGGATTTCTAGAACTTACGACAAACTCTCCACCAAATCCATCGTCGATTTCAAGAACATAGAATAATCCAGTTCCGCAGGCTCCATGCGATGAACATTTCCAAGTGAAGGTCATCGTGTTTCCCTCAGCGAAACATCTTTCTTCTAGCATCGTAGGCGACTCTGGAGCTAGCAAAATAGTAAGGATGAAACTCTGATGTTATTTTCAATATTATCGACAGATATTACAAATGAAACCGTCGGATGCATTAATTGATCTAATTCGGCTAATGAGCTCAGATAATAACACCTTAAATCAGACCTAATTCAGCAATTGAACGACTTTAGTATGGCGCACTGCTGACATAATGTAAATTAACAGAATTCAGCAAATATATTCACCGTAGGAAAACAGCTCAGACGCACGGTTTATGTATAGCTGATTATACAGCGTAGCAATTTACTTCGCACGCCTCTTAGGATAAATGTAATACATGTCAATGATGCAGGAAAATCAATGCATTCACCCACTTCTTTGAGTTAGGCCTACTAGGCGTACTTAGATGTAAATGTACATGTTTTCTATAGCAACTGTATGGCCTCGACCCTGCTCATTTTGCAATGAATTCATCGGGTGAGATCCTTAACCACCGCTGCCTGTTTAAATGGGCGCCAGGTCATTTAAGGTCCCCGTGTACGGACAGTGCCAATCTGCGATTTAGATCTCTGAAATAACCCACGACCGGGACGCGAACCGGTATCCTCACGCACTGAGGCGCTTTGCAGTACGCGTTAACCAATGTAGCTAACCAAGCCCATAGACTACTTACAGGGCTTTCGACGCTCGCTGTGAATAATGTTCTGTCTGATTTAGGAAATCTGAATGAGCTATTTTTTAGCTTTACTTGCATAAACAACACACCATGTAAATACTTCTATATAATGTACCTTTAATTTGGACAAAATTCATTCGAGTAATTGAAGTAGAAGTTGGTTTCACGTCGAGATTGAGTTCAAAGTTCGGCGTCTCATAGCCATCAGGCGTCATTACCTCAACGAATTCTTCGTTCGTGTTAGAAATGTGTGCAAAAAGAATGTCAGAAACCTAAAACAATTTTGCTATAACAAATAATTATATTAAAACATGGACATCTTATAAATTTACTCAGGTTCTCGCGCGGTTGTAATCTTCCTCAAGAAAGCTTTCACAAAATATCGATGATTTAGCTCATTCTTGTAGAAATAAAGTTTAAAATTGACGGCGACATTTTCGCTGTTTCACTGAATTGGATATGGTCGAAATGATGGATGGATAGAGGAACATTAAGAAGGATAGGAAAATAAAGAGGACGGGAAGGATAAGTAGTATCAGAGAAACGTCACGGTGAAAATCGGAGAAATCGAAGAACCGAATCACGATATTAATTGAGTATGCAGAACAGCAAGAGAAGTAGACCGACCTGGTGGCATAAGTCAGGGATTGACAGACCGCAAAATCAAATAAATAGATTAAAATACGAATTAATTAATTCTTCGCGAGCACTGCGTCAAATCAGTTGGGGTTTTTCAGAGATAGGCCTACCGCAGGACGAAGGAGATCCAGTTTCCGGGAGACCAGAGACTAAAGCAGATTGAGAAGCAGTTGAATGGAGAACGAACCATGTTCTCAAAATTCTGTAACACTGAGCTTAAAATGGCATATATCACAAGAAAGATACCCTTCACTTTATTCACGAATTCTGCGTCATATCATGGGATTATCCAGAGATACCTTATCAAGAACGAGATCTGGTTGCCCGGAGATCAGAGATGGTAAGAGATAGGGGACCTGTTGAATACAGAATAAACTATACTTCTCAGATGTAGGTTACAAAATTTGGCGAAAGAAGCATCTCCACATAAGGCAGAAGCCTTTGAAAGGCCCCTAAAAGCGCTAAATAACGTGCAGATACAAGTGAGCGAAGAAACCTGAAGGAATGCGGATGCGTCGGTTTCTTTAAGAAGCTCAATACTGAACTGAAGAAGTCCAGTCAGTTTGTTGATTTTTTCTTTGCAGACAGACAGTTTTTCCTTAGCAGCCTTTTGTCTCGATGTCTTCTGTTGCCGGATGATGTCCAGCAGTTCGTCTTTTCTCTGGCTGATCTTTCCAATCAGGTCATCACAATCACTCTCCACGGATTCTTCCAGTTCACAACTGTTTCTCTGCAACATCCAACAATAACTGCTTTACCTGTACTGTTTCGAAGTAGTGCATTCAATGTAGTCATTGTTGGGTGTTGTGAAGAATTCTCTACAACACCCATCAATGACTACATTAACTGCAATATAATACAGCGCGATGCCACAAAATGTAAAAACAATGCATCACAGTTCAATATAATTGTCATGATGGATACTTGCATACATACATACATACATACATTCTCACTTTTTCAATGCCTATCAGTTGCGATCCAGCGTTTTAATGCTGTTGTCTTCCGCAACAATTTCTCTCATCCGGAATTACTTGACGAGGTTAACCCTATCCAGGCACATATTAAATCCTCATGGTTCATATCTTCCTCAGATAAAAAAGTAATCAACTCGATTTTTGAAGATTCGTACCTCGACTTGATCCTGTAAAGCTACGAGAGTCTGAATGAATTCCGTTCCTGCCTTCACTTTATCCGACAGAGCGTGAAGAAATCTCGTCAACTCCGGCTATAAACAGAAGAAAGCAAACGACAAAGACTTTCTTAGCATTGTGCCATTAACAACGCTCTGCAGATAATATTGAACCAGCTTTAAATACTCACGATTGCATATTACATATTCAGCTTTTAGAAGCGACGTTAGTTGATGGCTAGTGTATTACGATAACAGCGCTATAGAAGTTTCCTGAATAGAACAGAATAGATCAGAGACAATAGAATACAATATAATAATATAATAACTGGTGCTTGACATATTGTAAGCTAAGCATAATTTTTAACAAAGCTGTCATAAGAGAAACTCATGAATCCTGGTGGTGTAATGGTATGTTCGATGCCTCGTAACCGGAGGGTCGCGGGTTCGAATCTACCTCACGCCACTGGGTAGCGACCTTGGACAAGTTGCTCACCCACAATTGTCTGTGAGGAAGGCAACGGGAAACCACCTCACTCATCTCATCCCCGGGTGGCATAAAGCCAATGGACCTGCCTTCGGGCAGAAAACTCATCATCATCATAATATAATAACTGGTGCTTGACATATTGTAAGCTAAGCATAATTTTTAACAAAGCTGTCATAAGAGAAACTCATGAATTATAACTTTGCACCAGTAGACCATGGTAGACGTTTGGAGTTGTTGATACAACACACTGGAAAGTGAATTCGAACTTGACTAATAACTGTATACGCCCAAGTGACTGCGCCAAGTACCAGCGGTTGTCATGAAAACCTCTTTTAAACTCAAGATCAGGCGAGGGATACTAAGAGAAAGTGAGCAAAAATCAGTCAGTGTCTGCAACAGGAAGCATCCTGGTTCAAGGCTTCCGATAAAGTCACTGAGTGCGCACTTGAGCCGTTCCTCAGCACTGCCGAATGAAGCCCTGTCGCTGCATAGTGGCGGTGTATAAATATAGCACAATCAAGCAGACTAAAATTATAATTAACACGAATTGATGTGAGGTCGGGTAACATAAAGAGAGCTCATTAATTTCAGTGAAACTAGGAGAGAATGACAGCGATTACTGCGATGAATTGGAATTAATAGCACAATAAAAATAATAATAAAAGAATAAATTGCACAGTTATAATAATAATAGTAAATGGAGTTAATGTAATAGCGCACAAGGCATCAAACAGTCCAAGTAAAACAAATCACAAGAAGATGGCGAACACCTGGAAGACAGGCTATCCCAGCTTGAAAACGCGAGTGCACCTGCTACCATTGATCCAGGGCTGTCAGTTAACCAGTGACCTGGACAAGAGCGGAAGAGAAGCAGCGGGCATAGGAAATGGACAGGAAGACCAAACCTAAGGAGGAGGATGAATAACGGCGTTGGTATGTACGTCGAGATATCATGTTCAGATGTAGAAGTATTGTAAGGCAAGCGAAGATAAATGTTCGTTTGCTATGCGCTTCAATCAACAACAACAACGCTCACAGATTCTGTCGGATAAAGAGAATAAGGTATTTAACCAGTCCAACAAATAGCATATTGTGATTTGGCCTACATGCACGCGAGGCTCCACAAAGATTTGCCAATCTCACGTGATCCTCTTGGAAATAAGACGATTCGGTAGTATGCATGTGTCTGGCTATTTGTGTAGCACCTTTAAGAAATCTCAAAAGGGCGCTAAAATGGCTACCTAGCAGATTTAAATAGGTGAGACTTAACAAAGGTTGAAATGTTTCTTGAGCTGTCTGTTCAGGAATAGGTTCTTGGTATCATAGACGTTTTTAAAACTGTAAATTCGATTAAGGTTAGATAAAAATCAGGACAAGAAAATAAAATTTGGAATAGCTACACCAAGATCAGACAAGCAGCATCGTATGAGAATAACCAATCCGCAGTAAAATCTGTTTAAATCTTGAGATCTCTCGTTTACAGAAGAGGCTGGTACACAGCGGTTGAATTTTGACAACTACCAAAATAGCAATGCCATATGTTGCATTAAGATATGGTGAGAATATAATAAATATTCCCACATGGGTTCGATATGTCCGCTGAATTAACCCTTCAGTGTTTTACCATAAAACCATGCTAATGTCTGATTATAGGTAACACTGATTGTGTTTTGCTTGCTATTATGTGATGTTTTACGCTATACACAGCCTATGAACAATATAGTCATAAAAATTTCTGCTTGCTTTCTTTAAAAGTTAACCCACGTTATAGATTAAGTCTACTTCAGTTTCTTCAGCTGTTAATGCAGTTAAAGGCTAAATAGAGAAGCCGTTAGCCAGGTAAACATAAAAGACTCCAGCTAAAAGCAATTCCACATAATCATATCTAAACCGACTATGTCTTGTTAGAAGCCCATTCACTATACTTACTTATACCGCTTTAGCTCTGAACCAGAGTTACTTCTGCTTCTATCATCTAGAGTGTTCAATATCTATCAGACCGTCTTCGCTATCTCCACTGGTACCAGTCAGTCTCATTCAGTCTGTGAACTTCTGCGTTGGCCTGGTTCAAAGCAAGCAAGATGCTGTATCTGATGGCTAAGTCACTTGCAGTCGTATCGAAAGACAACTAGATTAGCACTATCGTTAGCTAAATTATCGGAAGATGTCTGCAAGAGAATCAACCGAACTCACTGGATAATTTATGGCTTTAGAAAGGAACAAATGGTTTCAGAGTAGGCGATAGATTCCTTACCGCGGTAAAGAATAACTCAAATCACCTGTGGTTACTTTTTCATACGTACTACATGCCATGATTCTGCACAACTGACTACTGCAGGCTTCATCTGGATGATTTAAGTGAATAACTTTGCGCTATTTTTTCAATTTCTCAATTTGCAATTGTCATACTGTTACAGTTTGACCCACAGTATTTTTACCTGCGAAATTATACTCAGCATTTCAATTCAAATCCTTTAAAACTGTTACTGAAAACGTTACTTTGCAAAAAGAATAATAAACATTTGAAGCATACGCTAGGCTCAATGTTGAAGGGATAACCGTTATAAACATGGTTTATTTAAATATAATTATAAAATCTTCATAACAGTCCTCAACAACGTAACAGAGTAGCTGCTTTTGTGCAGTTTTCCAGCGTGATTGAAGCAGCAGCGCGTTTCAATAAGAATAGTATATGAATGTTTCAACACACGCCGACTGTTAAGCCTACAAAGCAAACTAGCAACAGACATCAAGTAAGACGCAGATACATACACCATCAGAAGACAGCAGGATCCCATAAGGCGGAACTAAACAAGCACAACAAAAGATGCCACGAGCATAAAGATGAGAGGCTACCACCAGAGAAAGGAATGTGGAGATAACGTATACGATTTTGCTCAGGCATTGGAGCAACTCTTCATGGTGAAAACCAATCTGCTCCAAGGGGGATCCAGTAGCCACTTACGTGGAACCCATGCAGGTTTGAATGAGGCTTACGCAAAGAACTTGTAAAGTAAGAAACTGACGCGATAATACTATGAAAGTAGGCCTAAATAAAGTTTAAATGAGTGGAAAACTGAAAAGGTAGCAAAATGTTTGAAATTAAAAAATTTGGAGACTTGGATGCTGGTTTCAGAAGTGTCGATGTCCAAATGTATAAATGTATTCATACACACATGCATGCATGCATGCATACATACTTACTTACTTACATACATACATATATACATACACACATATACACATGCATACATACAGCAGCCACAGAAAAGAGTATGCTTCTTAAAAATATTTGGCCACGCACGAAACAAAAATTCTGGAATCCAGTATTGCGGATTTTCTTTGCGAGAACATGTAAGCAGAAGAAAATATTCGACCAGGCTTTTTAAAACCTCTTTGAACACGAAATAAGCTACAGCTTCGCTACCTGTAGTGACCGAGACATTTGATAGTCCTAAATCCACGCCGACAGAGTATCCCAAAAAGCAGACTTAGAGCAGCACACTCGCAATGTAAACTAATTCAAGGCTTGTGCAGAGCATGTATAACTCGCTAAACCAGCTCGAACCCAACCTTAGCACACTATCTGCTGATTCTTGGTACTGTCCCACAGTCTGATATGCTATTCTAGGCTACCCGAAGAAGAGTGAAATTCGATGCTGTTAATTTCTTAGGCCTCCAAATGTAACATTATGACATGCAGGTGGACTAAAGGCTATGGGATACTAGTTCTGGGCATTCAGTTGTTATTTTAGCAGCATCAGTAAGTTGATGCTTACTCAGTCGCTCACTCACCTGCTCATTCACTCACAATAAATTAAATTATTAAATTAGGATTAAAATAATTCCTTTAATAGGATTTTGACTTGGAAGTAAAAATCAAACCTGAAGGCCTAATCGTGCGTAAACCGGTTTACCTGACTTCGGTTGACTTAGGTGTTATCGAGCGGGGCAAGCTCAAATCTGCAAAAATTCTCTCTGCTCAAAGGACGAGTCATTATGTGGCTTGAATAATCCTGCGGGCCGAAATTTCTAGTTACCCTGCCGCTACAGAATTATTAGGTTACCTGTTGGAATAGTTTACGAACAACTGGAATTTCACCTTTTGTTTCTTGCTCGCTTTCCCGATCTCAGATAATTCGTGCTTGGCGTGCAGTTTCTCCTGACAGCACAAAGAACAAACCCCAGTCTGACATTCGGCACAGAAGATGCTCAGGGTGTTGTCCTTATGTTCCCGACACTTGGACATCCGATCCCTGTGAGTGGCAAGAAGTCTCGCTCTGCCGTTGTTAGCTGCAACGACAGCGTGTGGAACTGTCAAGGGCTCGCAATGCTTGTTTAGGCACGAATCGCACAAGAATACCTCACATTGTTCGCACATCACAGTTGATTCGTTCGCAGTCGTTTCCACTGGACACATCTGACAGCGAAGAACACCTTGTTGCCGGCTGTCCCTGTACTGATCCACTATCGTCTCCACCACCACGTTTCGCGGAAGAGACCCTCCGGCTGGATCGTCGAGCCATGCCACTCGGCGGCAGGCAGGACACGTGACCGTAAAGCTGCCCTCCGATTGGGGAGATAAGACTGCTAATTGACCAGCTTGGGCAATGTCATCATCCGGTGAGATGGCATCACAGTCGGAGCAGACGACGTTTGAATCTGACCCATCCGTCCTGCGACTCGTTCCATCTCCCAAAGCCTTTCCTTGCGTTGGAAAACTTGGAGCAGAGGTTTCAAAGCCTTGGTCTAATTCGCTCACATCAGCCGCATCATGTCTGAGTAAAATACAAGCCGAACAAACAGTATGGCGGCACGGCAGAAGCACGGCGTTTAAGTAAAGCTTCCGACAGCCGGGGCATTTCAGCTCCTGCTCTATCCTAGAGGCGAACTCCATATTTTCGTCGTCTCTAGCAGATCCAAGCAGCCAACGCATCTGATGGTTCGATCGCTGACTTGTCAGACTGCACGCAGTGCCAGGCATTTTGATACACAGCGCGGTCCGATGTTCATAGTATCTTCGTAATGCTGTATTCCTAAGGAATCGTGACGTCGTGCCAACTACATCAGGTTTCCACCGCGTGTTATCAGAATTAGTACAACAGATTGCGGGAAGAGAAATTCCTAGTAACCGCAGTTTACAAACAACTTATGCAGAGGGACGGTCATTAAGATAACTTCTTTTACATCACACCAACTCAAACGATTGATAACATGTAGCCTATTTGAAAATTAACTCTTAAAATGCTGTTAGTTATCCATCTACGTGTATACACCAAAACCGAGCCGCATGCCAGGTAAATAATAATAATAATAATAATAATAATAATAATAATAATAATAATAATAATAATAATAATAATAATAATAATAATAATAATAATAATAATAATAATAATGAAGATGATGATGAAGAAGAAGAAGAAGAAGAAGAAGAAGAAGAAGAAGATGATGATGACTTCTATTTCACAGAAGAATGAAAAGTTCGAGACAAGGGCGTCTTACAAACTTATCGATCACACGAATCAATGCGTTTGGATCTCTTCGGGACCTTAAGTCACCGTACACGGGGACCTTAAATGGCGTGGCGCCCATTCAAACGGGCAGCGGTGGTCAAGGATCTCATCTGAGCAGGGTCGAGACCATACGGTCGCTATATAAAACCGTGTACATTTACATTTACCAAATGCGTTCGCCTGACGGGACAAGAATTTCGTCTCAGCTGCTTCCGGTAACGCATAACTGTGCTGCCTCCAAAGCAGGTAATAGACAGGAGCTCAATCTTAACAATCAGTTATATTTAGGCCCTGTTCTAAGTTGTAACGGGGTTATTAAGTTTGCAGTACACCCCGAGTGTACCTTGAACAGCGTGTGGAACAATGTATAATGAGTGAGCCAGTAGAGCAGATCGATCGCGCACTGGTTACTCTGTTTAAGTCGATAGATGACCTTGAGCAAGGGTCACGCTTTCAAACTTCTGAACCTGCTACTGACCAGTCCACTCTCAGAACTGTGCTGATGCTCTACTCCCTAGTTCTGCGAGTGTAAAGCATTTAAAGAGTTGCTTCAGCTACTAAACAAATTTCAAGATGAGGTAAAAGGAGGGAGGTGGTGTTATGGCGGAAGAGGAGAGGGTTGCTTGGGGCGGTTGAATTGTATAGGGCCTACCAACAGAAGTAAATAAGTTGGTTGGGAAGATTGAAGATTGAAGTGAGTTGTAAGCAAAGGCCTTAGAGTACACGAAGATCTTTGTTGTAAATAAGTGGCAGGATTTTATATTCTATACCTTAAGGTACTGTGGCTAGACTTTACAATCAATTTCCTTTACAACAAATTGCAATAATATCTGTCCATCGTGTTTCCACAGAGCTAATCTCAATATATATACAGAATATATATAACATAGAATAGCTAATCTCAATTTTATATATATATATAGAGAGAGAGATTACAGACACACGATTATATATATATATATATATATATATATATATATATATATATATATATATATATATATATATATATATATATATATATATATATATATATATATATATATATATATATATATATAATGGTTCTTGGGCGGCTTGGTAGGAACCATAGCCAATGAACTGTTAGTTACTGCGCTTGATTATTACCGGATGCGATGCATTGTCTGTTAGCTTTTTTGCTAAATTAGTATATTCTTCTGTACGAGACATAATTACTGCTTTCAAAAGTGTGTTACGTATGAGTGCGGTATATGCTGTTCTTGAAACTTGAAAAACAATCCGCATCAGCCACATTTCACATTAATATTTATTATTTTCAATTAATGCAAACAGATCCTAAACATTTCCTTTGTACTGTGAAAATAAAAATCAAACAAAAAACAATTAAGCATTTCTTTCTAGTAACTTCTGTACTATGCAGCATTTTGTGAGGTAATTAAGGGGCGCAATATTAATTTTCTAGGTAATTAACTAGAGCAGGCTCAAGGCCGTAGGTTTGCATGGAAAAGCGTTTACATTTACATTTACTTACAAGTTATTTCTAACATGAAACCTTAGAAATTTCATGAACGCAGGCTGTCTGGTAATTAAGTACAATCATTCTTGACTGCAACCACAAAATTAATATTATGTCTCTTCATATTATTCAGACAATGCAGCAAGATATGACTGAGGACCACGGACATGACATCAATAGAACTATTAGCATTTACATCTCATACTACAGATTCATGTATTCATGGGATTCAAAAGAGAAAAAAATTCATATAGAGAATAGAACATTTCAGCTAAAAGCTAACTTCACACATTATTCTTAGCCAAGTAACAGAAAGTTTGTAGGAGGTCTATGTTAGCATTCACAATTACATTCCTTTAAAATAAAATACACTAATTTTAGCTGTTCATCGTGTTCCAGCAAAAGGCTAATCTCAATAAATACATGCGAAAGGCACCACACAAGTCTTTAATCTGAAACACTTAATCCTGCATATGGTCATAATACCGTTAAGTTTCACTTGTCACTACTCCAAAAACATGCAAGAATAAGTCATCACAGAAAATTCATTCTTAAACTGTTCCAGATGTCATGACGACCTGGAACTGAACCTGATCTTACCTACATACCGATTTTGCTCTGACTGAGCACCTGTGAATAAGCTCTTATCTGTCCTGAAGATCCAATTCCAAACACCACTCACCGTAGCTTGCCTGCCTGTCTGCCTGCCTGCCTGCCTGCCTGCCTGGATCTTGACCGTGAACTGAACTCTTCTTGCCTATCGATTTTGCTCTGACTGAGCACCTGCGAATAAGCTGGTTCCCACAACTTAGCTCTTTGGGCGCTGAAGAAATCTAGAGATTACAATTACAATTACAACTCACTTTGTAGCAGCCAAAAAAAGTAACACTGGATAAATACAGCAACGGATCGCAGAAAACCAGGAATTTATGGAATTTCAAGGTCAAGTTCCATTCATAATAAGCTTTGTTTGTTCTCCTACTCTTTGAGAAAGAGTATCTCTAAATTTCATAACCACGTCATCCTGGGTGACACTCTTCATCATAATCTTGCATTCGGCCTCAGAGAAATGACATTTCTTGTAGTGCTGATTCAGAGCAACATCTGGACCAACGGATCCAGTGTTGTCGTAACGACGAGAATACTCGGCTGTCAATCCCCAACAGTAATGGTTATGCATGTGAGTACAGGCTTGTGGATTTATGATCGACTTGACAGAATACCCCTCAGGACTTACTTCAACTTTCTTTCGAAACCTCAGAACTGTAAAATTGGGTGATATCGTTTCATCTGGTGGCAAATCCAGAAAGAAATAGTTATTTCTGAATGCATAATTTGCCTTGGGAGATTCTCTTTTCTCTGCAGACATTTGGTCCAAGTAAGTCACAAGTTCCGCGAGGTTTTCATGCTTACGTGGCATTATTACCTCATCAAAGTCTATGACGGCTATTCTGCTAAATTCGTACATGTGTCTGTACATGCAGTCGTTTATGACGGGAGATCCTTGAAGGAGGTAATGCCTGTCATCGTGTTCATATATGGCTCTGGTCTTCCTAAGGTCAATAAACCCTTCAATCGAATAATGTCTCAGCACCTTCAGACCCACTTCCGAAATGGAAAGATCATAGACGCCCACAAGACTGACGCCAAGAATCTTCATGATTTCCAGCCACTCAATCACACGATACGGATCCAGCGTTCCGTAAGCTACCTGCACACATACACCAAACTCCTGTTTCCGTCGTGGCTTGAGTGGCAAAGTAACTGGCATACATAAGGAATCGTAATCACTCGGTGATGTTGTAATGCTCAGTGAGTCTGGAATCTTACCTTCGACAGTGGGGCAAGTATACACATATTCTTTTGCATTCTCTTTGTTCAATTGCCATCCAAAGCCAATCGCTCTGTGGTTCTTCTGCATGGGTAAAACTACATCTGCAGCTGTGTCTTGATGCAAAGCACAGTAAAGTTCAATACTTTTGAATTTGGCATCATCAATAGGATCTGAAATAGCAATAATCCTGATGACTGGATCCGACAGCAGAGAAGGTCGATCGTCATAAAATGCGCTGTAAGCATACAGTCTAAATATGTTGCTGCTGAAGTTGTACCATTCCCCAGGTAGAGCATTCCCCTCACAGGTTTCGTCAGCATGAAGTCTACTGCTGATGAAAATGTGTGATAGCAGTCTATAGCCTGTGTAGTACATCACCACTATGGCAATGCAAAGAGTCATAAGCAGCCATGCCTGAAACAAGCACACACATGTAACTCGTATTAAAACCAAATATATTTGAAAATATGGAAAAACGTTTGCCAAATGCTTAATTAAGACATCACAGCATTTACAGGTCATTGGAGCTGGAGATTCAGATTCATATTCACTTTCAACAGTGTATGAGAAAATTATGGAGAAGTTCTCAGCAGCTATTTAAAAATGTTATGTGATAGAATGTACTATGCAAAAATGTTATGTAGTAAAGTGCACTCTAATAGAAACGTAATGAACTACATAAAGTTTGAATTTAGACGATGACAGGAAAGATTCCGAACAAACAAAATGCTTTGCTCCATATAAAAAATGCAAAAGCAGTGAAGGACCTGCCAAGGCATCAGAAATAAAAGTAAGACAGTAGACACTTTTATGTGGAAATCCAGGAAAACATTTGTTTTATCCTGAAGAAGCAATAAGTACTTCTTCCAACAGATTCAAGCTAATCACTCATGTATTTACTGATAAAATTCTTCCAAACAACCATAAATTTACCACTTCCATAACACCTTTTAGGATCGTTTTAGCCATAATTTTTTTATTTTATTTCATTTAAAGCACTTATGAGGCACAAGATAAAAATGTCTTGACCAGTGTTTCAGCGCCTCAGATTAAGATTTATTATCTGAATTTTAGACTGGAAAACACTGCTTAAGACATGATTTTGCTTCAGTTTTAATCACATTTTTTGTTTTTTGCATATAAAGAATATCTTACGAAATGTAAACATCACAATTACTTGCATTATAGTGCTCAGCATACATTAGCAACAAAACACTACTCAGAACCGCTTAACAAGATTACCGAAGAAAACATTTAGGCTTTTACCTGTACTCTCAAGTGTCTCTGACCAAGCATACCACACCATCCGCAGAACTTTATCATTGCTTTCAATCTGTTATAACTTCTTCATCTTCTCAGAAGCCAGAAAAAGTGTGTTGAAATGGATTTTTATCCCTCGAGTTTCTAGTTCTGTGTTGGTCACTAGTTAAACAAGCTGAAGATTTGTTATATCTTACAACCTGTAGTTAGAAACAAGTTTACTGAATAGCATACATCAAATGTATAAAACGTATCATAAAGCATACAACTGAACTGTAAAACTAAGGCATTATAAATCAGTTAAAACAATACAATAAAACAATACAGTACACTGTACAACTCAATTCCCAACAGAACATCAAGACCTTCCCTAACTGCATGGACTCTTGACAAACTGTAAACAAAATAGATAGAAACGGAAAGGTTCAATTTCTAGACCTTAGCATCCATCTTGAAGCTTAGAGTGAAAACATCAGATCAAGCCAGAAAAGTATTAGATTTAAACGAAGAATATTGACTCATTTGCACAGGAATCGTTTTATTTTTATAATGGAAACACCACATGAACAATAAGCAAAACATGAAGTACTTCTAGTACTGGGCGTAGAACACAAGTACATAATACACTCACCTGATGCATTCTGAAGCAGAAACTGATACCAGGCTAGGTCAAAGTACGTGTGCGCAACTGTTTGCTTGTCTACAATCCAAACAGGTGTCAAGTGGGTTGTGTGGCATTGACTAATTTCCAAGTAATGCAAAAACCCTAACGCTCCGACCCCTTACCTTGTGACTGATATCAACAGATGAGGCCCACAGGGTTGCCTGCGGTCTCAGCAGCCGAAGTTTACAGCATCTGAGAGTCATTAACATGATATACTGGTCTGCAATTTCAAGTCAATGCCTGCTAGTGGAAACATTCATTTTATATCTCTATTTAAACAGGCTAGTCAACAGGTGGTATGTATTGATGAATGTATGTATGCATGTACTTATGTGTGCAAGTATGTATGTATGTATATATTTGTGTATGTACCTATGTGTATTATGTATGAGTATATGTATGCATGTATGTATGTATGTATGTATGTATGTATGTATGTATGTATGTATGTATGTATGTATGTATGTGTAATTGTACCGAGAAGGCGATGATGTGAAATATGGCCATAAATAGAGGACATTAAATAATTAATTGTTCATATAATTATTTAATGTCCTCTATTTATTACCATATTTCACATCATCATATTCTCAGTTCCATTAGAGCATGCATATATGTATACATGTATGCATGTCTGAATGCATTTATTTACATATAAATGTGCTGTGTTAGCTTATTTGTGACATGGTAACCAACTGGTTTAAGTACTCGCTTAGTAAAGCAGTGTGTGCTGGTTTGAGCCTTCCTTGAGAAGGTTTCTCTGTAGAGTATGCCCTTCATACACAACTGCTAAGCACCATCGGTCGATGCTTTGTCATTAGATAGTGGTGCTTAATAAGCACAAAAATGATGATGATGATGATGATTATGGTGCATATTTGACACCTGCTTCTAAATTTCTTTGCTATTGAAATGTCCATTATTATTATTATGCGAATTAGAAGAAAGGCAAAATTTTATGGAAGCCACAGTACTCCATAAATTTCTGCAGCTGGACAGCATAAAAAACAAAATTCTAGTTCAGAATGTCCAACAGATATTTAAAATATTTCTAAACAATTACACATCTTAAGTCATCTACTGAGCTTTGTCTAAATGTTAGCCCAGTAGGCTTATATATCTTACCGAAAGACGGTTAAAGTTATAAAAAAAACTGTTTCTATCAAACGCACATCTTATTTCCAGATGTTTGTAAACTTGTTGCTTAACCATTTTAGAGAAATAAAATGCGCTATATGAATCTGGACGGTGTGCAGCGCAACTTCGCATTTCGGGCCCCACAGATTACCCAAATGGGCCTTTTCGTACTTCATCAGGTTCTGAATGGGGCCCCCTCTCTATCAGATACAGGCCCAGGCTTCCCACAGTTTCGGGCCCTGCGGACACATAATTATTCTAATGCTGAAGGGTGACCATTGAGTAAAGCTAATGATTAAAACCCGAAGAAGTCCTAAATTGTCTGATGCCACAGGCTACCAGCGAAGAACCTCCCTGGAACGCAAATACTGGCTTCCGCTAATCGTCAGCTACCATCGCAAACAAATCAGATAAAGAGGGAGCAAATTCCGACCGAATGTCTACAGCCTCAGACTAGACGGAATCGTTGCGAATTTACTCGCTCACACATGCGCTACCATTTTGCCTATCTATTATGTTAAAAGATATTCTCAGTTTCCCTTACCGAGTGTAAATTTAGCATCACGTACCGAGAGCGGCCTTCTTTCTTGCAGCAGAAGCAATCGATAGATTCCTCCTCAGCGTTCGCATCTATGCACACACCACCTCCCTCATCAGCATTCCGTCCTCCACACACACACCCCTCGATGCCTGTAATGGCGCCCGATGCATCATCGCCAATGGTAGGAATACGTGTACGTCGAAGGCTTTGCAACCAACGGCAGCGCCGTGATCACGTGTCTCTATTGACGCGCTTAGTTCAAAGGGAGAACACAAGGCATAAGATCAGGAAGTTGAAGAAAAAGAAAAGAAGAGGAAGAAGGAAAGAAAAGTAATCGTAATCGTAATCGTAATCTCGAGATTTCTACAGCGCTCAACGAAAGCTAAGTCGCGGGAACCAGCTTATTCACAGGCGCTCAGTCAAAACAAACTCGATAGGCAAAAGGGTCAAGATCCAGGAGTCAGGCACTCAGACAGTCGGACGGCTACGGTGGATGCTGTTTGAAATTGAAGCGAGAAGAGAGATACGAGGAAGAGGAAGAATCAGGATAAGATTTCTGGAAAAGAAGTGTTTTCAGTCTTGAGTGAAAGACCTGCGCAGAAACTGAAAGTACCCTTAGATACATGGAAAGAAAGAAAGTACGTGAGAAAGAAAAGAATGGGAAAAGGTAGGAATAAAAAGAAGAAAGGAAGGAAGTAAGAAAGGATGGAAGTAAGAAAAGAAGAAAGGATGTAAGGAAGGATGGATAGAAGCATGGATGAAAGGAAGGATGGAAGAAAGGAAGGATGAATGGAAGGAAGGAAGGAAGCAAGAAAAGAAAAAAGGAAGCAAGGAAGCAAGGAAGGAAGCAAGGAAGCAAGGAAGCAAGGAAGGAAGGAAGCAAGCAAGGAAGGAAGGAAGGAAGGAAGGAAGCAAGAAAGGAAGCAAGCAAGCAAGCAAGCAAGCAAGGAAGGTAGGAAGGAAGGAAGGTAGGAAGGAAGCAAGCAAGCAAGTAAGGAAGATGTGTTCCGACTTGACAACAAACGATCAAGATCAAACAGAATGGTCTTTAACTTCTGGTGGAATAGACGCAGAGATAGGACAAGATGTCGCAGGTTACCTATAGTAACCTGTTTTGGAATGGGGCCAAACACAACGAAGATATACCATATGAAGCACTGTGGAAGTATGGGATGGTGGACAACCACATCACCCTACCCTGCGACGAGATTTGCCGCCACGTGTAAGTAATTGTAATTGTAATCTGACATTTATAAAGCGCCACTTCAAGAATAGACTCATCAGAAGCGCTCCCGACCCGAACCAGTGAGACCACTGGCAAATAATACAGACTTCAGGCGCTTGCGAAACTGCGGAAGAGACAAACTGAGGAATACTAGCCGGAGCTCTCGGGAAAGGCGATTCCAGCTATTGGGTCCAACATAGGCAAAGCTTCTAGACTGCAAGTGACCCTGAAACACACAGTAGCCTAATTTGGGAGGGAGCACAACCAACCAGGCGGTTATGCATCGGTATACAAGGATGTTCCACTGGCCGCGTCTTCGCATGGGCAACCAATGCAGGTTCTTTCGCATGACACACCTGTATTTGTATTTATCTGTAGGCTCATGTGTGGCACGGTGGTCTATCGGTAACGCGTTTTGTCAATGATCATGCGGTTGCGGGTTCGACTCCGTGTAACGACTCTGGGCAAGTTGTTTGTGTAACCGTGCTTCTGTCACCAAGCAGCGTAATTTGGTAACGGCATAAGCTGGGAAGTAAACGGCAAGTTCTGCGATACGCTGGCCCCGTGTGCCCTTAACGTCTTTTCAAGTTGAGAAGGGTTTCACTCAGACTTTAGACCTCCAGTTAACGTCTTACTAAACGCTGCCTCGAGGGATCTGTTGCTTCGCTACGACTTCTTGTAAGAACTTGTCACATCTTTTGGCCTTATGTCAACAGATGATGATGGCTCGATGATCCAACGGAGTGGTGCAACTTTCGACCGAACAGCAGCCAGAGGGTCAGATATTTCGGAGATTTGAATCTCGGGCTAGCACAGCCCGTACACGCGGACCTTAGATGGCGTGGCTCCCATTCAAACGGGCAGCGGTGATGATAAAGGATCTCACCCGAATAATTCATTGAAAACGAGTAGGGTCGTGGCCATACGATTGCTATAGAAATACGTGTACATTTACATAATTATTAATTTCAGTTCGAATCAACCAGGAATTTATGAATTAACATCTCGATGGACATGTTCTGCCACCGACGGTGTCCGCTGAACTGAAATTGAGTCCAAATGTTGCTTTACTCTGTTGCTTTACTCTGTTGCTTTACTCTGTTGCTTTACTCTGTTGCTTTACTCTGTTGCTTTACTCTGTTGCTTTACTCTGTTGCTTTACTGTTGCTTTACTCTGTTGCTTTACTCTGTTGCTTTACTCTGTTGCTTTACTCTGTTGCTTTACTATGTTGCTTTACTCTGTTGGATTTCATCCTTTTAATTCAGCAGACAAAAGAAAATTAAAAATATTCGTCTCTCTCGCTTTTTCGCTCGACTCGCTTAATTAATTTATCGACTGTTTCTCCGTGCAAATTAAATTTTTTTATTTTAGCCTATTTAATGCCGGTACAATATGTGTTGGTAATTATTAATCTAGGACAATCACATGCATGAACAACATCATTCATTCATTCATTCGGCCATTCATTTATTCATTCATTCACACAGAACATTTATTTAGCGCCCCTTAAAGTTAAATTCCCAGAGGCGCTCTCAGGCGAATTTTAAAGTAACATGTTGTTCATGGTAGCAAACTGTTCTGACCATGTTCGGCCCATATGCGGGACACTCATAGAATCGGATCTCACAAATCACAAACTGTACTAGTTTCAATAGCAACTGACCTGCTTTCTAGCCGATTTGGCTTTTGTAACGCATTCCTCACTGCAATTACTAGATTTACACATACTACAAATGGTTCAAAAATCTCTGATATGAGCCATAAGAAAGATCATTAAATATCATCATATTACACCCATATATATTGCATACGTTACATTAGTTGAGCAAAGAATCCAGTTTAAAATCCGTTTATTAAACACAAGGCGTTAAATTTAAATCAGCAGAACTAGAGAAACGACTTTGCACCAAAACAGATATGCTAGCTGTTTCTCAAACACAGTACTATCGCGCGTTTACTTAACCATAACAGATCAGCGGGCGTAAAATATGTCAAGAAATATAGCAAAACGCCTGAATCCAAATTCTCAAGAAGCAAGCAAGGCTGTAAGTAAACGAAACGCTTTGAATTGTCGTCCTTTTGACTTACCTAATCAGGTTAACTTTCTAGAACAACTGGAGTCAGTCATACATTTACACAGACCTACATTATTTAAATGTATTATTAGCATTATCATCGATGCTCAAATTTCTTCATTTAGGATTAATTTGACAGCTTTTCTGACATTGTTCATGAGGGGATCTTTCAGAAACATCAATACGTCATCGTTCGTCGAATTACGCATCATATCCTCGCACTCTTTTCGAGAGAAGTGACATTTCTTGTAGTGCTGACTGAGTGCAATGTCTGGTTCGATAGATTCATTAGTGTCATAGCGAGAATAATTTGCGGTCACACCCCAGCAGTAGTGGTTGTGCATATGAGTACAAGCCTGAGGGTTTATTATGGACTTTACCGAATACCCGTCGGGACTGACTTTAACTTTCTTCCGGAACCTCAAAACTGTCAAAAGTGGCGATATTTTGTCGTCCGGTGGTAAGTCCAAAAAGAAGTAGTTATTCCGAAATACAAAATTGACCATAACAGAGTTATTTTTGGCAAACGTTTCTTCTAAGTGAGAGACAAGTTCTGGAAGATTCTTGTGTGTTCGTGGCGTAATGACTTCATCGAAATCTAAGACGAGAATTCTTTTAAATTCATACATGTGTCTGTAAATGCAATCGTTGATGGCAGGAGTCAGATGAAGCCAGAATTCTTTCCCGATGTCGTTTTTCGAAGCATATATGTAATTGATTTTACGCAGTTCAACGAATCCTTGACTGGAGTAGTAGTTCAGAACTCTCAGCGTCAATTCGGAGGCCGCTAAAATGTAGATGCCGACAAGGTCGACACCAAGTAACTTCTGGATTTCCAACCACTCTATCAATCGATACGGATCCAGTGTCCCGTATGCGGCCTGAACACAAGCACCAAAGCCTCGTCGTTTGATCGGCTTATGTGGTAGAGTCACAGGAATACAGACCGAAACGACAGGTGTCAGATGTGAAGCAATGCTAACCGTAGCAGGTGCCTTGCCTTTAATAGTGGGGCACGTGTACAGGTATTCCATTCCACGCTTTCTGTTCAGTGGCCAGCCAAAACCGATCGGTCTTGGATATTCAGTCATGCGCACCGTGCTGTATTCTCCTTCATATTGCAAAATACAAAACAGATCATCTTTTACCCGTTTTTGGATGTCGTCGAACGAATCCGAAATGGCGATTAATCGAACAACAGGTTGCGAAAGGAGAGAAGGTCGATCGTCGTAAAAGGCGCTGTAGATGTACAGTCTGTAGAAAGAGTCGCTGAGGTTGTACCACCGTCCATCGCTGTCATTTCCACTGCAAGTTCGCTGGACAGCATCTCTCGGCGTCCGATGTGTGTCAATCTCGTATCGATATATGACAATATAACATACGCATAACACAGTCAGAGTCGCTCCCGTCACAAAAACAAATGCCTACAAAATAAAACAGTTATCTGAATAGTTTTCTTAGGGCCCATACTATATTTAATACTCTTACCAGCCTCTTTCTTGCTTTCCTGTCTGCGCTTCAGTCGAAAGATCTTACAATTCCAGCAAAGCCACTTCTCTGAGGACTGTCTTAGGTAGCCTTCCAGGACGCGTAAGACATGCTCCGTTACCTTACCTTTCCTTACCTCACCTTACCTTACAAAATGCGGTTCACAACTGAAACGTCAATCTATGTCACACTAGATTAGCACGAAGCGTATAGGAGTCATTTAGTTTTTAAACATTTACAGTGACGGGAAGTCATAGGAAAATCCATTGTCAACCATACGCCACCTAACGAGTTAATGTTCAACATTCCCCATTCAATATCTTGCGAAACTAACATTTCGACGAGACTTTGGGCTTCGAGTCGAAATAGTAGGACGCATGAAAGGATGTTTCTGATTCCAGAAAGAATATGGTGTTCGGTAACTGTATAATAGACAGCTCGATCTCTGCTCCTCAAATCACCTACAAAATGCAAGCGAAATAGCAATAAACATATGAATAGGCTGGTGGCACTGTGGCAGCATGAGCTCGTAGATCTTAGCTAGACCTCACAAGTCTAACTTAATGTAATGGCGACTTCTTGCAGTATTGCTGAACTCCGTTTTGAAATCCAGTTGCTTCAAGCGACTTTGTGTGTTCGTTTTGGCTCTGCGTACTTGCTTGTACTTATGTCTGTATAGGCCTAATGATTTAGTTGTTCATTGCTGAAGTACATAGGGCCACGTTTTTCAATCGCAGAAAGTACATGGGAGCAAAATTATCACCCTGGTAAGCTTACACAAAAATCGGTCAAAGTGTCTCAAAAGCAACAAAAAAGAACTAAGTAGGCTTATATAAATACATTTTGTCAGCCATATGATTTTTCGTAACACTATTCAGAAAATTAATATATGAAAAGTCTAACAACTTTGGTGCAGGTCTCAGTAAAAACAAACTGTTCCTTATTTTAAGGACATATAAGGTACAAATACCATTCATAATATAAGCATAGTCTGTGAGCCCATTGTGAATATTTGCTCACATTTGAACCAACTGTGCATGCTCACATTAGGCACGCTATTCAACTTGACTTG
This sequence comes from Norana najaformis, assembly GCA_964023275.1. Taxonomy (NCBI): domain Eukaryota; kingdom Metazoa; phylum Annelida; class Clitellata; order Crassiclitellata; family Hormogastridae; genus Norana; species Norana najaformis. The sequence goes on from OZ029925.1 coordinate 9,633,633, forward strand.
AAAGCTAACTAGAAAGCCAGAAAGCCCTGTTATCACGAATCATCATTTTGCAAGACTACTGACGTTTTTAAATTCACGGTTTTAAGTGTTCAGCTGATGCGTACGTTACATCCAGCTAGAAAAAGATGTTTAATGATTGGAATAAAACTTGTAATCAAAGAATTTAGTTTTTGACTCTGTAAATACATAAATATATGTCAGCTAAAAATAGCACAACGTTCTGAATGCACATTTCGGTCCATCTTATTAACAACGGGTGTTTTCTGTTAGGAGCATGCTCACCTTAGGGGCAATCGCGCTATACTTGTGTGTGTATGTATGTGTGTGTATATGTGTGTGTTGGGCGTCTGTACGTAGTGACGGCTCACAAATTTTGATTGTGAAAAGGGGCAAAAACCCATTTCTTTGCTTAAGACAGGTTGCCGCAAACACTTGGCTGCAATACAGCATGGAAACCTGAACGATAGCCTTATTTTACCTTGTCTTACTTAAAAGAAGATATGCAAACAATAAACACATGTATGGAGAAGACATAAATTCTATGGTAATCAATCATAAGTGCTTTGGCCGCATATCTAACATTCACAAGTTGGCATGCAATCCTAAACCTACATACTGAACCAAGAAAATGAAACGATGCACATGTCATGGCGTGCTAATAGGATATTGTTATTACAATTAATGAGGAATTTGAATTTCACGGCCGTTACAGCCTGGATTCAGTCACACTCAGTCGCGAAGACACGCACGAAGATAGCTGGTATCGGTCCTAGAATAGGCTCTATCTAATAAATCAAGACATTCTTTCTGGAAATGATAATTTTTTATAAATCTTTAAGATGATTAGTGTTTATTTATTATTCGTGGTTCTCAACATAAATTATTCTTACTTGTGAAAATTTATTATTTTTCCAAACCAACTTTTCATCAACAAACGTCGGTTAACGGTCACGTTTAAATTTGAGAAATATGACGTAATAGCTAACTACGGGTAGTACATTTATATAGAACATTTTTACGACGTCGTGTAAATTAGCGGTAACATTTTTAATTGATCTGAGATATTAATTTAGTGATAAAAGTTTTGATGGCCTTTAAGCTTAAACACATCAAAGTTGAAGGCAGCACGTTAAAAATTACATGTAAAATAGCGAATAAACGCCAATAAGCTTACTTTTCAAACAGTATGAGGGTTATCTGTCCCAGCAATAAGGTTTTCAAATATTAATGTCAAATATTTGTATGAACATTCTCTTTCTTGTTTACTCAAGCCCAAAGCCTCAAGGTATCTAGCACGTTTCCTTCTGTTATCATCTCACAGTCATATCTTGATAAGCCATATGCAATTCGTGTTGCAAATCATCAGCGTATCAGCAGGCATTTTTTCATTTGCATTACCGCCTCGAGTCAAACCTGCCATATCAGTAGGCCTACATGCAGCCAACGGCGGCATGGCTTAAGCCTTGATCTAACTCTTCGTGGTTTAAGAAAAAGTGCTAACGACAATACTATAGGCTTAGACAGCAAAAGTAAGGTCCATTAGCGTTAGAATTGTAATTGTAATTGTAATCTGACATTTATAAAGCGCCACTTCAAGAATAGACTCATCAGAAGCGCTCCCGACCCGAACCAGTGAGACCACTGGCAAATAATACAAACTTCAGGCGCTTGCGAAACTGCGGAAGAGACAAACTGAGGAATACTAGCCGGAGCTCTTGGGAAAGGCGATTCTTAGACCTACTAGTGTTGACGGCCACACGGCTCAAGTATCGTGAACGAGGTATGTTGACACTTTAAATCCAAACTCATGAACCAATTGACGTGTGATTAAGCTGGTTAGACGTAGCTCACACTAAACATTTTGTGAGCAATCGAAATACCGGTGGCGACTTCATCGACACCCAACCTCTACATACTTTGTGCCTTTTTAAAAGTTAGTTTTAAGTTTTCAATGACGACTATAGCCATAACGCCTTGACGAATTTTTACATGTTGTTGCTCCATTTCGTGTTGGGAAGTGTCTTTCCTGGGCTTGTATTTTCAAAGAGGTATTAGGCTTAAATTCCCTGGGGCAAAGAGCATAAGAACTGCAATAATCTTTCCTTTTCTACAGTTTTTGACCAATTAAAACTTTTTTGCATTGATCGTTGCAAAATATCGCCACAACAGCAGAGTCATATGCCTATATATGGAATCACGTGGGCACAAGACATAGGAAACTCATATGGCAATATTATTACATGGGCTTCACATGACCTACACATGACATTGTTGCTGGAAGGAGGCTTAATTAGATACTTTTCAATATCACAGTACATAGTTATCTAGCAGATCTAAACAAGTGTTTTTACAGTAGGCAGAGAATGTGTGCTCACCAAGTCGAATGAAACAGTGCGTCGTCTAAATGTAATGGAAGAATGTTCCCTATGGACGATCCATCACAGGAGTAGGCACAATCATTCGAATTGATGTCTGCTACGTGTTCAGCTGAGTCTCATTAGAAGTTCGTAGCAAAGATTTCTTAATAACCTATCGTCAATGTGTACCAGCGCAACATTAAGTCGCAATAATCTATAGTTATTTCTGACAAACGTTCGTACAAGTTCAAAGACCAGCTACTAAATCAAAAATGTCCATGAAGTATATATAGACGAAAATCGATTGTCGGCTGATATTCGCTCCTTATGCTGATAAATCTCGCCTTTAAGTGCAACGATAAGCATCTAAAGTATGGGTTGGAGCATAGATTTTCTACATTGTGCATTTTTAAAGTGTAGGCTACGTCTTGATAACACTGGGCGGGAGACATTCATTAGGCTTACAACACTTGACCTAGCAATCGGTGTCTTTTCCCTGACGTGTATCATTAACCCCTTCTATTTTTTTGCTTCGTCATCGTTCACCGATCATATTGTACAAAAATCTGTCAAACGACGAAAATATTATCAATTACGTATTTACTTTCTTACTGACTGACTGGCTGGTTCGCTTGGCTGACTGCTTACCTTGATTGACTGACTGTTTTGACTCCTCTGCAACCTCCTTCTGCTTCTCCTTCTCCTTCTGTTCCTCCTCCTCCTTCTTCTTCTAATGTATGACTTCTCCTCCTTCTCCTCCTCCTCCTTCTTCTTCTCCTAATGTATGACTCCTCCTCCAACTCCTCTGATTCCTTCTTCTTCTGGTGTATGCGTTTCGTGCCAAGCTATTTGCCAGCGTCGTCACCAGCGAGATGAAGAGTCAACAGTCCGCGATTGAAACGTGTTTGCAGATAAACTCCGACAATGTGTGTCATTGTCTGCACTGCGCCACAGCTGCACAAAGAATCAGTAGCCTGACCCCATTTAACGGGGTTGCGTGCCCAGCGGCCCTCAGTTTAGTGCAGACCAGTCTAGGCAAGTTGAAACCTGAAGGACAAACAGAAGGCTCAGCGATAAGGGAGTAGTTATTCACATTCGCTGCTACCCATTCGTCCATGTCGAAATAGTTGTCATGTCCCAAATTGGGCGTCTCGAGGAAAGGCGTGCTGACTGATGCAGTGATATCGCCATGAAGCGGCAAGTTCTTGTTAGAATCGATGTTTTAGAAGCCTTGAAGTGGCCTCCATTCTACTAAGATGAGGTGGTGCGATGTTCCTTAGGACTGGCAACCATGGCAGCTGGGTTGGGCGCAGAGTTCATAATACAGTGTGCATGGCCGCGCGGAGAGGAACATCAGTTAGATGTACATAATAGGTCGAGCTACACCACACGGGGCATAATACAGTACCTACTCTGCTGCTGAGTAGCAAAGAACAGAGGCTGAAGTTCTTAATGTCTGGGCACCGAGCCAGCGAGTTTGATCAGCAGGTTGTTGCAAGCGCTGATCTTGGCTGCAGTGGAGAGGTATGTGAGATACCTCTCCAGGGTCACGCCCTGGTGTGTAGGGGTTTTCTCATGGTCGATGCACTGGCCGTTGGGTGGCGTTTTAATTTCTGTGCATCCTTGGTATTGTGGAGGCGAAAGACACTCGAAACAATTTTGGAAGTACTTGGCTTAAGTCTCCATTTCTTACGTGACTCAGCTATGATCTCCATGTCTCTGTTCAATGCTTCCTCAAGTTCCGTGAAACAGCGACTCTTAGACCCGAGACATAAGTCGTCGATGCAGGTGAATTTGCATGACTGTGTTATGGGGCAGGTCGTTGATGTGAACGTTGAAGAGAATTGGAGAGAGGACAGAACCCATTCTTTTGCATTCGCCAAGAACTACATCAATCCCCATATGGACTTGAAAGCGCTTGATCAGAAGGAAGACTTCAATTATCTACACCTTCGGGGAGGAATACCGAAGAGCTTCGGTATAATTATAATAAGCTCGCATGCCAGACCTTGTCGTACGCTGCTGGAAAACGGCTCATTTTTTAAAGATGTTTTTGGAATCCGTTTTCAGTGAATGTTGTTAAAAGCGAGTACTTGTTCGCACTTGCTTCTTCCAGGCCGAAAGCACGCTTGTTCAACTGTGATAGAGCTTTCTAAGACCAGGCTGATCCGTTGCTGTGATTACTGTGAATGCAAGATAGAAACGGAGACTTTCTTCTTACCTTTATTCATTCTTTCCTTACTTACTTACAAATAAATGTATAAACCTACTTACTTACAAAAGTCCAATTCTCGCATGTAGCTGACAGGTAGGCTAAGCAGTTTGGTCACGCTCTAGTGGCATTTTGGGGGGATTATCGTTCAGTCGCATTCAGCCACCTGCAGTTTGTGGTTTGGTTGCACCCTATCAAATGGTAGACCCCATGCGCCAAACACATAACATGTACATGTGGACCATACATACTTACATACATATTATGTAATCACATACGTAGCCTACATATTTATATATTCAGATTAATGTATACATATTCATTTAGTAAAATGTAAGCATACATACGTTATGTGCAAAGCCCGCTTATCCGTAGAAAACAGTATTCTGCAAAAGCAGAATTTTATTTCTTGAAGCTGTCACTTTGAACGAGCGCATCTGTGCGTTTTACACGAACAGTGGTAAGAAGACGCGGTGAAGAGTCCATGCAAACGTGTTCTACACTGTTCCACAACTTGAGCAGATGTCTCTATTATCGAATTCCTACATTCAGCATCATGGGCAATAAACAGAGTCATAATTTAGAAACTACTATTGACAGTAATCATCGGAGGAGTTTAGCAGTATTGATTTTTTGCTGTTTTCGTGCAGGTTTATGTTTAATTTTTGTGACACATTACAACAGAACAAGCCACATACATTTAATCTCCACAGCAGCCACATACATTTAATCTCCACAGCAGCCACATACATTTAATCTCCACAGCAGCCACATACATTTAATCTCCACAGCAGCCACACACATTTAATCTCCACAGCAGCCACATACATTTAATCTCCACAGCAGCCACATACATTTAATCTCCACAGCAGCCACATATATTTCATCTCCACAGCGATCATAGTTAATAATTAACCTATTTTACAGATAATATTTACGCTTTTAAATTGGTTTGCTAAGTATATTAATCTGTTGATGAATAAATTCAGTTTACAAGCAGTACAGACATTTAAATGTGCTTGAGAAATATTGTAGACGGTAGACGATAAATCATCGATACACCGGGTAGACGGTGAGTCATCGGTATATCGGATAGACAGTGAGTCATCGGTATATCGGATAGACAGTGAGTCATCGGTATATCGGATAGACAGTGAGTCATCGGTATATCGGATAGACAGTGAGTCATCGGTATATCGAATAGACAGTGAGTCATCGGTATATCGGATAGAGGGTGAGTCATCGGTATATCGAATAGACAGTGAGTCATCGGTATATCGAATAGACAGTGAGTCATCGGTATATCGGATAGAGGGTGCGTCATCGGTATATCGGATAGACAGTGAGTCATCGGTATATCGGATAGAGGGTGAGTCATCGGTATATTGAATAGACAGTGAGTCATCGGTATATCGGATAGACAGTGAGTCATCGGTATATCGGATAGACGGTGAGTCATCGGTATACATTGTTAAAAGAAAAGAGGAGGGGCAGATCGGCGCAATAAGCTACAGAATTTTTGATAAAATTAATTTAAAACAATAGTCTGCTTCATTTATTCATTAGTCACAGCATCGCCTACCCATAATATCAGTGACGGATTAGTATTTGTCTCATGTCCATGCCTTTGCATTGCAGATGAAGTCCTGTTATCAAGAACTAGCTTTGACTGATTTAATTACAATCACCCTCTGTGATTCATGGGTCCAGTTATCATCCGAGGATATGAGTCCGCACACCGATTTGCTGATGGTGTCCATGGCTGGTGCACTGGAAGAAAGATTGTTGCTGTGCTCGTCTTTGTCTACAAAAGACTCCGAAGATGAACACGGTAACCCTATGGCGAGCAGTGTTACGTTCAGGGGCTTAATCTTCGGGGACTTAGGGTTGCAATAGCTGGTAGATCGTGAATCGTCCGAAGATAACGAGACATGCTTTTAGTTTTTCGTGTATTAATTAATATAATTTTACAATGTATTTACAGCGACATTTACAACACAACATTTTGTGATTCGCTTCGGTCAGTGACTTTGCGGGTTCAACCCGTTTACGATTTGCACGCGGTACTAATCTTCGGCTCTACGGATGTTGCCCGCTTCACCGTCAGTAGTAGTTCCAATGTTTTAACGACATCTTATGGCATCAAAGGCCGTTGATGTCATCCTCCTCCTTTATCCAGGCTTGGAACTGGCGCCACCCGACTAAAGGCAGTGGCGGAATTACTTGACCGCCAGCTGCGAATTCTCTCCTTTTAAAATTCTTTCATTCCCCTCTTTCACCTCCCCCTTTAATCAAACATCTCTGCCTCATCCACACTCCAGTCAACGGACCTCAGTTCGTCCTTCATGTCACCCTTTCTCGATTTAATTTTATGACAGGCGTGTGCAAATTAGTTATGCTACTATTAATGATAGTCCGGCCTTACATATTAATAGCTTAATTCGAACAAGTTAAAACAAATGAATATAGTTCAAAGAAGCTAAATAACAAAATCTAAACTCATGTTAAAAACTCATATCATCGTCGTCTCGCACTACAGCTGGCAAAACTGTCTTATCGCTTTATTTGCTGCCCTATCTGATGCGTTGTTGTGCATGAAGTGTGGGCGACTGCCTTGGACTCATAGAGAATAACTACTTACTTGCTAAGTTGATTCAAGTGGTGCAATGTCTGATCAATAGTACCAATACTTCAGGATTCGGTACATTTTCTTATAAAATTAGTCTGCATAAGGTTTGACTGTGCGTGTAAGTATTATGCATGTTTTATGCAAGTAGCTGATTATTTATATAGCACCTCTAAAAGGCCTATGTGTCACTGTTACTACTATGTTATGATCAATTTTAAAATTGCCTATAGTAATATATAGAACAATGTGATGCAATGTTATGCCAGGCAATGCAATGTTGCAGACCTATACGAGTAAATTTCTAAAGTTCTTTATCAGGTATTCAAATGCTTTAATGCACTAATCAGCTGAAGTTATAGTTCATTCATTCAAGTGCACCGTCCATTCATTCGCCGGTCAAGTTATCTTCAAGTTGATCGAAAAAGCCTACGCTAGTAAATACACGCAGACATGTCCATTCCAACTGATGAAAGCCTTTCAAGGTTGATACTATCTCGCCAGTGAAATGGGGCATCTGATATGCAACAAAATCTACAGGATGACAAGCGATGATCTATAAATTATTTAATTCTTTAATCTTTTTACACTTCTTTGCCGGTGATGACTTTAACTTTTTCTCTGACATTTTTTGTGAGAATATCCTTCAGTCGCAACATTACGTCATCCTGCGTAGAATTTTTCAACTTGACGTCGCATTCTTTCTTAGAGAAATGGCATTTCTTGTAATGCTGATTCAGGGCTATCCCTGGATCAACAGACGCAGTGTTGCCATATGCAGAGTAATTGGCTGTCAGTCCCCAGCAAAGATGGTTGTGCATGCGAGTGCAAGCTTGAGGGTTTATTATAGACTTCACAGAATACCCTTCGGGGCTGACCGGCACCTTTCTTCGAAACCTCAAAACGGTTAGATAGGGCGAGATGTTATCATCAGGTGGTAAATTCAAGAAGAAATAGTTATTTCTGAATGCGTAATTTACTTTTAAAGATTTCTTTTCTACAAGTTTTTGGTCTAAATAGGTTACAAGTTCTGAAAGATTTTGCTGGTACCTTGGCATAATAAATTCGTCGAAATCCATGATGGCTATCCTGCGAAATTCATACATGTGTCGATAGATGCAATCGTTAATAGCTGGCGTGAGATGAAGCCAGAATTCTTTCTCGGTATCATTCGCTGATGCGTAAATGTAATTCATTTTTCGCAGTTCGACAAAACCTTCGTTCGCATAATGTCCAAAGACGTTAAGAACTGAAGCAGTTGCTGACAATACGTGGATTTCCACAAGGCTGACACCAAGAATCTTCTGCAGTTCCATCCACTCTATCAGTCGATACGGATCCAACCTTCCGTAAGCGGCTTGTGGACATATGCAGAAGTCACGCTGGTTTTTCGGCTTATTCGGCACAGTGACTGGAACGCCTGAAGGAAAGAATTCGTCCTGTGCAGTAGATATGCTTACCGATTTAGGAATCATTCCTTTGACGGTCGGACATGTATACAGATACTCTTTAGCTCTTTGCTTGTTTAGTCCCCATCCAAAGCCGATGGGTTTTGGTTCATCAACCATGTGCAACGTAATATTTGTGCTATCATTGTGCAATGTGCAGTAAAGCTGCGTAATATTGAGTGCTTTCAGGTTTTCAATCGGGTCCGAAACTGCGGTTATCCTAATGACTGGATCCGATAATAGAGTTGGTCGGTCATCGTAAATGGCGCTGTAGGCGTACAGCCTGAAGATGTCGCTGGTGAAGTTGAACCACGTGCCATCATTGCCGTAGATTACGCGGATGTCCGCAGGACTGCCTTTCAAGAATTTGTAAAGCTTAGGTCGGTTGTAAATTATGCCGACTAGCAGTATCTTCACAGCCACCAATGCGAAGACAACAAACTGTATTTTATACAAGAAAACCAGAAGGTTACTATTACATTGTAAAATTCAGACTATTAAATTCTATCTACCGTTTTTAAATCCGCACTGTTGCAGGCCGATTGGGAAGTTGCAATAGGAGCACGGTTTCTTAGCTGAAAGCAAGGGTCAGAATGGTGTTATATCTATGCTGGACAACAACTGCCTTATAGAGTTTTGAAGTTGTTAGCGATTTTCACATTTCAGGAAGAGGTGACAGCGAACAATGGTTTGTGAGGGGTTTTGGTAAGTGAACTACGGATTAAGACGTATTTCCAGCCATTGAAAGGACTTCAGGACGGGAATGATTTGGTGACATGTCGCGCGCACAGTGAAAAGCTTTTTGAACTGCACTCCAGAATTGGAGTCGACTGAGTTGGGTGTCATGGGAAAGCTCGCAGGCAAGTTTTTTCTGATATTAAATCACACCAACTGTGTCGATTAGCTAAACTTTGTGCAAACAAAAGAAATCTGAACTTAAGCCGCGATTATTATTGTTGTTGTTGTTGTTTTTGTTGTTGTTGCTTTTGTTGTTGTTTTTGTTGTTGTTGTTGTTAATTAGACACTTATAGAGTTCCAGTATCTAAAGGCACAAGGCATCAACCTATTGCGCATCAAATTTAAACCTTGTTCAGGTCGATTTCCAGAAGTTCAGCAATATCTAATCAACATCAAATAGCCAGGCTTATAAGATCATTCAACGATCATCCATGAAATATACTAATGATCAAATACACTCACTTTACTGCCAGTTCCCATCCGCTTAGTAAGAATGGCTTTGCATATGCTCATCGTCTCTTTCAGATATTTCCCTCCAAAGACACTACAGACCGCAATTGAACGACACACAGTTCACATGCTTAGCCTATATCACAGCAGACGGCGTGAAGATCATTTTCCGAAGAATAGTCTAAAGCTCAAGTTTTTATCCTTCAAAAGAAGATACACACAGAAATAGACTGTTGCAAAAATTGCCATTAGTTTAGGTTTCAATATATCTGTCACAACCTGGGATTTTGATGTGTCTTTAATATCTGTGCAGTTCACGCAGCCACTTCCCGCAAACCTAACGGTTTTCTTATAACTACCTGATCGTTAAGAAAACATTCGGTGTACTATAGTTAGCCTTCTGTCCGTAGCTTCTTTAGTGAATCCAGTTCTGTTGCTGGCACGAACTCAGGTAGGCGTAGACGTGTCAACGTCGTGGCGCCACGTGTAGCCTACCTGGCCAGGTTGTCATTCATGCAACGTGCAGCCCAAAACGATGTCGTTCCAGATCCCCTTCTACTAATCAGATTCACGAGGTTCTAGGTCTACCATGTAGCCTCTTTCAGTCCTTAGAAGCTTTGCTCAATGATGTAGCGCCAAAAGGGATCTACTGTGGCCCTCTTCGGGTGGATTGGCCAACGGATGACGGCCAGTATTGAAACTGTTGACGTTTTGTCCCCCTCTCCATTTTGGTGACGTAGTCTGTGTAAGAGCTGTTGACATTGTGTTTGAAGTAACATATGTCGAACTATGCAATTTCTGGCAGTTTGAAAAGACAGGATGCCAAAAGACGCCAGAACCGATGGCGGAAGAGCACGAGATATGGAGCAGCAGTTTGCAATGTTTGCAATGTTGCTCCAACACGAAAAAGTCATAAAGCGCAGAGAATTTAAGCAACATCGAGTCCGGTTAGTAGTTGGGTGAGTGATTATAGAGCGTGTCATTGGCTTAACTTCGCATTTCGTCTTTCGCCCGAAGATTACTAAAATGGGAAAAGTTCATGGATAATCGGGCCCTAGTTTTCAGATTCAAGCTCGGCCCCAACCGTAGTTGCGAGTTGTAATTGTAATTGTAATTTGAGAGATATAAAGCGCCTCTTAGAGCATAAATTGAACAGAGGTGCTTCCGACCCGAAAAAGTAAAATCACTGTTGAACAGTACAGTCTTCAGGCGCCTGCGGAACACTGAGAGGGGGAGAGAAAGGAGCTCAAGTCGCAATACTCGAGGGAGACGATTCAAGCAAGTGGTACCAACGTAGGCAAAGCTTCTGGACTGGGCTGCAGCGGTACGCATGCGAGGGACAAACAGGAGATCTTGAGTGGCCGAGCGATGGTTGCTACGGCCCGGCAACGAGGAGACCAAAGTGCAGAAGTCAATAAGGTAAAGGGGAGCAGAGCCAAGAACACAATTGCGCATGATGGAAAGCATCTTAAAGTGGACACGCTGCTGGACGGGGAGCCAGTGAAGAGTGTCGCGAATATAAGACGAGATGTGGCCATACTTTGGAATGCCCCCTATAAGACGAGCAGCAGAGTTGAGCAGAGCTACCCTTCTTTAGTGAGCCTATCTGAGCAAATTCAGCCTTCCGTTCTTCTGTAGTCGGGTTTCGAGTGGGCCTATTAACACAAGATGGAAATTTTATAAACGTGTCCTGTTGCCGCAGATTTGCTGCTGTCATGTTTACTCCACGGTCCAAAGAGCCTTGAAAATCTTCGAAAAATTTTCTAAGAGAGGCATCAACATTTACCATAAGTTTGACCTTTGGTAGCATCAAAAGATGCATAATAATAATAATAATAATAATAATAATAATAATAATAATAATAATAATAATAATAATAATAATAATTACAATAATACTATTATTATAAAAATATTATTAATAATATGTTCAACAACTTTAACAGCAGAAACAACAAAATAGGTGAACTCATACTTATCATTACCATATTACTATTGTTACCATATTACTCCTATTACCATACCCTATGGTAAGCATTCTAACCCTCCGATTTTCTACTGGCTGCTTTGCAGATGACTTACTAAGAAGGAAGACTTTCTTTGAGTTGGAGTAAACGCAACAGAAGTTGTCTCGACCGATCATCACAAATGCTTCGGGCTCTAAAGATACATGTGTTGTTTCTTGGAGCCGGGGTTCATCAGGAAACTGAGGACGTCCAGCCGTGCCTGACATACCACCCGTCTGACACGCTGGTGGTCTGTGTGTCCAAAGCGCAGGCAACCGTGTCGAAAGAACTCACCTGTATGTTTTCAATTCGACTGTGACTGAATCTGAAATAATGAATATTCATGTAGCTGGGCATAAAACAGACAGAAGCAAAGATTTACGGGTCGGTGATATGAAAATAGCTAAACACAAGCATATATACAATGCATGTGAATGCATCTGCTTCTCGTATTTGTTTTGCAATAAAACTGAATGCAACATCAAAATATGGGCACCAAACGTATGTATGTATATATGTACTTACTAGAGCATATATATATATATACATGTAATTGCATAATAATAAATCTCTCGCATTCTATCTTGTTTTCTTTGTATCTCCTTCTCTCTCGCTTTACCTGTCTGTAGCGTTTGACCAGTGCTTGTATTTGGTCTGGAATTTCCACGTGGACGTACATATGTATGAATGTATATATGTATGTACGTACGTATATATGAATGTATTTATGTATCTTTGTGTATATATATATGTATGTGTGTATGTATGTACCTTTGTGTATGTACGTAGGTATGTATGCATATATGTAAGCATGCATATATGTATGTATCCTTGTGTATGTATGTATGCCTGCATGTATGCATGAATGTATATATGTATGTATTTATGTATGCATGCACGTGTGTATGTATTTGTGTATGTATATGTATGTATTATGTATGCATGCATACGCATATATATATACACAAAGATACATAAATACATTCATATATACATGTATGTATCTATGCATGTAAACACTTAATCGGCCCTTTCAAATGCCTCTCTAAGGCGCTAGCCTAAGTGGTGTTAACGTTCATGAAGAACAAAGTTCAGGTGTAAGTAAATAATGCGTAGTCAAGTAGAATATTCACCACTGACTCTCGTAGACACGTCAGCTAACAAAACTGGATGAGTGTAACGTTGACCTATTCCAAATGGCGGCTGAGCTTCGACAATATTCGTCCAAAACCCATCCAAAAACACAAGGAAACCAAAACATCTAGGAAACTACTCCTAAATGCAGACTTCGACCAGTAGAGGTCCGAATATAATAGACAGAATAATCCATCGAAATGAAACGAAGGCAAAGGCAACGGCCATCTTGAACGCGGACATGCGCAGTAAATACAAGCAAACGCAGACGAATTTTAACAATAAATAGGGTGAAACTTTATAAAGTAATAAGTAGTAGCTTTATCGATATCTTCTAAGAGCTCCAGGTTAAGATTCTGTGAATATAAATATCATCCACTTGCGTACTCCTACTCTAGCCATATAGAACACATTCATGGAAACTCTACGCCATATGCAGCCTCGCAGCCCTCTGAAATTCAATACACATCGATGTAGCTAAACTAGGATAATTATGTCATGTCAAATGTTACTGACGTTCTAAGCTTATTTGTCTGACGAATTTGAATGCGATGACCCTGTGTGACACGATCTAGTATCGCGAAATGGACTGAATTGAGCTTCTTCAGAGAAAGCGACGACGACTATGTAGTGACCGAGAGCAAGTATTTCATGTACCACTCCTTTTAATACTATCGGTGTTTGCCATTATATATGGTGCTATGAAAACCTACGAAATATAAAAAGAAACCCTGTTTATTCTTTCAGGAGACTTGCGAATTAGTATTAGACATATACGACCCATAATGACTGTTAGACCTAAGCGATTATCGGTCCATAGACTTCGTACGCTTAGTAACTCGATCTTCATAGAATATCGATAGAATGAACTACCTGCATTGTGTTTGCAAACGTCTGTGATTTGTAAGCACCTGCGCACTGCCTGATAAGAACGCTTTGCGCTTCACTTGGCTCGGGTCAACAAATGCTGGCAATCTCCCAGCTGGCAAGAACAAGGCGCCCTACAAGTATTTAATAATCATGCGAGGTTATTTCGATTGTTTTATGCGCCATTGTCGTTTAACCTGGATATGACGAGTCATCGTATTCTGTTAGCGTGATCTTAGTTTTAGTAAGCATTGTAGCATCTCTGTCGAAATCTTTGTCCTTCGGATACGACTTCCATCTTTCTGTCTCCTGCCTACCTATGTGAAGGTTCTCTCTCACATTCTATCTTGCTTACTTTGCATCTCCTTCTCTCTCGCTTTACCTGTCTCTAACGTTTGTCCAGTGCATGTATTTGGTCTGGAATGTCTCCGTGGGTGGAAAAGCTGATTTGTGCACTTGGTTGAATGAATAACCTCGACGCCGCACACGTCTCCACAACGGTCGCCACTTCCCTGTAACTATTAGGCCCACTGTTATAGTTCACTGTCTGGTTCGCACTATTCTGTCAGTTTTATAATGCCACTCAGGCCTAAACTTAAGACTCGTCTGTTTCAAATGGTTTACCCACCATAGGCTGTCCTTTGGTTCCCCTGAGCTATCGGCCTTCGAAAGGACTTCTCCAACGGATCACGATTTGGGACTACGGTTTCAGTTGAAGCTACCATTGACTGATAAAGCATTACGATGATGGCGCTATATAAGTCATTACATTAGATTAAAATAACTAGGTCTTATTTCCACCGATTTCCATACATTATGACTGAAAGCGCCCATCAGTCGCTTCAAACGAAACCGTAGACAAAACTTGTCACGAAATTTTGTCATGAAATTTTAATTAGAATTAGAATTTGCAAAAATTTTGTTACTAATTAATTAGGATTAGCTACCAAGCTAATTAATTAGGTAATTAATTAGTTTCTATTTAATTAGTTACCCATCACTGGTCACGAGACGTAGCGCTAGCGCAGTCTCAAAAGCGACCGCCTTTCGCATGCTGCCTGGCTATCAACTGCCTTTATAGCAAGGGACTATCAGAGGCGCACAACTTCTATTAGGGCCTATACATGTCCAGCCGACAGGATCTGCCCCCCTGCGGCCCCGAAAGACCAGGTCGACGATGTTTTGATAATTTGCATGTAAATGTACGCATGTTTTTCTATAGCGACCGTATGGCCTCGACCCAGCTCATTTTTAATGAATTCATCGGGTTAGACCTTCAACCATCGCTGCCTGTTTGAATGGTAAGCCTATGCTTAGTCATCGAACTAGGGCTTCAGTTGTGAAAGATAGTTTTAAAATGGGATGGTTCAATGTCACAAACTGTCACCGGACTTTAACTTAAGCTATGCATCGTACAAAAGATTATAAACTGAGATGACTGGAAGTAATGTCTGCTGCACACACATTAATTAGTGTGGGAGACGAAGTAGCCTACATGTGGTATTGACGATTGTACAGAATTTCAAATATCGTGGTCCATTATGATTTTAACTTTTTCACTGACTCTCTCAGTAAGGAGGTCTTTGAATTGCATCATAATATCATCCCGGGATACGTTGTGCATCAGAGCCTGACATTCCTCGTAATACAAATGACACAATTTGTAATGCTGATTGACGCCAAGTTTTGGATCAACAGTTTCTGTGAAGTCGTGGTATACCCCAGGCTTAGTATAATTGGTTGGCACTCCCCAGCAGTAGTGGTTATGCGCATGAGTGCAGGCCTGAGGGTTTATGATGGACTTGACAGAATATCCTATTGGACTGACTTCAACTTTCTTTCTGAACTGTAAAACTTTTAAATAAGGCGACATTTCATCATCTGGTGGTAAATCCAGAAAGAAGTAGTTGTTTCTGAATGCAAAATGTAGTTTGAGAGATTTCTTTTCGGCGCTCTTTTGGTCCAAATAGGTAACAAGTTCCGAGATGTTCCTGTGTATACGCGGAATAATAAACTCATCGAAATCTATAATTACCATCCGTCGAAATTCAAACATGTGCCTGTACATGCAGTCGTTAATGGTGGGCGATTGCTGAAGTTTGTAATGTCTTTCAGTTTCGTCATTTGAGTAAATGTGATTAGTTTTTCGTAGGTCAACGAATCCTTCGTCTGCATAATGTTCAAGAACCTTAAGGGTCGCATTCGAAGAAGCGAAGACACTGACTCCCACCAGACTAATTCCAAGAATCTTTTGCAGTTCCATCCACTCTATTAGTTGGTACGGATCCAGTGATCCGTAAATAGCGTGTACACAGACGCAAAAGTCCTTTTGCTTGTCCGGCTTATTTGGCAGAGTGACTGGAACGCCTGAAGGATGGTATTCACGCTGCGAAGCAACGATGCGCACTGACTTAGGAATCATTCCTGTGAGTGTTGGACAGGTATACATGTATTCAAAGGCGTAGTTTTTGTTCAATGGCCAGCCAAAACCAATGGCCGTAGGCTTTTCATCCATGTAAACAACAATGTCCCTCGCATCATGGTGCAAAATGCAGTAGAGCTTTGTAACATTGCGTGCAATTAGCTTTTCAATGGAATCAGAGATGCCAATGATCCGAATGACTGGATCCGATAGCAGAGACGGTCTGTCGTCGTAATATGCACTGTAGACGAACAGTCTGAAATCTTTCATACTGAAATTGTACCATTGGCCGTCATTAGAAAACAAAGAGTCCCTGATCTCTTTCCGATGATTCGCTTTTGAAGATTTACTGCCAAGAAGAGCACTTTCGAGGTGTAGCAAATTTACTACCAATATTGTGAGTGCAACCATGAGCAAAATTCCAGTCTGTTAAACGACAAACCAAGAATCATGTAAGATTAACAGCTTTCGGAACTTTTTTGGAGTCTATATACAAACTTAAGCCTTTGAGGTAATTATTTAAAGTTAACCCTTGTATTATAATATAATATGATATATTGTTATGTATTCGTGTGTGTTGTCGGATTCCTGCTGTCGTGTTCTTAGCTTAAATTAGTTTGAAAGCTTCTACCCAAGACTATGTCTCTGAGCACTGCGCTTGATGGAGGCATGCATCAAATGAATTTAATGGCTATCGTCACCAGAATGACAGAATTTAATGCATAGTGTCATATTCGCGCTTTAGCCGATTCTTCAGCCCAAGACCACGACTCTAAAAATTAGTTAGAGGCGTGCAGAAAAAGAACTAAGAAGCAAACAATGTAAAGACAACACGTTTGTTTATACGCCTCTATAAGATTTCTTTAACTCCTTCCCAAATTTCTCTCGCGAATGAGCGATCGATGCAGAATCGGAACAGCGAATTTCCAGGGCCTCTGAGGAATTTCTATATAAATTTGCAATCATGAAAAAAAAGATCCGCCAGTTTGGCTGCGTGTGTGAGTGGCCGCCATCTATCATTTTCTAGTGATCTTAGCACAAATTGCTTACTGATTTCTTTTGAATGACATTAGCGCCATTTAGGCCAGCATAGGCAGCTCTATTGTGAAGTACTTAAAGGCGCTATATATAAATGTACACATTTTACCGTTTCTTACATTGCTTAGACTTCATATAAATTTTACAATCTCAGCCTCCGAGTATGAAAAGTGCAGGCTTAGTTTAATCAGAAACGGGAAATATTTTTATACTTTACAGATCAAAACTGGCCAGTAAAAATACCAACTTTGTAACTGCACTTGATGTAGAGTAGCATAATATTTGAGTAGCAGACCAGCATTAGCAAAGTCGACTCCGCGAAACAACTTCGGGTTCAAGCTACCTGTTAGCCTTGTTGTTTTATTGCGTTTCTTTGATATTCAGCTGAATTTTTCCACTGAAACCACTCCTAGAAAAACAGATTTACATACCTAAACTTTTAGCTTTACTTTCGTTTTCTAATTCAGTTAGTAGGCTTATGACCCCATCACTAAAATCCGTTCTGAACATGAGCAGTAACAATAATATTACATCGTTTCTGACCGGAGTCGATTTTTGGCAGAGTAAAATCTAAGGCTAGGCTATAGCAAAATTAAGTTTGTTACTTGTTATGTAACGGTGTACGTTCTCGTTATATGTCGACAAAAAAAATACATGTTTGCACATTTTAAGCCAAAATTATTTAAACCTTATCAATGATCGTTCAAAAATAGTTTACTTCAAGATCTTCGATCATTTTTTTCTATTGCGTGTTGGTTGAAATTTTTTGTAGGCTTATGTGGCAACTAATACTGGTAGAGTTGGCGGTGTGTTGTCTGATCACAGAGCCAATTACCTTCACGAACTCTTCACCACTCATTCGCCCCACTTTACCCGATCATCCTCTTACATCGCTCTTGCCCGTCCCCCAGTTACTCGTCTTAAGTTCTCCAACCGAGCCCTATCCAGCACTGCACCTCGTCTCTGAAACAATCGTCCAACTGTGTTTCGAAAATTCTACTTTAACGATAAAGTCCTTCGTTTTTCGATTCCTGTAGCTTTTTGGCCATTTTTAAAAGGAAATTCTAGTAATAGACAAAAATCAGTCGAAATATTTGTGGAAAAGTGTGAGATTTTGAACGATTAACTCGAGTTAATTTGTAAACGGTAGATTTGAACACTTACCTTGTAGAAGCAATCATAGTAGTGACGTCAGCAATGTTGTACAGTGATCGACGCAAACAAGGAGTTTAAGTGTTGTATAAGAGGTGCTCAGATCGTGAAGCTAGGCATCCTACCTTTATATAACGCCAAGCTTCGTATAAATTGAATTAATTTTGTGAAAAATTGTTACAGCGATAGCTTAAAATGCAATATGACCACCACGGATATTCAGCGGTGTGTTACAATTGTAAAGGACACAGCATGTAAATGAAATGAGTATTGCTAAGCCTACAGAGATTTTAGTTTTCATAATGATGTTAGTCTAAATGATATAATCAGTGGTGGTAATGAATCCACAGTAGCACGAGACCCAAGTTAAAATCTCTGAAAGAGAGTCCGCTCAGAACCTGATAAAGTAGGCCAACAAAAAGCCCATCTGGAGTTACGGCACCGGATTCAACAATCGAACGGCTAGATATGTGCCTTGTGTCTATTGATACCACCGCTTTTGTGACAGATATTATGACTCAGAGGGAGAAACAACTTATAGCCTACTGTGACTTGTATTCGACCTTTTGCTTATGGCTGTGAAAATGCAAATTTGAAATAAGTTTCGTAATGAAAATTCAGTTGTGTTTAATTCTTTCTTTCCCGCGTCACTTTGAATGCCTATACATTCAATAAAGCACAATGAACACATCGATGTCACCCACTTAATAAAATTGTAATAACAGTATTGGTGACATCATCACACAACATCACTACATTAAATCACATTACAACGCATTAAAGTATGGAATATTACATTACATTACACTACATTACATTACACACGTATTATATGAAACCATAGGCTACTCTTCGCGTGTCATGCCAGTGGGCAAATTCGTACTAGCGCGATTGCTACCTTCCTCCAGCTTCGAAGAGACAGCCCTTGCGACGCGGCTGGTTTCTAAACATTTTGATGACGTTTAATTAAGGACTCTGGCCCATTAACTTGATTAGGTCATCTATTGTCTTTCTCTTGTCATACCTTGGGCATACCTTGTCATACCTTGTCATACCTTGTCATACCTTGGGCTAGAACTGTTCTTGGTAAACGAGCATTTTCGGTTGCTGGACCAAAATTTTGGAATTCCCTCCCTGTGTCTGTTCGTTCTGCTCAGTCGCTCCTGTCATTTCGTTCTCAACTTAAAACTTACCTGTTTCAAATTGCTTATCCACCATAGGCTGCCTCTCTGTCCTGCGGACTGACCTCCTGGATATCGACCTGATTGTGGCTTGGTTTTGGTGTGCCATCGGTTGATGCCTTGTGCATTAGACACTGGCGCATTAGAAGTTGCTAATTATTATTATTAGAAAAAGGGACACCTGCCCCATTTCCACTTACCATTATTCTGCAAGGTCATCTGATTGTCTTTCTCTTGTCATACCTTGGGCTAGAACTGTTCTTGGTAAACGAGCATTTTCGGTTGCTGGACCAAAATTTTGGAATTCCCTCCCTGTGTCTGTTCGTTCTGCTCAGTCGCTCCTGTCATTTCGTTCTCAACTTAAAACTTACCTGTTTCAAATTGCTTATCCACCATAGGCTGCCTCTCTGTCCTGCGGACTGACCTCCTGGATATCGACCTGATTGTGGCTTGGTTTTGGTGTGCCATCGGTTGATGCCTTGTGCATTAGACACTGGCGCATTAGAAGTTGCTAATTATTATTATTATTTCAGACTAAAAAATCTCTGCCCGTCTTTCCTTTATGATTTTCGATATTGTTGTGTCGTTTGCCTCGTCTGCTCGGTGGGAACTTGGCGTGGATCCCAAAAACCGGACATGCGAACGAATTGTCCTTATTGCGAGGATCCAGAGAAATCCGATCAGTTATGGAATTAATAAATTGGTAATTGCTGGTCAAGCTTCCTTAGTATATGTTTGATTAGGCCGCCATGGGTTATGCTAATAGGAGGAGGAGGAGAAAGAAGAAGTGAAGAGGAGGAGGACGACGACGACGAAGAGGAGGAGGAGTATGCATTGAACCAGGGCTTGGAGCAGTGGGTTTCGCGGTTTGAGATGAAACTAGGGGCGGAAGCTGTTAGAGCAAGCGTGCTTTCTAATTACGCAGAGGGGCGCCTATTCGAACCGGAGCAGGGGTCCTCCCGAGGGCTGTGTCTGTTACCCATGCTGTCGGCCAGAATGATGCAGCTATCTGGTGGCAGGACATATGCTGCATATGCCCTTGGTCTTGTTAGCAGTCTGAGATGGACCATCGCTGGGGAACAGCAGCGGTCATGTGCGTGTCCGAGCGATAATATCGGAGAGACTCAGCGCGTCATGATTCCAATCAAGAATTGGGATTAAATGTGCGTTAAAAGCGATGAGAAACTTGTTCAAGTT
Source organism: Norana najaformis (assembly GCA_964023275.1). Lineage (NCBI taxonomy): Eukaryota > Metazoa > Annelida > Clitellata > Crassiclitellata > Hormogastridae > Norana > Norana najaformis. Next base: position 9,654,461 of record OZ029925.1, read on the forward strand.
GGAGTGAAGCTTCGGAGAAGTGCACTTACCGGCTCGGGCACGGTAGCATAATGGATAAAGCGCTCGGCTTGTAACGCGGAGAGTACGGGTTCGAGCCTCATCCGAGACGCTTACTCGCGCGGGGAAATATCAAGCCTATGGTGTGATAAGTCAGCGAGTTTTTGGAAAACCCACAATTGTGCGTTAGCTAGAGGCCGGTCTAAAACAGTCTGAACTGGCCTGATGTCGTGGCAGGAAAAGCCGATAAAACGCTGGCGCAGAGGCATTGAAAGAGAGCGCGAAGATTTTTTTTAGTAGTGGTCTGTCGTGTGCTAAGTTGAAAGTTAGAGTTACAAATGTCGTTAATAGATTATAAATTGACGATTCAAGTACTGTTGTGATTGAGCTGTTCGTTTATTAATTACGTATTTGAAAATCAAAGACTTCTCGAGTTAATGCTGCGCTACAAATCTGGCGAGTCAGTATTTTGCGAAGCTCGAACAATTGGTAGTTCGAAAGATTGTCGACAATGATTGTTATTATTATTCATTGTCGAGTATCAGCACCTCTAGGTTCTTCAGTTGTTGACTGCCTGTCATAGTGTCTGTGCTTCAGCCCGAATATCTTACAAGTTCAAAGCCCAGTCTTTGGGTTTCAGCGAGGCACAAAGTGATTAGTGAATTTATGCAGCACAAGTAACATAGACCGACCATGAAGTGTGTAAATGCGGACGTCAGATGTCGTGACCCATGATGAGCTTCACCTTTGCCCTGACTCTTTCCGTAAGCATGTCTTTCACTCGCCACATGATGTTATCTTCGGTTACATTCTGAAACATTGTATGGCATTCGTCCGGCTTAAAATGACATTTCTTGTAATGCTGATTAAGTCCAAGTTCGGGGTCGACATTTTCCGTGTTAGCAAAGATGCCCTCGTTGTTTCCAGGCCGAGAAAAATTGGCTGTCAGGCCCCAGCAGTAATGGTTATGCATGTGAGTGCAGGCCTGAGGGTTTATTATGGACTTAACAGAATATCCATATGGACTGACTGGCACTTTGTTTCGAAATCTCAGAAATGTCAAATACGGCGATATGTTTTCATCTGGAGGTAAGTTCAGAAAGAAATAATTATTTCTAAAGGCAAAATTCACTTTCGGAGAATTGTTCACGACAAGCATATGTTCCAGGTAAGACACAAGTGCCGAAAGGTTTGCGTGTTGTCGTGGCATAATAAACTCGTCAAAGTCTATGATGATAATCCGTCGAAACTCGTACATGTGTCGATAAATGCAATCGTTGAAGATGGGAGAAAGCTGAAGCATAAAATACCCCTTCTCTTCGTCGTTTGGGTAAAAGTGATTCGTTTTTCGTAGGTCGACGAATCCTTCGTCTGCGTAATGCTTAAGAACCTTAAGAGTCACGTTCGAAGTCGCAAAGACGGTGATTCCCACAAGACTTACGCCAAGAATCTTCTGAAGTTCCAACCACTCTATCATTCGATACGGATCCACTGTTCCGTAAGCAACCTGAACACAGATACAGAAGTCCTGTTGCTTGTCCGGCTTCTTTGGCAGAGTGACCGGAACACCTGAGGGATAGTATTCGTTCTGTGCAGTAACAATACTCACCGCCTTTGGAATCATTCCCTTGACAGTCGGACATGCATACAGATATTCTGTTATCCGTCTGTCATTGATCGGTGGCCAACCGTGGCCAATGGCTCTGGGATTCTCCACCATGAGCATCACGATATCCTTTGCATCGTGATGCAGTATACAGTAGAGTTGTGTAATGTTGCGTGCATTTCGATCTTCAGTCCGTTCCGAAATGGCGACGATTCGGATGACTGGATCTGACAGCAGGGAAGGTCGGTCGTCGTAGAATGCACTGAAGGCAAGCAGCGTGAAATAGTCCTTGCTGAAGTTGTACCATTTGCCATCATTGGGATAGAAGGACGAGTCATCGACGTCGTTGACAAGACTGTCAACTGTTTCTAGGCGTCCTTGAGGAATATCCCTGTAGTACACCAGTTTGAGAACTACCACCGTCACTGCGAAAATTGTAAGGCATACCGCCTATGGAAGATCAAAAGAGATTGACAGTTATGCTCCCACATTCGTAAATGTAGTGTCTAATTATAGTGCACACTAATGTGGTCAGACCGTTTGTAGACCAGAATGTTTATCGGCTCGGGGATTACTAACGCTTCTAAATAAAGAGCTCTATGTACAGTTAGATAATCGCTCTGCATTGCTGTCTGAGGAGCACATCCTCACTGATTATTATGTGCAGCACCAAATGTTTACATGTTCATAAATTAAATCTATATTTGTACATAGTTGTCCACTTAGTCGAGGGTCGGATTTCCGGCGCATGAAACTGAATTAGTTACTGGGTCGTGTAAATCTATTTGAAAAGTTGTTCGCTTTTTGATTATATATAGTTTGGTGTTTGTTTTTCAAACGAATTTTCTTTCAAATCTGGGCTTATGCCTACTTGCTTTGCTGGGATATAATTAGACCTATTGTTGTTAGATACAGACTGGTTAAGCCAACATAAGATTAATCGTAATCTTAATTCAGAGATTGCCACAGCGCCCAACGAAAGCCGCGCTCGGGGACCTGCTTATTCACAGGCGCTTAGTCAAAACAAAATCGAAAGGCAAAAGGGTTCGGTTCCAGGTCAAGATCCAAAAGTCAGACGGAGAGACATTAAATTACACTGATATACACTGATTACACTGATTACCTTATTTAACCTTAGCATGAAACTGACCGGCGGGGTCTAAGAGAAGTTAGGCTTGAAGAACACAGAGTTAATAGAAACCGGCAGTCATATTTTCTTCTGTAAGAAGTCAGAATTGAAACTTATAGCCACACTGAAGTGTTGCCTGTTGTGGTAAGCTGACTTACTGTGTCTTAGGGTGAACATAATGCGCAGTCCGGGCATGTCTAAGTCAAATAATACTCAATGACTAATGCACATATACAAAATTTATTTACAATGTGAATTGCGAAGACTAAGTAGGGCCCACGAAATCATTTAAAGGCCAAACCTTGTTCAATAAATAGTCTCAATTTGAAATTTTGTGACTAATTTCAGTTCTTATTAGGCCTACATTCGCAGTGTTTATAGCCGTTGAAGCAATTTTTGTTGGAGCAAGTTTTGCGCACTTTGGAGATAAATGCCTGCGTGAAATTAGAACTAAGTTTTCTGAAGTTTGACGAAGGTGCCAAATGGACAAGTGGTCATCTTAGTGTTTCAACCTTCATAATAGACTTTAATCAAGCCATTCAATATTTAACACAAAGTGATACTAACCTTTTTACGATATTTTGTGCAGTTTATCAACAGCGTTCTTTGCATATTCGTGGTCGACTGTCAGTCCAATCAGTAAAGTATTTCAGACTTCTAGATCTGCCTTCAGTTCGTATGCCTACTCAATTTACACCTCTGGAATAGACAACTAAAACCTGTACTGGAATTTTTTAATTGCTGGTAGCAATGGTTTGTGACCTAAATAAAGCGCCTTAAAAGTTTTCGGACATTTATATTTGAAATTGTTATGCATATTTCATTCGTCAGTGGAACAGAAACCAGTTGTGTTGATAAACTTAAATATCTAGGCTGTTTTTTGGTTTGCAGGCAAGTCATTGATAGCTTGAATAAAATGAGTGTCAAATTTTTAAAAATCAGTCAGTTCTATAATAAATGTTACAAATATAGTGGACCTGTTTAACTGTATCTGTAGTCAATGTCCACTGTAAGCCTTTCCTCCTTTATGGGCTAGAAGCTGTTAGCCCTAATTATTAACAATGAACTGAGCACTTTAAAGTACACTAATAGCACTGCTATATCAGTGAAAATGCTGTAATAAGTTTTGTAAGCGCTACATGATTTTTTTCAGTCGTCATAATTGATTGATTTTTTGATGCAATCAGTTTGCAGCATTACATCACAGTCAGGTGTGCTGCCCTGGTGAAAATGCTGATTTTTCTAATTTTCTTTTTGCGTTATCATTGTTTTGTGAACTAAAAGATTGATATTTTGTCTTTTCGTTTTTTTTGTGGTTTAGTATGTCATCAGCATATTGTCTAATATTTTTCTAACATGTAATTTAATGCTTTCTAATAAATGTCTTTTGCTACAATAATCGACGAAATGTAACACATTTCACGCATTTTATGTTTTATCCCAATAGCGATTAGCGCGTGACGGCTATAGATTAGTCGGATATGCAAAGGTTTTAGAATTGCAAAGATTTCGAGATCCACAACCTTTGGATATACAATTAACCAGGTGAGTTTACCTGCCCTGCAAAGTACTTTGAATAACCTACTTCGCATAGAAACACAAATGTGTATGAAACAGAGTATTCTAGCAAAAAGCACGTACTCTATTCACACTATATGCACTGAAGATAGGTCGTCTTTCCTCTTCCTTGAAGATCGCCGACTGTGGAGCAGACTATCGTAGTAGCCGTTATTTCTGTACACGTGGGCTTGTTTGCATTGCCATACCAGTCCAGAGTAAATCAATTATTTTACATTATGATTGAATGATGCAGTGGGGTAACTATACACAAGGGAAATGATCATACATCCTGTCTTTCGCACCAGCCGGGCAGGCTATATTCATACACGTGTATAGGCAGGGCTTACACAGATGGTATACTTAAGATGTCTGGGATATCTGGTAGGCCTGTGTGTCCTTGTTATGTTAAGACTCTGAGCAGATTTGTTTATAATCAATAATGGTGAACGTGTTGCAAAGGAAATCATCATCATCAACAACCGTGGGCTCAATGCCCGTAGGTGTCCGATGCCCGTTTCACAATGTGTCTCCACTCGATTCTGTTTTGAGCCGCATGTCCCAGTCTCTGCAAGTCCGCGCCACACCACTCCTCAATGTCATCCACCCACTCTCGATGTGGTCTGCCTCTCTTGTTCGTACCTTCCATAATTCCAAACATCAGAGTCTTAATATTTCTGTCATCCTTCATTCTACAGATATGTCCAAACAATCCAAGTTTTCGCTGAATAACCTTCTGCAGTAGATTCTCGGTTATAGCCACTCTTTCGTAAACCTCTTCATTCCTAATCTTCTGAGTCCATCCGATCCTTAGGATTTTTCTGTAATATTTTCTCTCAAATGCCAAGACTCTCCGTCGTGAGTCTTTTGTCAGGACCCATGTCTCACATCCATACATCATGGTGCTAAATACACATGTCTTTAATACCTCCAGTTTTGTTTTCATGCTGATTGCTCTGCTCTTCCAAGTTTTATCCATTGCTTTCAACACTGCTATTCCCCTCGCTATTCGTATCTTTATTTCACTTTTGCAATCTAGGTCATATGTCATATTACTTCCAAGATAAGTGAACCTCTCTACATTCTCCAGCTGCATTCTTTCAACCACTATCTGCTGGGTGATGTTTTTGTCGCCAAATACCATTGTTTTTGTCTTATCAAAGTTCATGTACAGTCCATATTTCTTTGCTTCTTCATTCAGCATTCGTGTTGTGCATTCCAGCTCTGTAGGTCCCTCCTCCAATATGTCCACATCATCTGCAAAACGTAAATTGTTTATGCATATTCCCTGAACTGATATTCCTTTGCTCTTGACCCTGTCCATTGCTCTTTCCAAATCTGTTATAAACACCATGGGCGATATTGGATCGCCCTGTCTCATACCCCTGTTGGTTCTAAACCACGGTCCCAACTTGCCACATGTCCTGACCGCCGCTTGTGAAGTACCATTTATGTCTCGTAACAACTGAATCAGTTTGTTGTCAACCCCATACGATTGTAGAACGGCCCATGTCACGTTCTGGTCTACACTGTCAAATGCCTTCTTAAAGTCTACAAAACAGTTGTATACCTTTTTATTCTTTCGCCTTGCTTTTTCTGCTATTAGTCTTAAAGCCAAGATTTGTTGTATCGTGCTTCTATCCTTCCGAAATCCCGCCTGCTCATCCGTCAAGTATTCCTCCATCTGGCTCCTTAATCTTTCCGCCAATACCATCATCAGCACCTTGCCCAGGTGGCTTATCAGCGCAATGGTGCGGTAGTTGTTACATTCCAATGGACTTCCCTTTTTGTAGATTGTTACCAATATCGACTTCTTCCACTCTTCCGGTGCTTGTCCTTGCTCCCATGCCATGTTACATAACCTGTGGATTTCACCCAACAGAAGATCTCCTCCATGCTTGATCATTTCTCCCGTGATGTTGTCTCTACCAGGGCTTTTATTGTTTTTTAACCTTGTTATCGCTTTTTGAACTTCCTCTAACAATATGTCTGTGTTTGTTTCCGTCGTCGGAGGGGAGATAGCCTTTAGTTCTTTTATTACCTCTCTAGTAAGATCTTGATTTGGCTGTTCGCTATATAATTCACTGCAATATTCCGTCCATCGCTGTATTATATCTTCCTTTGTTGTTAGCATTTTAGCCTTCTCGTCTTTTATTGCTGTGAGTCTCGGTTGCCAGTTTCTGTTTACATTTCTTATCATTTTGTAGACTTCTCTGCTTTTGCCTTCTCCAAAGTTCTTTTCAATTTCCCTGCACTGCTGTTCCAACCATTGTGCTTTATCCTCTCTTGCTGCCTTCCTCACCCTGTTGCAACTCTCCTTGTATTTCCGTTCTGCTACCTGTGATGTGTCTCTTTTGAGTTTTAGCTCCCTCTTTTCCTGTATCAGCTGCAATGTCTCCTGTGTTATCCACTTTTGCTTGATCTTTTCTTCTTCTGGAACCGCCTCCTCTATCGCATTGTTTATAGCTGCAGTTAGTTTTTCTGTTCTGCTTTCCAAGTCCTGCTCTTCCTCAAGTTCTTTTAAATTCCTTCCTAACGCCTGTTGGTACTTGATCCTGGTAGACTCCTCCTTCAGTCTTTCAATGTTCCTTCGCTTCACAAAGCATGGCTCATGCTTTTTCTTTAGCTTCAGTTTGATGTTTGCCATGACCAAGCTGTGGTCCGAGTCTATGTCAGCACCTTGAAAAGTACGGCATAGTTGAACTGCTGTGTTCCACTTTCGTCTTATTAAGATCATATCAATCATGTTTCTTGTTTGTCCATCACTGGAGCGCCATGTCCACTTTCGACATTGTTTTTGTTGGAATCTTGTATTGCAGATGGTCAGGTCATTGTCTACCGCAAACTCCAGTAGTCTTTCACCCCTTTCATTCCGGTCTCCAAAACCATATTTGCCCATAACTCCTTCCCATCCCGTTCTATCAGTACCGATTTTAGCGTTCCAGTCTCCTCCAATTATGAGTGTATCCTTCTTCTGTACCTCTCCGATCAGCTCTGTCAACTTTGAGTAGAAGTCTTCAATCTCCTCTTCACTGCTTTCAGCCGTTGGTGCGTAAACCTGAATTGTTGTTATGTTGAATGGTTGTGCACTGAACTGTGCCAGCATCATCCTTTTGTTCACGGGTCTGTAGCGGATGAGTGCATTTCTGGCTCTGTTGCTGAGCAGAAATCCCACTCCTGCCTCATGTCTGCTGGGATCTCCAGACCATATTATTCCTCCATTCCTCATCTCGCCTGATTGTGTCCAACGCATCTCTGATATTCCAAGTATGTCGCATCTGTATCTTGACATTTCCTCTTCCAGCATCTCCAGCTTCCCTGCCGCCCATAGGGTGCGGACATTCCATGTGCCCACCGATATCATTTCTCTTGCGGGCTTCAGACTTTTTCTTTCGGTAGCTAATTTGTCGATCCAACCCCGATCGCTCGATTGGTTTCGCGGACCTTGTTTTACCGGGGGACGTCCGAGCCGGCATGTACTTGCATCCCTTTTGTTTGGCATCAGATTTCAATCGTCTTGGTTTTTACTGCCAGAGTATCGACACCCATCTGGCAAACCTTCCTCCTTTATCCGGGCTTAGGACCGGCGCAAGGGACTGCTGGCTTGCAGTCCCCTGTGGCGGAGTTTGCAAAGGAAACCTTACCGTCAATGACACAATCATTTTAAACTGCGACATATCATGTGGGGTTTGTCACAGATGGTTGGAGTTTGACATTTGTAAACTTTGCTTCAGTAAAGCGCCACGTAGGCAATACGTGTAGGCCTACTGGATACATAATACGATGGCCTTCGTCACAACTCAACCTAATGTTCTTGGAAGTCGATCGAAGGCTGCAGAAGTTTCGCGTTACGGGTTATCAATGACCAAACTTTGGATTAAGTACAAGAGCAAGAGCGCTATATAATTATACAGATATCTACATACATACACATACATTCATCAATACGTAAATACACTCATACATACATAAATACGTACACACATACATACATACATACATACATACATACATACATACATAAATAAATGCATTTATATATACACAAATACACTCGTATATACATAAATGTGTTCATGCATACATACATACATACATACATACATATATACATTCACTTTCATTGTCTAGCCAACCAAATGTCTAAAGAACTATCCTCGCTCTTTTCAGTCCGGAAGTGCCCAGAACTCCCTCTAGAATTTTGACATAGATACATTAACTACGTAGATGGGTCACTAACTTATCACTCAACAGCAGAGGCTAAACCGACATGTTAGCCATTCCGCTCCAGTTTATCTCAGAGCAAATTAACCAACCGTATAATGATGTTTCCAGGTCGCATTTCAAGTTTCAACCACTAGGGGACCCAGAAAGTTGCAAAAGGAGGCCACATGAGAAAGTAGCTTTATTGAAAGTTTTAAAGGACTCTTAGTCTCAGGATTTTCTCATGATCTTCTTCCACGACTTTTCCATTTATTTTGATAACTTTTCTTTAATTCTCCAGAATTGTTATGACCTCATCCGCGTTTCCCAGAATTTTAAAAGTTAGCAGGTGAGGTGATCCGGACGGAATGTTAGATATTAATTCATAAGGCCATAGCGAATGGCTTATTTCTATTTGATGTTAAACTTGCTTGTATGAGTTGGAGCCGTTTATCTCTGGATGATGTCCGTCAGATAATCCTGAACTCACCAGCCAAGATATTAATTCATAAGGTCATAGCGAATGGCTTATTTCTATTTGATGTTAAACTTTCTTGTATGATAGTTTTCTAATGTCAATAAAAAATTTCAATCAATTCAATCAATCGAGTCAAAGTAGTTTCCAGTGTTTAACGACATCTTATGTCATCAAAAGCCGTTGATTGGAAAAATATGTAGTTTTCTGTTTTATAGAATTCGAATAGTAGGTTATATAGGAGGCAGTAACCCTCCTCACACTCATGCCATCTTACATTGTAGCACTATATAAATAAGTAAATAGGCCCCACTAAAACTTGCAAAGTAGTCAAGGCTGTGACTTAAGGGTATGCATATAAAATGCCATGTCGAGCCACACAATACGCTAAGAAAGTTCCTTAATCTCAGATACTGCATCCAGTGGACTGCTGCAAATCAACAGGTGTGCCATCGCCGCTTGATTATACTACCTATAAATCAATATAGAAATCATCACCATGTTGCCTTCTCGTAGGTCAGGCTGCAGAGGCTATACAGTCAGTCTGTGTGTTATTAATAGGATCTCTGTTTGTCTGCTTTTGCAGGTCTATATGTATGTCTTTGTGCGTGGCTGTCGTTTAGTGTGTACAAATACCACCTGGCCGCTGAAAACGTTTCCAGTAAGCAGTATTCAGTTTGCCTTAAAGGTCAGTAGCAACGGAAATCGAATAATACAACAAATATTTCCAGCAAATTAATTTTAATCCAGCCTAGTTTCATTAATAATGATTTGCAAAATAACTTGCTGTCATTTGGCGAATTACCTAGGTGACAATCGTTCACTTACTATCTTCCACCCGTTTCCCACGCAGGATCTGTTCAATTACTCCCACCCCAGGCATATAAAATCCAACTCTCAGCGCTGGAGTGTTTTTCACTTCAACAGCGAAAGTTCGTTTACAGGATAAATGAGCGTACAAAAAAATTGAGATCAACCCGCTGATGATACAGTAAATGCAAGAAAGTACGGGATGCGCGTTACATAAATTGTCATTACATTTACTTCCTGTAGTTTACAGAATTTTTTCATCAGCGAGTTGGTCTCAGTTTTCTTTTATACTCTATGTATCCTGTAAACGAACCTACAGTTCTCAAATAGCCAACGAATTAACCAACACCCGATTACCTCGTAAGCTTTGCCCCTGACCTTTGCCCCATAAACATCCACTTAAAACCTCTTTCGCATTCATTCTTCAGGGATGCAACATTCTTTTGTTGTTACCTCCAGGTAGCTATTTTCACTGAGGATGTGTGAAAGTATTTATACTATCCGATGATTTGTGCAGTATTTTATGGCCTCTCAAATACCCTAAACACGACTCCCTTATAGATAAAGGAAGGTGTAATTTTTGAAAACTGAAAAACGTTTCTTGAGCTGTGTTTGGATTTTCAACGGAACGGCGACGTTTCGGTTCCTTGTACGAGAAAACACAATGGATGCATCCACGTGGCTTTACGTCAGGTTCCAAAGGAATGCACAAAGCAGTATTCATTGCTGCGGCTGGAGTAAGCCAGAATATTCCCGTGATGTATTCTTGAAGTATACATAGCATAATTCCTTCAATAAGGATAAGCTTTAAATAAGCAGTTGCATACCAGTGACAAATAACTCAAAAGGCAACATACTCCAGCAGCCTTACAACGCAGTAACCAATATATCTTACAATAATTGAGTATTAGGAACCGAGGGAGCATATTTTCACCTCTAGTCTGGTCGTACGACGTATTGACATTCGGGAATACAAATGTTACCCTAGTTCATAATTGTTCCTATTTTTGCACCGACTCTTTCCGTGATGACGTCTTTCAATCGCATCACGACGTCATCCTGGGTGACACTCTTCATCATAATCTTGCATTCGGCCTCAGAGAAATGACATTTCTTGTAGTGCTGATTCAGAGCAACATCTGGACCAACGGATCCAGTGTTGTCGTAATGACGAGAATACTCGGCTGTCAATCCCCAACAGTAATGGTTATGCATGTGAGTACAGGCTTGTGGATTTATTATCGACTTGACAGAATACCCATCAGGACTGACTTCAACTTTCTTTCGAAACCTCAGAACTGTAAAATTGGGTGATATCGTTTCATCTGGTGGCAAATCCAGAAAGAAATAGTTATTTCTGAATGCATAATTTGCCTTGGGAGATTCTCTTTTCTCTGCAAACATTTGGTCCAAGTAAGTCACAAGTTCCGCGAGGTTTTCATGCTTACGTGGCATTATTACCTCATCAAAGTCTATGACGGCTATTCTGCTAAATTCGTACATGTGTCTGTACATGCAGTCGTTTATGACGGGAGATCCTTGAAGGAGGTAATGCCTGTCATCGTGTTCATATATGGCGCTGGTCTTCCTAAGGTCAATAAACCCTTCAATCGAATAATGTCTCAGCACCTTCAGACTCACTTCCGAAATGGAAAGATCATAGACGCCCACAAGACTGACGCCAAGAATCTTCATGATTTCCAGCCACTCAATCACACGATATGGGTCCAGCGTTCCGTAACCTACCTGCATACATACACCAAACTCCTGTTTCTGTTGTGGCTTGAGTGGCAAAGTAACTGGTAAAAACGAGGAAGCTTTGTCGCTTTGCGACACCGTCGTGATACTCAGCGAACTGGGGATCAAGCCTTTGACAGTGGGACACGTATACACGTATTCCCTCGCGACTCTCCTGTTTAGAGGCCAACCAAAGCCTACAGACATAGGATTCTCTTCCATGCGCAGTACTTTGATGTCGTTCGTACTGTGCTGTAGGACGCAGTAAAGCGAAAACTGCTTACGTGTACGTGTGCGGAGAGCTTCAAAGTCGTCGGATATTGCTATAATCCGAATGACTGGCTGCGACAGTAAGCTGGGTCGGTCGTCGTAGAATGCGCTGTAGGCGTACAGTCTAAAGATATCGCTACTGAAGTTGTGCCAGCGTCCATCATTGCTACTGAAGTTGAGAGGAGGCACGCTAGGAAGCACGTTTCGCCTTAGGTGGCCGACTCCGATGACCTGGTTGTAGGCTGCGTAGACCGCTACGACGGTAATAGGGATCACTAGGAAAAGGCCGATCTGAAAAGCAAGTGCAATTAGAACATAAGTTTGGTCGATTACAGTAATGTGCATTTTCTAAGGCATACCTTATCTGCCTCAATGACCTTCTAAAATGACGGTTGTCGAATGCGGCGCCTCAACCATCAACATAGGGCATGCCAGTCGATGAGTGTTTTGAGCGCTTCATTCGACTCTCACTTCCCGCTATTCAAAATTTCATATACAGTACATGCAAACAAGCGAGAATGTGATATGACTCCACATGTACATATACAAACACTTATGTATATGTATACATATGAAGGTTTGTATGTTTCACTATGAGCAAGTACTACTACATGCATGCGCATAAGTATGTATATGTAAGTAAGTATATGTACATACGCATACGTATGTGCGTCTACCTGTACGTACATAGATACATATATACAGTGTCATACATACCTATATCAGTCAATCAATCAATCAATCAATCAATCAGTTCTTTAATTTTTCCGAAATGCAACATATTAGGTTTCACAGACAATCTCGCAAACACAGAAAGAACCGGAATCCCGTTTATTGATGGTCGCCTATTAACATAAATGAGGTGAGTTGGCTATCGAAGTGTAAATAAAACACTTTTCTGTGCATAAGCAAACTGAAATAATCAGTGTGCAAGCCGTACACAAATATGAAACTATATGCAAGTCCAATCGACTGACAGTTTCATGAAAATCTCATAAAAACTTTAAAAAAAATAGTATGTAGGTCTAATCGACCTATGGCTAGCAGTCAAATAGATGTTGTTTTAAAAAGTGCCGCATCTGCCTCTTAAACAATCTCAATTTGGCAATATACAAATGCTCACTGGTAACGAGTTCCAAACTTCGACGAAGTGCTGGGCCTTTGACTGAAGCACATTTAACAATAAATAATCGAATGTTAATGCGAGTGTAGTAATTTCCTTGAGCTCTAGTGAAATATGTCGCGAGCTTCTCTCCCTCTTCCCCTCCCTCTTCCGTAAGCGCTTGAAGACCGTATTATTCCCCAGTTTTTGGGATGAAGGGCCGGGAGCCCCTCTAACAAGGCTACCTTGAAGCAGCGTTTTACAAATTTACGATTACGATTACGATGAGTGAGACAAATGTTTGCATATTTACTTAATTATGTACATGCACACACATATGCACATGTATGTATGTACGTACAATGATGCATCGTATATACCTGCATGCACGCATGCCTTCATCCATCCATCCACTCATCCATCCACCCATCCAAGCGTACTTGCATACATACATATCTACCAACCTCAGCAGGCCTTCCAGGCTTGGAACAAAGATATCAAGGTAAAAAGCTTAGATACTTACTTTGTTTCTCGAAGGTTTCCAGTTGGTTAAGTTGAATTTTGGCAGAAGATTCATATTGCCGCCTCACTCCACCAAAGTCGCTACGATGTCGTTCTATGGCCAATGGATCTAGAAGTGAGTTTTCATTTCGCCCGACTTCCACACAGACAGAAAACCTATGCAAAAACGAAGTGATAAAGTTGTCACAACACACATTATAAACTGTCAAACCATCATCGAATTAATCGATTTTTGTGACGTCTAGGCGACCCTTTTCATAAAATCAGACAGCTTTTGTTAGTTTGGGTAAGCCCATTAATGCAGTCTCATGGAAGAAGCTACTGAATAGCCTCTTCTGTCACACAGCGACTCAAATAGTGTTGCATCTGCAAACAGTGTGCAGACCCTCAGTGTATGAGGCTAACATCTGAACAAACTTATGAAGTCCTTATGTTCTTGTTATGTTGGCTGTGAAACACATTTAGATACAGTCAAGTGCTTCTGAAAGATAGCATTGTTTAGATTACAGATGCTGAAAACCCACAAGGGCGGACCCACGGGGCCGTATCAGAGAAACACAGACCATGAACTCTGAATGCGCGGTCGACTGACAGGCCTGGATGAGAATCCGTGTTCGTGTTCTACGTGAATGCAAGAGCCTGCCAGTGAAGACTTTTCCAGCTGTAGGCCTATTTCTCTGCCGAAATTAGGAGCTATCTTTATTTTCCTAATAAACGAAGGTACAAATTTAGTTACTAAATCGCATGCCAAACACATGTCCATTTCAAATCTGACGCTTGCCCAATCACTAGCAAGCTAAGGTCGAAAAGAAAATTTGCCTTATTATACTTTTCCGTAAGGCCTCCTTAAAGTTTATTATAACCCTAAGCAGTCTGACAGACAACACACCCTCTGTTGTGCTAGAAAGCCTCAGACAGCCGTCCACTCTCCTTCTGGCTTCAATTTTCGCGTTTGCTTATTCCCAGTCTACAATTAGCCACCCCGCTTACCTACAAGTTACATCCGTTTGCTACCGGCTAATTAAATCTGTGTGATTCATAGTCTAAAGTCCCTAGCCTATTGGATAGCCTATTCGCACTAAAAACAATTGCTTAATTAACTTTTCAATACACTCTTTGAATAATTTGACTTATTTACCGCCATAATGCATGTTTCTTGTGCATGTAGATGATCCTCAATCGTCCATCCAATCTGAAACCGGTCTAAACTTTTATTGAATCCCGGACTATAAGCAGGGTATACACCGAACAACTGGGTCAAATCAATGATTCCCCAAAATGTCAAATGTCACTCCCGTATCGGCTTATGTCGAGCACAGAAGATCACCAGCATTTATGAAGAATTAGACTAAGCGAAAGGAAAATTAGTAAAGTCCCATCGGTTCACACTACGATCTCTATTCTCCAGTGATCTGGAAGTATATATTAGGCCTCTTGAATTTAAGATTTTGATGTTAGGTCTAGCGATTCCAGGTAGACGATGCATCGATCTACTTGCAGGAGCTTTGTTGCCTTGTTTCAGTTTGGATTGCCGCAGAAATATTCGAATCACAATCTGGTGTTCCTTTTGCATGGATTTCGGCAATGTAGTCGTACTGCTCCAGGGGTTGCGCCATCCATCTGGGATAGCCTCTCTCTGGATCTGCGTGTCTTGGCCGGGACGCCTCACACACCTTTCACCGGTAATTGAAAACTATTCTTTCTCTGTGGGGTTGGGCTGGAAACGCCAATGAGTAGGTATCTCGAGGGGTGTTGCATAAATGCGACATTCGCATTTAAGACGCTCAACAGATTCGCAACAAAAGACATCTTTCACGATATATCCTTACGAAGAATCGTACATCGATTATTCATCCATTCAGCTTTGTACGGATGAAAAATTTGATTTCTGAGATTTCGAGTACAAGAGGCTCTTACAAGACTTGTCTGCTAATAAAACATTACTGAGCAAAAAATCTCAGAAGGCTTCTGCAGTGAATGTTAATAAAACAGGCAATGCTGTCTGCGGCCAGCTAGTCTACGCAGCACGTTAAGTTAATCACACACAGCAGTCTGGCTATAGGGAAGAATGGATGTCTTTGTAGTCAGACCATCCCATGGGCCTTCTATCCACACGAATGCCTGTTATCAGTGGACACCACTTCTGCTAAGTAAAATGTAAATGTACACGGTTTTCTACAGCGACCTTGTGGTCTCGACCCTGCTCATTATTCAGTGAATTAATCAGGTGAGATCCTTCACCACTGTTGCCCTTTTGAATGGTCGCCACGCCATTTAAGTACTCTAAACTTGCGCAGCCGTAAATGTTGATACCACCATCTGCCTTCTAGATAAAGGTCACCTTGTCGAGTTTATTGTTAGTAATTACAATATACTGCACATGCAGTCGTGAGCATATCCTTACAAATGCTCAATTATTAAGCCAGAAATCGGGTATAATTGCTAACAGGTGGGCTGCACATATGACCTAATCGAAAGCATTCTTAATATAACCATACTAACTCGGGAAAAATATGGGAGCTTTGGGAAGTTCAAGCTGAAACCCCAACCTTTCAATGCTTAGGAATTCCGGAACGTTGTTAGGAATAGGCAGTTCATGGCTGAGAGAGGTACCAGTGTGGAAGTAGCAGCGTTGAAGTAGCGGTGTGGAAATAGCAGTGTGGAATGACCCGTGAGCGTAAGCGTATAGTGACTGACGGGAAAGCTCATCCCAAAAGAGGATTGTCTGAACCTCTCAAGTGTAGGAATTGCTCCTTCCTTAACAAATCACTTCATGGCTCGTGGTTGAGTCATGCCATTTGATCGATCCATCGAAACGTTTTCAGAACTTTGCGATCTGTATGCAGTTGATCAACTGTGACCTCCATTCAGACAATTAGCATACTGTTGGCCCTACCCAAAATAATTTACTCGCTGTGAACTCCTGCGTCAAAATAATTAACTCATTGATATCAACCAGTTCTGCTATCGCTCATTCGTTCGTGTGCAGTAGTAATGACTATTGCAATTCAGTTTTGCTAGTTTGCCAAAGACGTCCTTGTCTGGTTTTGTTTCTCCCCCACATCCCTCAGAAGACCTTCATGCTCTACAACTTCACTGGTTGACGTCTTCTTCTGCATTAGACACCGACGCGTTAGAAGTTACTAATTACAACTACAATTACTGGCTGCCTCTTATAGTCCAGAATTCAATGTAAGGTTCTGTTTATGGTAGCAAGAGAGCACTGGGATCAAGCTCCCAGATATCCTGTGAAATGTTTCGCCTGACTGCTTCGGCCTTCTTTCGCCATTCTATCTGCTCGTCTGCCGAGATGATCTTCTTGTTCCATGAGCCAGGGCTTCCATGGCGCAGCACCGGGTTCTCGCGGTGGTGGATTCGTCACTTTGGAACAGTTTATCTTCCACTTGGTATTCGAGCTCAGGTAGCTGTGGGAGGCAAGACTATTGCAACTCGCCTTAAAACTCACCCATATCCTCAGGGTTCCCGTGCCGGAAGTGCCCGGGAGTAGTTTGTTCTCAAGATGCGCTATGTAAATTGACAACCCATTACAATACAATCCAAAACATCACCCACCGTAGCTGCCACGTGGTCTCTCTGCCTTGGATCTTGACCTGGAACCGAACACTTTTGCCTAACGATTTTTTGACTGAGCGCCTGCGAATAAGCTGGTCCCCGTGACGTGGCTTTCATTGGGCGCTGTAGAAATCTCAGGATTACGATTACGATTACGCTGTGAGCTACATCCCAAATGATTAGATCAATGTTGCCTACATCAAATTTTTCTTTAGTAAGTGTTAGATTTGGAACAACAGCAGTAAGCCTGTAACCTTACTTACTATGCCGTAGCCTGATTTCACGATGGCAGTCAATAAATCCAGTCAAAGCATGCAAGTTTAGAATACGCCAGTATATGTCATCAATTCTACAATATTGATCCGATAGCTATATTCGTATAAACAGGCCTACACATATGCGTGGGCACTTCTATTTTATATATATATATATATATATATATATATATAGAGAGAGAGAGAGAGAGAGAGAGAGAGAGAGAGAGAGAGAGAGAGAGACAGAGACAGAGACAGAGACAGACAGACAGACAGACAGAAAGAGACAGAAAGAGACAGAAAGAGAGAGAGACAGAGAGAGAGAGGATATATTATAACATACAAGTGCCCACATGACTGTCCTATATATCTATGCATGTATATATATATATATATATATATATCGGACACACATCTTTAACACAAAGAAGTCAAGTCATTATCACAAACCTTGTCACTCCATCTACGCATAATGCACGCCCCCTGAGGAGAGAAGGTCCAATATCTTATTAGTAACAATGACCCTTGAGTTGCGATAAAGTGCTAGGCTTAAGTCCATTTGATGTAGCTGTCTCCGGAACAAAGAGGCAGCCATTAGTTTTGGTGTCATCGATATACTTACTCCCATCGACGGTGTGCAGTCGACGTATTCATTTTATGGCAGAATTCGCTAAAAAGGGCTAATGGAACATAATGCTTGAAATACCTTTCTGTTCTGGCGACATGTGGCTCCAACTTCCATGGCCGATACACAAAAGCCTATGAAGTATCAACACATCACTCGCATCCAGCATTCATGACATTAGTCCACAGTCTATCCAGTATTAAATTCACATAAGTCGACCCGTGTTTCTTCATTTATCAGCCACATCATTTGCACTGAATAGTCTACTGAATAATGCTAATGACTTGCCTTGATCAATCGACGCTTTTATCGTGATGCTCATCTCAACCCAATCACCTCTAAGCTTCCGCGAGTTCTCGAGGGTTGGTCAAAAGTTTTCTAAATTCACTTCCTGCTCTGTTTCTGCCCCTACATCATGGTCTGCATATATCTGGGACCAAACCCACAACTGATCCATAAATCCCACCCTGATCCATCGAATCCGCTGCCTTCCCATTTGCCTCAGCTTAAACACACACACACCAACAGTTCCGTTCCCCTTCTCTCTTTCTGGTCTTCTGGCAACTGGACTTGGTTCTTGACATGGCATCTCTGGGAAACCCCACTGACTTGACGCAGCGCTTGTGAATAAGCTGGTGCCCTGCGCCTAGTTTTTAAGTAGCGCTTTAGAAATTTCGAGTGTACGATTCCGAACTGCAGATGACAGGACCTGACCAGCGCATGATAAAGTACGGTTCAGTTGCCCTGCAGTGGACTCAATCAAGTAACTGTAAGGATCGAGAATCCGAAATTTCGTCACTTTATGGGTTTCGCTGTTGTTGGTCTGCCTACATATACTGGATATGTGCATATATACTATATATACATATATACGCACATGTACTTAATATTCGAGCCCTGGTGTCTGTGGACGAAAGGACTGTTGCAACTTGCTACCTCAAAACTCATTAAATTTTATTTCCTCGGGGTTCTCAGGCGGGTGCACCCGGCGGTAGTTTATTATTAAGAAACGCCACATACAATGGAAACAAGCAATACAATACAATACTGTTGCTGTCATTCATATTCGGGCTAAAACTCATGACTTCAATTTATATA
Organism: Norana najaformis; assembly: GCA_964023275.1. Taxonomy (NCBI): domain Eukaryota; kingdom Metazoa; phylum Annelida; class Clitellata; order Crassiclitellata; family Hormogastridae; genus Norana; species Norana najaformis. The sequence continues at coordinate 9,673,419 of OZ029925.1, forward strand.
GCGCTTCTATCTCTTCTAGTCTCTCTGACCAATCGGATTTCGTCTGCTTAACAGATTATGACTACGGGGTACGGACCATCGGTCGATCTCTTAGTGTTTTGCTTTTACAATACCGCATTAGATTTTATGATAGTCCATTGATATCAAGGGGTATCAATATTCTCCTCACACAGAAAAGCAATTAATAGACTCCCCTAAAAGTGGACGCTAAATCCCGTTAAATCAATCCTCTTATAGTCTGAGCTCCTCCTCACTTTAAAGTAATCTTGTCGAAGCAGTCATTGGATACAGTTACATGAGTGTTTAACTTCAAACGTATCCAATATCCAATAGTGAGCAAAAACTTAATGTGTTTACTTTGTATAACCTATAATTGGCCTACAGTCAAAGTTCAACTTTATGTAGGGCCTACTTTAGGCAGAGCCGACTAGGCATTAAGTCACCTTCACTGTTTCCATATAGGGCCTTACTCAAAATACGACACACTTAATCCAGGTTTAATATCAATTTCCCTTGTCACACACCGTATCAAAAATCGACTAACTACTAAAATATATAACAAAATATGTGTCCTTTTCTTTCACACCAAGAACTATAGTAGAGTATATATGCCTAGCTAATATTTGAATTAATTTGGTTCACAATTTGGGTGTAGTTTTAAAATTGTTAGAGAAAGCTTCTCGAAAACTGCTAGAGAAAAGTAAATAACAAAATAACTCAATTGCGCTATATAAATGCACTGTGTTTACTGAGAAATGAAATACTACACAATTAAATTGAAAATATCGACTATTTAAAACAATTAGGGAAACCATGTTTCATCCATCTCTCCGTTAATCACAGTTACACATAATCAGACTCCTCTCTCAATCCTCTGTCCCTCCCTTCCCCCTTTCCTCCCTCCCTTTTCCAGCATCCCTTCCTCCCTCCCTCCATCCTTTCCTTCACTTACATCCTTTTCAGGATAACGTGACATACTTTACAGAAAGCCCTTATATCAGTTCGTAGCTCAGACTTAAGTGGTAGGGCGGTGTATTCAGAAGATAAGCTACATGTAGGCATGCATGCCAGACGAGCAGACATACGCATACAGACAGGCACACAGGCAGACGGAGGGAGAAATGGACAACACAGGTACAGCCGGAAACAGAACAGCTGAAGTTGGATACTAACCAAAAGCACCTACCTCAAGTGAACGCGAGCACGGCTTCTGGGTAACGAAAGTCCAAAGCTACTAGCTAACAACTCTCGATAATGACGGCTCCCAATGTCTATGCCGCTGCCTTAACGTGCCCTGGATCTGGCAGCGGATAAAATGTAGAGCAGTAGCAGCTGTAGTATAATGCACATCTGGAGGTCTGCGAACAGCAGAACAGTGTTTTTTGGACTAAACTGTAACTCGGTGCCAAATCCGCTTAAGCCACACCTCCTACAGTCAGAGCTACCCCTCACTTTCAAGCCATTGGATATAGCTATACTAGTCTTTAACTTCAAACGCTGTATATTCGTTGTATATCTATCCAATACATTTAGCTACATTCGATATATGTATAGATACATATGTATGCACATAACCAGTATATATAGCGCCCTTATGCAAAGCCTCCTCTAATCTACGTGCGGGCGCGCGCACAACTTTTAAAGATAGTGCGCACAATCTACGTTAAAGCACAAAACTATTTTGTCAATATTCATATTCCCTCAAAGCTAAATTTAGCTCAGTCTTACCGCTGCTGGCATAGTTAGCCAACTGCATTCGGAAGGTCAGAACAAGGTTTCCATGTTCCATATGGCACATACGAAACATATGGCCATATGAAAACCATGTGCCATGCCAGCTTAGGTTGTGAGGTGTCCACCAAAACGTTCATTCATATTTGTCTAACCCAAGTAATACAATGGGCTACTGAGCTGGCAACTCACCAGTGGGAGGGGGCGCTGTGAGTCTTACGGAGGCGGCTTTACTTAATAGACAGTGGCCCGGGAAGTGTTTAAAATTTCTGTGAGCCAACTTCAATACAGTACAGTTCTAAGGTGGATAAAATGACCTTTGGCGCCATGGCTCCCGAGCCCCTGTTAATAGAAGTTTAACTTGTTCTTAGTCTTTTGCTTTTTCATACAACGCGATTATATGGCCTTTTGGTTTAGGCCTAATAGTTGTACAATCGTGAACCTACCAGGGAGCAGATCCCTAATATTACTGCCCACGTGATAGGCCAGCACACGTACGGCGAAAACAATTGGAGGGAACATTGCCTCAGAGCAGTTTGTTCTGGAAGGGGTCGCTAAATTAATTGACAATATACCATACATAAATGTAGGTATACACCCCGATATTAAATGACAGTATACACAGTCTAGCCTGTGGACACAGCCATTTATTTTAATTCAATTGATCATCAGTTGGTTTCGTTTTATCAGTTCGCCAGTTAGGCCTACTGCAGGGGAATAATTTATGGGCCACTTTCACGTAGAGGGCCTACGTATTGTGAATAATATGTCCTCTTGATTGAGGGAGAAGAGTTTCGATGGCCAGAGGAATGAAGCAGTAAGCTGGTAGGATAGAATCACATCCAGCCACCTTTCTTTGGACGGCAAACTAAGAAGCAGCGCCAGCCTCTTCAGCGGATCTTTACCGAAATGAATGTGTCATGGTGTCAACAACCGTTGCATCCCAGGCAAGGCACCTGCCTCACTCTCAAGAAATAAGGATTGTACCTTCGGGGTGCCTCGAAACTGTTATATTAGTAGTATTCACAGCGCGCGCTTCTGAAACTCAGCCACTGCCGTACTCGGGTAGTGCCAGTCCCAAGCCTCGATAAAGGAGGAGAGCGACGTCAACGGCCTTCGATGCCATAAGATGTCGTTAAACGTTGGAATTACTACTAGGCCTGCTGCTAATAGCGCTTCTGAGAGGTTCTTATAGGGCGCTAGACTACAGCTCAGATGCATACATAAGCCTACGTAAGCCTACATTAGTGCATAGGCCTACGTATTGTGAATGACAGAGTAGATATTACCAAAGGCTTAATTTGGTCTGCGTGCTGTGATGCATCCTGCTAATTCGGTAAGATAATATGCACGTGAACACCAAACATTTTCTACATGCACACTCGTCTTGTTACCACAGGCTTAGGGTTACATCCGCTTAGGCCTACATCAGCTGACTAAAGATAATTAGCTATGGATCGGTGTCAGTTGGCTGTTGACAAAAGGACATGCCCCAAATTTATCATGGGTACACCAACAGTTCCGCCTCCTCTCTAGGGTTTCTGCATTAAAATTAGAATTCTTCGGCAAGTATTACTTTTTCCGAGATATAAAGGATCCTCAGGAATTAGAAAAGTTAACGGTGTGTTGTTTGGCATGGCTGGACTTCGCGTTATCCGCCTTTGTGACGGTGCCTTCATAGGCAGCTGTGCTGAAGCGCTGGATGACCATGAAACTGAATTACAAATGAAATGAAGTTCCCTCTTGTAACCAGTTGTCCAAGCCAAATGCCAATCAAGGCTGTTGATGAAAGTTATGCCTTCGTGATTGAAGGGAGAAGCGTTTCGATGGCCAGAGGAATGAAGCAGTGAGCTGTCAGGATAGTATCACATTTAGCCATCTTTCTTTGGACGGCAATCTCACAAGCAGCACCAATCTCTTCGGCGGATTCTGACCGAAATGAATGTGCCAGGGTGTCAATAGCCATTGCATCCCAGGCAAGGCACCTGCCTCACTCTCAAGAAATAAGGATTGTGCCTTCGGGGCGTCTCGAAACTATTATATTAGTAGTATTCACAGCGCATTTGAGAGGTCATCGTCATCATCATCATCTTCATCGCCTTTATCGGCATTATCCCTACTTCTACTCTTCATTCAACTACTGCTACACTACTATACTTACCTTAATAGCGCTACAATGCTACTAATGTCAGCAGTGGCATAAAATGTAATGTAATCCAAGAAATGTGAGACGAAAAGGAAGGCCATGCACAATTCTTGTTGACAACGGATTAGCGCCACTGCGTTTATAGACATTACACACACAAAATGCATCCAACCAGACCTCTGCGTGTTCATGAATGTGTATGTTACTTATAAGTAGGTAGAGTAGGCCTTCGGCTCAATTTAGGCTACAGTAGGCCAAGCTTCAGGAGAAAGGCGTCTGATACAGTGACAGTTGGCTTAAAAATGATTCAACACGTTTTTGTTTAGGAAGTTATCAAATTTCGATCGGGCTTCTCCAACGGCTCGTGATAAATATTTAACTACGAATTCACTTGATGGGACCAACGACTGATGCCTTGTGAACTTTGGTAACTGCAATGTAGAAATTCATATTGCTGCTTCTGCTACTACAACTACTACTACCAGTGCTGCTGCTATTACTATTACTGCTACCACTACTAATATTACTACCACTACTGCTGCTGCTGTCCCTACTACTGTTACTACTACTACATGTACGTATGCAAGTATCTAAGGACTTAATATAGCGCCCTTTAAGCATCTCAAATCTCGCAATTCGATAGCCTTCAATTGATAACGATCTCGCCTCTACGTCGAAGGACTGCCTCAAGTTCTGGAACCCTCCCGTCAAACAAAACAGATCTTGATTCCACGTCGATAGGTCCTTTACTTTTCGGCTTGATACACATGAAGTGAAATTGGTATTCAAAAGAGATTCCAAGAATTCAAAAGCAGCGCAAAGTAACGTGGCATGGCAAGATTTCTGTCTTCGTTTACTGAAGACAGTATTGTCAAGAGCGATACGACGACGGTCACGGTGAGTATACGGTGTAACCACAGCCCTGGCGGACCCAAGAGCCGACAAAGGATGGATTCGAGATTTGCCAATACTAATGCAGCTCGATGTCTTCCCAACTCAAGCTTGAGACCTATTCGTATCGTCTGCTTTTGCTGTCTCACTCATGCCTACGATTCCTAGCTCAGTCGATGGACACATCGTAATCGTAATCTCAAGATTTCTACAGCGCCCAACGAAAGCTAAGTCGCGGGAACTAGCTTATTCACAGGCGCTCAGTCAAAACAAAATCGATAGGCAAAATGGTTCGGTTCAGGAGTCAGGCAGTCACATAGTCGGACGGCTACGGTGGATGGCGTTTGAAATTGAATCGAGAAGAAAGATAAGGGGAAGAGGAAGAATTAGGATAAGAAGAGATAAGAAGACTCTGGACACATGGCGTGTTAACAAATGCATTAGGCCTACTTACTTACTTACTTATTTATTTACTTACTTACTTACTTTCACGTCCATGCAAACGAAGTTAGTAATTATATATAAATATTAACTCGTTAATTATTCGGAAAAAAATGTACAAAGAAGTCATTATATTCAAAAGTTCCTTTGCAATGTTACACCTAATATCAGTCAAAAAGTTATGTATACGTGCTCTTAAATTCTGAGAGGCGACAGGCCTATAGGTCTATTGTTCGGATATATCTTTTATCTCAAACAGCTGCATTCAATTCAACTGTTTCTGTTCACATGTTCTTAAACGGTCCTTCTCTTCATTCGCGCTTTTCTTCTGCTTGCTAAATCTTCCCCTTGTTCCTTTCCTTTCCCGTTTCAACCCTCCCTCCCTCCCTCCTTCCTTCCCTCCTTCTCTCTCTCTCTCTCTCACTCTCTCTCTCTCTTCCATAGGACGAGGACAAGTTACATAAGACAATCAACGATTGGTTTACGGGGTTTTACGCCACGCCAGGGACCCACAAACCCCAGGGTCTTACGGGATTTTAAGCCACGCCAGAGGACCCTGGAGTCTTACAAGTACAACTAACAAACATACAAACAGAAACCAGACAGACAGACAGACAGACAAACAGACAGACAGACAAGGAAGAGAGAGAGAGAGAGCTCGAAGGACCGTTGTAGCATATACCGCATATTTGATTTGCACCTCGCCTCAAGTAGAATTCGCCACCAGAGCGCGTACCTGAAATAAGCCATTCGAAAAAAATTAATTCAATTATCATAATCGTGAATTAGGCTCACATAATGGGCCTAGTATTTAGCCCCCCCAGGCTATTATTAGAGATTAGCATAGCCTGTGTTGAGCGTCTTCCTACCCACGTCCCCTCTCCTTCCCTCCTCTCCACTTCCCAATCTTCCCTCCCTTTTCTCTGCCTCTCCTTCTCTTGCCCCTCCCTCTCATTATTCGCCAAGTCCCAGAGTTTCTTTAATTAAACATTCAACCGGCGAAGCTGCTATTAGTATCAATTTATTCGCCAGGCGGCGCCACCGTTGTTTCCCTTTCACTATATTAGCCCACAATTAAAATTATGTGTATGACAAAAAAAGTCTACATGCTTAGGCTATATTACAAGCTTGGGTTATATTTCACAGTAATGGCCTGACAATAAAGAACTTAATTAACTCGGCCACTGGCCTAACAGACATTTAATATAACCTATTCTAATAGCTTCTATGGCACCATCATCTCAATCGATGGCGGATCAAAGACTTCTGAAATCTAGTTGGTCTCCGGTTCAGAGACGAGGGAGGGAAGGAGAGAAGCAGAGGCGGCAGGCAGGCAAGCAGAGGCAGAACAGGAGGGAGGGAAAGAAGGAGGGAAGGAGAGAGTGGGTTACCTTAGAGAGGTAGGCAGGCAAGCAGAGGCAGGACAGGAGGGAGGGAAACAGGGAGGGAAGGAGGGAAGGAGAGAGTGGGTTACCTTAGAGAGGTAGGCAGGCAGGCAGAGGCAGGGCAGGAGGGAGGAAGAGGGATGGAATGAGGGAAGAAGAGAGAGTGGGTTACCTTATTCTACCTTAACTTAAGCTAATGTACCTTACCTTACATATTAGCTTACCTTACTATGCCTTTATCTTACCTTATCCTTACTAATCCTACTTTTCTTACCTTAACTTGCATTTGCTGGGCTATCTTATCCGAACATACTTTACCTTAACTTAGGCTACACTGTCGCCTCTCTTGCTTTACTTTACCCAATCTTTTCATATTCCCTTCCCAACCTTACCTCGGCTTATCTTTTTTACTTTACCTACCTTGCCTTGCCTTGCCTTACCATATCTTGCCTTGCCTTACCTTATCTTGCCTTGCCTATACCTTGCCTTGCCTTACCTTATCTTGGCTTGCCTTGCTGTCACGACCCTGTCTGCTCTCTCGTGGCGTCGAGAATCGTGACGTGATCTTTTCTCAAGCCGAAAGGGAGTTTTCGAGTTTTAATGAAATCAAATGACTGATCTATCTACAACGTCTGAGAATCACTCTCTGTTAATTGACCTAGATGAAAAGTTCTTTCGGTTCTGCCAATGTTCGGTTGTTGCTATGTTCGCCAGAGTGATCTCTCGAGTGAGACCTAACCGTTCCTTATATACAGTGAAACCTAATTGCCTACTCGAGATTACGATCTTATGGCATCTACCAGATGTCCCTATCATTATTCTATTAATTGGGTGTCAATCGTTCATTAGGGTGCTGAGCGTTCATTAGTGGCGGCCGGCGGATGGGTCTCAGCTTCGTTGATGAAGTCCCGTTATTCATTCGTTCCGGCAGGTTCGTCGGATGCGTGACGAATGGCGTCTCTTTGCCGTCATTAGCGCTATGCGTCGTCGTTCTTGCGTGGCCTTCCGATCGTCATCATCTGGGTTGTCTGCTGCAGTAGCGATGAGTCGAGGGGAGTCTGACACGGCCGTGACATCACCTCCCACCCCAAGACGATGACGGATATCGTAGATCTTCGTCATCGACCGGCTCCAGCGTCGCAGTCCAAGACGTTCGTGTCCCCAGAACAGAAAGAATACACAACTACATTAACTACGGTTATATACAATCGACGGGATTTGACCCTCGCTGCGACTGGGTCGCCTTCTCAATCCTCATTCAAATCCGGGACAAGGAATCAGCTGCGATATTCTTGTGCCCTGAAAGATAATGGGAATCAAGATTAAGTCCCCGCAAAACCAGCGTCCATTGAACTGGCCTTGAACCTTTTGTTCGGATCCAGTATAATGATATCAGGACCAGTGACAGGGCCTACAAAAGAAGTTTTACGTTCAGTGAAATCATACTTCTGAAGTTCTAATGTTAAGCCAGAGTACTGATTCGTCTGGTGAAACTTTTCTAAGTGAACCAGATAATCGGGCCCAGTCCTTGAATCCGCCGACATGTCGTCGACAACCGGTTCCGTGATGTTCCGTCCGGGTCGCTGGATCCTAGTCGTACGTTGTTCGAGATCGGACAGGTGTCTGCACTTACGCTCCATCAAGGGGCGGTAACCGGGGGTATTAGGAAATACACCAGAGTACCATCCAGCACAGCGAACAGCTGTTGCCTCTCCTCTCCGTCTAATAACGCCACCTTGAGGAGGTCTACCTGCGTACTCGGTTGCGCCTCGGTTACTAGAGGCCGCTTCAGTCCCTGTACCTTACCAAACCCACTGTCACCATCAAACAGCACCGAGCAGGTATTTACCCTAGCTCGCTCGATACGTTAACCAAACTTCTTGCTCGGCTCGGTCTGAGCGTTCTCCTGCCTAGAGTCTTCCTTTTCCACACCGACGGGATCGCGTTCCGGCGGACTGATTTCAATTAGCTCTCCTCTGTCCGTTCCTCCCTCGCCCTCTGGCGACAATTTACTATCCTTGAGGTCGATCCTTACTCCCTCTGTCGCCTCCACTACTGCCGCCGCCTGGGGAGCGTTGCCGACCTCATTGGTCGGGTCTGAGACGCCGTCCTTATCGCGTTCGCCGGTTCCGACCGGCGGTGCGTGGTGCCGCGAGGTGTTAAGTAGAAGCCCTACGACGCTAGGCGTTAATATAACGGCTTCATTGAGTTCAGGTACAGCCGCACACCAAATTCTCACATCGGGTTCGTTGTCCGTACTCCTCTTTCGGCCTTTTACGACCGGCTTCACGTGGAGCCTGACTAAGTTTGCCCGTTGTGTCTTTCCCTGCAAACCGAACAATTCCACTTGCCCCTCTGCCTTTAAGTTCAAGGGCCGCACTATCGACTCCCGGATGCAGCAAATTTCTGCTCCTCCGTCAATAAGTGCGCTTTGCTCAGGCAGGTGTTCGATTTGGATGTCTACGTAACTACGGATATGAAGCGCCTCTGCATCAATGTACGGTCTCCCTATATCAACCTCTGTTTCCTTCTCACTTACCTTGCCTTTCGTTCTCTTGGTGCGTATGTCTGTCTGTCCAGGTCTCTCGCTATCGGGTATCAAGTTGCCTTGGTAATTACTCGCCCTCGGCTTGGGCTGGCGCGCGGGGTTATAAATGGGGTTGATCATCTTGCAAGCGCTGACCCGTGCCTGTTTCTTATCTCCGCCTTGGGGTTTCGGATTCTTACAGTCCTTACGAGTATGCCCGTATCCCCCGCACCCGAAGCACAGGCCTTTTCGCATGGCTTCCTCTCTAGAGCCCTGATTTTCCGTTATTACCTCATTCTTACCCTCAGTTTCCTCTATCTTGGGATTGGGGCTGAATGGGATCTGATCATCTGTCCGGTTGCCATTATGTGATGTTACCCTACCAGACCTGAATGGCTCCCCGCTCATACTGTGTGAGGCCATATAATTATCTACCGTGTTCGCTAGTGCGTCATGGCTAAGCCAATCCTCCTTTTCCTGCGCTAGAACAAAATCTAAGCAGCCTTTAGGAATCAGTTCCTTTATTCTATCTGCGCAGAGCAGACTTATGAGTTTGTCAAACTCGTTCGTGATTTGACGACTACGTAAATAATACATCAGGGTGTTGCGTAATTTGGAAGCGAATATAGTGTAAGTTTCGTCTGATACCTTACGCATCGTGTAAAATTTTTCTCTTAAGTGAATAGAACTAATTTTGAACTCCTTTAACAAAAACTGTTTTAGACCTTCGTAGTCGTCTAACTGCTCGCGTGCCAGGCGGGCTGTTAAGGTCTTAGCTTTTTCGTTAAGATTCGCTAGTAGCAGTTTAGCCCTCACATCATCATCTACTTCATACACTTCAAAAAGGTTGTCCATGTGATCGAAGTAACCGGGTATTTCAGCCGTATCTTGTGGGAATTTCCACAAAACACTTTTCATGATTTCCCCAACCGCTTCGTACGATTAGCCAGAGAATATTTAAAATTCCGATCTTCGTCTCTCTGCTGACGTTCTCTCTCTTCCCTCAATCTTCGTTCCGCTCGTTCCTCTTCCCTTAACTGTAGTTCCCTTTCCCTTAACCTCCTCTCCTCTTCTCTCGTTTTCCTCTCCTCCTCTCTCGCTTTCCATTCTTCTTCCTCTCGCCTTCGCTGGCGCTCCTTCTCTTCTTCTCTCGTTTTCCTCTCCTCTTCTCTCGCTTTCCTCTCCTCCTCGTACTTCCTCATTTCGAATTCGAACCTCTGTCGCTGGAGCTCAAATTCTGGATCTACGGTTATATATTTAGGTGGTGTCACACGAACACCCTCGAGCCTCTTATCTTGCCCACCAGCCACTTGCTTGGCCCATTCCTCCATGAGTTGGGTTCGATCCATGGTATGGACCGCCTCCTCCTCCAAATCTGCCCTAAGCAAATATACCTTAAGGCGCTCGCTCGACATCTTTTTAATCTCGGCCTGTTTTTCAGGCGTTAAAGAATCCATGGCCCAAGAAAAGAATAGACGTTCAGAGAAGATGCGAGTTAAATAAGAGCAATGCAAAAGAATGCAATTCAATCAACTCTCTAGAACGACAAGTACCAAGGAACAATTGTCCAGAAAGATCAAAAGTTCAATCGGAAGCAATTGACTAGAAGACAAAAGATCCAAAAGTTTCTATCAGACTCAAATCAAAAAAAGATTCTGTCAGAATCGATACCCAATCAAAAAGGTTCTATCAGAGACCAAATCGAAAAGGTTCTATCAGACTCAACACTAGCACGTATCGCAGCCAAATCTCGGCCCGTGATTGCCACTCCTGACCATTCGATTGAACCCAGTCAACAGCGAAGAGTCTTACCCGTTCGTCTGCTGTCTGCCGGTTCTTCTGTTCGGTGCTGTGTTGACGCCTGTCGTTTTCTCGTCGGTTCGTTCCTCCGAGAATCGTCTCGTTCCGTTGCTGGATCGTCAGTTGCTCGTTCCTCCGATGATCGTCTCGTTCCGTTGTCGGATCGTCAGTTGCTCGTTCCTCCGAGGAGCGTCGGTTGATCTTCTCTCCGCGTTGATCGGTTCCCTTATCGGCTCGTATGGAGTAAGGCTGGTTGCTGGGTAGCTTCGCCGCCTTGCTCGAATCTGAAATAACTGAAATTTCAAAGTTTCAGTTTCACAATCAATCCCACTTCTGACACCAAAAATGTCACGACCCTGTCTGCTCTCTCGTGGCGTCGAGAATCGTGACGTGATCTTTTCTCAAGCCGAAAGGGAGTTTTCGAGTTTTAATGAAATCAAAGGACTGATCTATCTACAAAGTCTGAGAATCACTCTCTGTTAATTGGCCTAGATGAAAAGTTCTTTCGGTTCTGCCAATGTTCGGTCGTTGCTATGTTCGCCAGAGTGATCTCTCGAGTAAGACCTAACCGTTCCTTATATACAGTGAAACCTAATTGCCTACTCGAGATTACGATCTTATGGCATCTACCAGATGTCTCTATCATTATTCTATTAATTGGGTGTCAATCGTTCATTAGGGTGCTGAGCGTTCATTAGTGGCGGCCGGCGGATGGGTCTCAGCTTCGTTGATGAAGTCCCGTTATTCATTCGTTGCGGCAGGTTCGTCGGATGCGTGACGAATGGCGTCTCTTTGCCGTCATTAGCGCTATGCGTCGTCGTTCTTGCGTGGCCTTCCGATCGTCATCATCTGGGTTGTCTGCTGCAGTAGCGATGAGTCGAGGGGAGTCTGACACGGCCGTGACACTTGCCTTACCTTGGCTTGCCTTGCCTTACCTTGCCTTACCTTACCTTGCCTTGCCTTACTTTCTTAGGCTAACTTATCCCACTTTACCTCACACTAGGTTACCATACCTTACCTTGTCATTCATTCATTGCACTGAATTCTGTGGTGTTTACCTTAAAATTACACGTTTCCTGAGACAGTTCGGACGCACTGTCGCACAACCCGGATGAACACTTCTGCTGCTCGCTGTTGGCGATTCACTGTGACTGGAAGTGCTGTGGTTTTCCAGGTGGTGACTTCTTCTTCACAGTGGCCCACCCCATGCAACCCTGTGGCTTGGATTTTCATGGATGTTTTGATGCGAAGTGTCCTTTGACATAGTTGCAAGTGGCTTTTGACGATGCACAAGTGAATTTTCGACTTTATTGTTGACTCGAGGTGAATCTTGCGTCGATATCCTGGCAGCGATACCAGACACTCTACAGAGAATGGAACAAACGTAAGGTCTCACATAACTTAAGGTAAGTTAGAAAAGGAGAAATACGGTATCTGAGAGTGTATGTACTCTAAGTTTGTTTGTTGTTGTTGGTGGCAACAAAAATGATTGATTGATTGAAATAGAAAAGACAAAGTTGAAGAACAACAGTTGCTTAAGCTAACCCAGGGAAGCAATCAAGGGCATGAAGAATTTGTGACTTCATTTTGTAGCCTCTTAATTTTATTATCTTACCTCACCTTAGCTTTGCTTAACTTATGTTAACTCGTGCATCACCTTGGCTTTCTGTAACTTAACCTTGACTTCATTGCCTAATCTCACCATAACCTCATTACCTTATCTTGCTCGTCAAATCTTGCCTTACTTCATCTTAACTTGCCCTCACCTCGTGACCTTACCTTACCTTACCTAAGTGCTGAAGTTTAAAGGTTATTAGCACATTTCTTAGGCTACTTTTCGGCACAAGCATGAACCAATATACCAGATCCTGAATTCCTCGAAACTCAATCAACCTACCTTTCATTCTGTTTCTGTTATCAATTCTCCAAACTTCTCTGTTGATGTAGTCATTTATTTCTCCAACAAATGGCAGTTTGGAGATAAGTTGTAGAAGTTTAACAACAGTCACTATTGACAGCTTTCCAGCATTCAAAAGATTTCCAGCTTTCCAGATTTCAAAAGATTTCCAGCTTTCCAGATTTCAAATGATTTCCAGCTTTCCAGCTTTCAAATGATTTCCAGCTTTCAAATAATTTCCAGCTTTCAAATGATCTTCACCTTGATGGCTCTTTTGATGGCCTTGATGGCTCTTTTGATGGCCTTGATGGCTCTTTTGATGGCCTTGATGGCTCTTTTGATGGCCTTGATGGCTCTTTTGATGGCCTTGATGGCTCTTTTGATGGCCTTTGACGGCTCTTTTGATGTTATACAGAAAAATAAAATATTAAATATTGCAAAACACCTTTCAAAACAATTAGTACTAGGCTCTGGCTCTCTCATTAGATTAAAACAGTAACCATTGCCAAATACCATTCAAAACAATTAATACTAGGCTCTGGCTCTCTCATTAGATTAAAACAGTAACCACTGCCAAATACCATTCAAAACAATTAGTACTAGGCTTGGGCTCTCTCATTAGATTAAAACAGTAACCACTGCCAAATACCATTCAAAACAATTAATACTAGGCTCTGGCTCTCTCATTAGATTAAAACAGTAACCACTGCCAAATACCATTCAAAACAATTAATACTAGGCTTTGGCTCTCTCATTAGATTAAAACAGTAACCACTGCCAAATACCATTCAAAACAATTATTACTAGGCTTTGGCTCTCTCATTAGATTAAAACAGTAACCATTGCCAAATACCATTCGAAACAGTTAGTACTAGGCTTTGACTCTCTCATTAGATTAAAACAGTTACCATTGCCAAATACCATTCAAAACAATTAATACTAGGCTCTGGCTCTCTCATTAGATTAAAACAGTAACCATTGCCAAATACCATTCAAAACAATTAGTACTAGGCTTGGGCTCTCTCATTAGATTAAAACAGTTACCATTGCCAAATACCATTCGAAACAATTAGTACCAGGCTTTGGCTCTCTCATTAGATTAAAACAGTAACCACTGCCAAATACCATTCAAAACAATTAATACTAGGCTTTGGCTCTCTCATTAGATTAAAACAGTAACCACTGCCAAATACCATTCGAAACAGTTAGTACCAGGTTTTGGCTCTCTCATTAGATTAAAACAGTAACCACTGCCAAATACCATTCAAAACAATTAATACTAGGCTCTGGCTCTCTCATTAGATTAAAACAGTAACCACTGCCAAATACCATTCAAAACAATTAATACTAGGCTTTGGCTCTCTCATTAGATTAAAACAGTAACCATTGCCAAATACCTTCAAAACAATTAGTACTAGGCTTGGGCTCTCTCATTAGATTAAAACAGTTACCATTGCCAAATACCATTCGAAACAATTAGTACCAGGCTTTGGCTCTCTCATTAGATTAAAACAGTAACCACTGCCAAATACCATTCAAAACAATTAATACTAGGCTTTAGCTCTCTCATTAGATTAAAACAGTAACCACTGCCAAATACCATTCGAAACAATTAGTACCAGGCTTTGGCTCTCTCATTAGATTAAAACAGTAACCACTGCCAAATACCATTCAAAACAATTAATACTAGGCTCTGGCTCTCTCATTAGATTAAAACAGTAACCACTGCCAAATACCATTCAAAACAATTAGTACTAGGCTTGGGCTCTCTCATTAGATTAAAACAGTTACCATTGCCAAATACCATTCGAAACAATTAGTACCAGGCTTTGCCTCTCTCATTAGATTAAAACAGTAACCACTGCCAAATACCATTCGAAACAATTATTACTAGGCTTTGGCTCTCTCATTAGATTAAAACAGTAACCATTGCCAAATACCATTCGAAACAGTTAGTACTAGGCTTTGACTCTCTCATTAGATTAAAACAGTTACCATTGCCAAATACCATTCAAAACAATTAATACTAGGCTCTGGCTCTCTCATTAGATTAAAACAGTCACCATTGCCAAATACCATTCGAAACAATTAGTACCAGGCTTTGGCTCTCTCATTAGATTAAAACAGTAACCACTGCCAAATAGCATTCGAAACAATTAGTACCAGGCTTTGGCTCTCTCATTAGATTAAAACAGTAACCACTGCCAAATACCATTCGAAACAATTAGTACCAGGCTTTGGCTCTCTCATTAGATTAAAACAGTAACCACTGCCAAATACCATTCGAAACAATTAGTACCAGGCTTTGGCTCTCTCATTAGATTAAAACAGTTACCACTGCCAAATACCATTCGAAACAATTAGTACCAGGTTTTGGCTCTCTCATTAGATTAAAACAGTAACCACTGCCAAATACCATTCGAAACAGTTAGTACTAGGTTTTGGCTCTCTCATTAGATTAAAACAGTAACCACTGCCAAATACCATTCGAAACAATTAGTACCAGGCTTTGGCTCTCTCATTAGATTAAAACAGTAACCACTGCCAAATACCATTTGAAACAATTAGTACCAGGCTTTGGCTCTCTCATTAGATTAAAACAGTAACCACTGCCAAATACCATTCGAAACAATTAGTACCAGGCTTTGGCTCTCTCATTAGATTAAAACAGTAACCACTGCCAAATACCATTCGAAACAATTAGTACCAGGCGTTGGCTCTCGCATTAGATTAAAACAGTTACCACTGCCAAATACCATTCGAAACAATTAGTACCAGGTTTTGGCTCTCTCATTAGATTAAAACAGTAACCACTGCCAAATACCATTCGAAACAGTTAGTACTAAGTTTTGGCTCTCTCATTAGATTAAAACAGTTACCACTGCCAAATACCATTCGAAACAATTAGTACCAGGCTTTGGCTCTCTCATTAGATTAAAACAGTAACCACTGCCAAATACCATTCGAAACAATTAGTACTAGGCTCTGGCTCTCTCATTAGATTAAAACAGTAACCATTGCCAAATACCATTCGAAACAATTAGTACCAGGCTTTGGCTCTCTCATTGAATTAAAACAGTAACCAATGCCAAATACCATTCGAAACAATTAGTACCAGGCTTTGGCTCTCTCATTAGATTAAAACAGTCACCATAGCCAAATACCATTCAAAACAATTAATACTAGGCTTTGGCTCTCTCATTAGATTAAAACAGTCACCATTGCCAAATACCATTCAAAACAATTAATACCAGGCTTTGGCTCTCTCATTAGATTAAAACAGTCACCATTGCCAAATACCATTCGAAACAATTAATACTAGGCTTTGGCTCTCTCATTAGATTAAAACAGTAACCACTGCCAAATACCATTCAAAACAATTAATACTAGGCTTTGGCTCTCTCATTAGATTAAAACAGTAACCATTGCCAAATACCATTCGAAACAATTAGTACCAGGCTTTGGCTCTCTCATTAGATTAAAACAGTAACCACTGCCAAATACCATTCGAAACAATTAGTACCAGGCTTTGGCTCTCTCATTAGATTAAAACAGTAACCACTGCCAAATACCATTCAAAACAATTAGTACCAGGCTTTGGCTCTCTCATTAGATTAAAACAGTTACCACTGCCAAATACCATTCGAAACAATTAGTACCAGGCTTTGGCTCTCTCATTAGATTAAAACAGTAACCACTGCCAAATACCATTCGAAACAGTTAGTACTAGGTTTTGGCTCTCTCATTAGATTAAAACAGTTACCACTGCCAAATACCATTCGAAACAATTAGTACCAGGCTTTGGCTCTCTCATTAGATTAAAACAGTAACCACTGCCAAATACCATTCGAAACAATTAGTACTAGGCTTTGGCTCTCTCATTAGATTAAAACAGTCACCATTGCCAAATACCATTCGAAACAGTTAGTACTAAGTTTTGGCTCTCTCATTAGATTAAAACAGTAACCATTGCCAAATACCATTCGAAACAATTAGTACCAGGCTTTGGCTCTCTCATTGAATTAAAACAGTAACCAATGCCAAATACCATTCGAAACAATTAGTACCAGGCTTTGGCTCTCTCATTAGATTAAAACAGTAACCATTGCCAAATACCATTCAAAACAATTAATACTAGGCTTTGGCTCTCTCATTAGATTAAAACAGTCACCATTGCCAAATACCATTCGAAACAATTAGTACTAGGCTTTGGCTCTCTCATTAGATTAAAACAGTAACCATTGCCAAATACCATTCGAAACAGTTAGTACCAGGCTTTGGCTCTCTCATTAGATTAAAACAGTAACCACTGCCAAATACCATTCGAAACAATTAGTACCAGGCTTTGGCTCTCTCATTAGATTAAAACAGTACCAGGCTTTGGCTCTCTCATTAGATTAAAACAGTTACCACTGCCAAATACCATTCGAAACAATTAGTACCAGGCTTTGGCTCTCTCATTAGATTAAAACAGTAACCACTGCCAAATACCATTCGAAACAATTAGTACCAGGCTTTGGCTCTCTCATTAGATTAAAACAGTAACCACTGCCAAATACCATTCGAAACAATTAGTACCAGGCGTTGGCTCTCGCATTAGATTAAAACAGTTACCACTGCCAAATACCATTCGAAACAATTAGTACCAGGTTTTGGCTCTCTCATTAGATTAAAACAGTAACCACTGCCAAATACCATTCGAAACAGTTAGTACTAAGTTTTGGCTCTCTCATTAGATTAAAACAGTTACCACTGCCAAATACCATTCGAAACAATTAGTACCAGGCTTTGGCTCTCTCATTAGATTAAAACAGTAACCACTGCCAAATACCATTCGAAACAATTAGTACTAGGCTCTGGCTCTCTCATTAGATTAAAACAGTAACCATTGCCAAATACCATTCGAAACAATTAGTACCAGGCTTTGGCTCTCTCATTGAATTAAAACAGTAACCAATGCCAAATACCATTCGAAACAATTAGTACCAGGCTTTGGCTCTCTCATTAGATTAAAACAGTCACCATAGCCAAATACCATTCAAAACAATTAATACTAGGCTTTGGCTCTCTCATTAGATTAAAACAGTCACCATTGCCAAATACCATTCAAAACAATTAATACCAGGCTTTGGCTCTCTCATTAGATTAAAACAGTCACCATTGCCAAATACCATTCGAAACAATTAATACTAGGCTTTGGCTCTCTCATTAGATTAAAACAGTAACCACTGCCAAATACCATTCAAAACAATTAATACTAGGCTTTGGCTCTCTCATTAGATTAAAACAGTAACCATTGCCAAATACCATTCGAAACAATTAGTACCAGGCTTTGGCTCTCTCATTAGATTAAAACAGTAACCACTGCCAAATACCATTCGAAACAATTAGTACCAGGCTTTGGCTCTCTCATTAGATTAAAACAGTAACCACTGCCAAATACCATTCGAAACAATTAGTACCAGGCTTTGGCTCTCTCATTAGATTAAAACAGTTACCACTGCCAAATACCATTCGAAACAATTAGTACCAGGCTTTGGCTCTCTCATTAGATTAAAACAGTAACCACTGCCAAATACCATTCGAAACAGTTAGTACTAGGTTTTGGCTCTCTCATTAGATTAAAACAGTTACCACTGCCAAATACCATTCGAAACAATTAGTACCAGGCTTTGGCTCTCTCATTAGATTAAAACAGTAACCACTGCCAAATACCATTCGAAACAATTAGTACTAGGCTTTGGCTCTCTCATTAGATTAAAACAGTCACCATTGCCAAATACCATTCGAAACAGTTAGTACTAAGTTTTGGCTCTCTCATTAGATTAAAACAGTAACCATTGCCAAATACCATTCGAAACAATTAGTACCAGGCTTTGGCTCTCTCATTGAATTAAAACAGTAACCAATGCCAAATACCATTCGAAACAATTAGTACCAGGCTTTGGCTCTCTCATTAGATTAAAACAGTAACCATTGCCAAATACCATTCAAAACAATTAATACTAGGCTTTGGCTCTCTCATTAGATTAAAACAGTCACCATTGCCAAATACCATTCGAAACAATTAGTACTAGGCTTTGGCTCTCTCATTAGATTAAAACAGTAACCATTGCCAAATACCATTCGAAACAGTTAGTACCAGGCTTTGGCTCTCTCATTAGATTAAAACAGTAACCACTGCCAAATACCATTCGAAACAATTAGTACCAGGCTTTGGCTCTCTCATTAGATTAAAACAGTTACCATAGCCAAATACCATTCGAAACAATTAGTACCAGGCTCTGGCTCTCTCATTAGATTAAAACAGTCACCATAGCCAAATACCATTCAAAACAATTAATACTAGGCTTTGGCTCTCTCATTAGATTAAAACAGTCACCATTGCCAAATACCATTCGAAACAATTAGTACTAGGCTTTGGCTCTCTCATTAGATTAAAACAGTCACCATAGCCAAATACCCTTCGAAACAATTAATACTAGGCTTTGGCTCTCTCATTAGATTAAAACAGTAACCATTGCCAAATACCATTCGAAACAATTAGTACCAGGCTTTGGCTCTCTCATTAGATTAAAACAGTAACCATTGCCAAATACCATTCGAAACAGTTAGTACTAGGCTCTGGCTTTCTCATTAGATTAAAACAGTTACCACAGCCAAATACCATTCGAAACAATTAGTACCAGGCTTTGCCTCTCTCATTAGATTAAAACAGTAACCACTGCCAAATACCATTCGAAACAATTAGTACAAGGCTCTGGCTCTCTCATTAGATTAAAATAGTAACCATTGCAAATACCATTCAAAACAATTAATACTAGGCTTTGGCTCTCTCATTAGATTAAAACAGTCACCATTGCCAAATACCATTCGAAACAATTAGTACCAGGCTTTGGCTCTCTCATTAGATTAAAACAGTTACCACTGCCAAATAGCATTCGAAACAATTACTACCAGGCTTTGGCTCTCTCATTAGATTAAAACAGTTACCACTGCCAAATACCATTCGAAACAATTACTACCAGGCTTTGGCTCTCTCATTAGATTAAAACAGGAACAATTGCCAAATACCATTCGAAACAGTTAGTACTAGGTTTTGGCTCTCTCATTAGATTAAAACAGTAACCATTGCCAAATACCATTCGAAACAATTAGTACTAGGCTTTGGCTCTCTCATTGAATTAAAACAGTAACCATTGCCAAATACCATTCGAAACAATTAATACTAGGCTTTGGCTCTCTCATTAGATTAAAACAGTAACAATTGCCAAATACCATTCGAAACAGTTAGTACTAGGCTTTGGCTCTCTCATTGAATTAAAACAGTAACCATTGCCAAATACCATTCGAAACAATTAGTATCAGGCTTTGGCTCTCTCATTAGATTACAACAGTAACCATTGCCAAATACCATTCGAAACAATTATTACTAGGCTTTGGCTCTCTCATTAGATTAAAACAGTAACCATTGCCAAATACCATTCGAAACAATTAGTACCAGGCTTTGGCTCTCTCATTAGATTAAAACAGTTACCACTGCCAAATACCATTCGAAACAATTACTACCAGGCTTTGGCTCTCTCATTAGATTAAAACAGTTACCATTGCCAAATACCATTCGAAACAATTAGTACCAGGCTTTGGCTCTCTCATTAGATTAAAATAGTAACCATTGCCAAATACCATTCAAAACAATTAGTACTAGGCTTTGGCTCTCCCTAAACATGTATAGAAATTAATAAAACAAGTTGCCAAATACCTTTTGAAACGACTAATACTAGGTCTGTGGTGTTGTCGGAACTTGGAGAACAACAATGAACTCTGAGTCTCTCTCTCAGAAAATCTCTCAGAAAATCTCTCTCAGTAAATCTCTGTCAATCTCAGTGACACCAAAACAGATGGACGAAGTCATTTGGAGAAACGCAGCTTCCTCATCACCCATCGGAACGGCCTCATGAAGGTGCTCGTCTCATCGTCATCTGACCTTTGAGGAATGATGTTGTAGGTCTCGATGTCTTCCAAAATCCACAGGAGTGACGGATCGACGAACCCGGCACATCCTTCAACTGCATCCATGTCCGGATATCCTTCTGAATCGAGGGGAAGACGACTAACCTCTTCTCGGCGAGGAGGGACGTTTCTTGCAGACTCACGGGGCAGATCCTCTGGAGCTTCTGGGCTGCTCCAGTCATCATGTGGAGAAACATCGCAGGAGTGTGGCCTGTCATCTGTGTCATCATCGCTGCATCTGTCAGCAGCAGCAGCAACAGCAGCAGCAGTCGAAACTGCAACAAAAGCTGTTAGGCTGCTAACATCGTCAACGTCCTCAACAGAATCAGGCCAGCCTACCTCGACTCGCGCAGAGCAGCTGTCTCCTCGTCGGTAGTCCGGTGGCACGAGGAAAACTTCCTGAAGAACGTCCGACCGCCATGTATCTAGCAGAGAGCAGCTGTCTTCTCTTCGGAAGTCCGGTGGCACGAGGAAAACTTCCTGAAGAACGTCCGACCGCCATGTATCTAGCAGAGAGCAGCTGTCTTCTCTTCGGAAGTCCGGTGGCACGAGGAAAACTTCCTGAAGAACGTCCGACCGCCATGTATCTAGCAGAGAGCAGCTGTCTTCTCTTCGGAAGTCCGGTGGCACGAGGAAAACTTCCTGAAGAACGTCCGACCGCCATGTATCTAGCAGAGAGCAGCTGTCTTCTCTTCGGAAGTCCGGTGGCACGAGGACAACTTCCTGAAGAACGTCCGACCGCCATGTATCTAGCAGACAGCAGCTGTCTTCTCTTCGGAAGTCCGGTGGCACGAGGACAACTTCCTGAAGAACGCCTGACTTCTCTGGCATTACGACGATTTCGGCTACCTCGATTTGCGCGTCGCAGGATTTGGCATCTGCGCCAACTGTGGAAACCTCTGCAGCTTCTGGGCTGCTCCAGTCATCATGTGGAGAAACATCGCAGGAGTGTGGCCTGTCATCTGTGTCATTATCGCTGCATCTGTCAGCAGCAACAGCAGCAGCAGTCGAAACTGCAACAAAAGCTGTTAGGCTGCTAACATCGACAACGTCCTCAACAGAATCTGACCGTCCTTCATCGACTTGCGCGTCGCAGGAAAGGGCATCTGCGGGAACTGTGGAAACAACTGCAGCTTCTGGGATGCTCCAGTCATCATGGTGGGAAACGTCGCAGGAATTGGCATCTGTGGCAACATCGCAGGAGTGTGGCCTGTCATCTGTGTCATCATCGCTGCATCTGTCAGCAGCAGCAGCAACAGCAGCAGCAGTCGAAACTGCAACAAAAGCTGTCGGGCTGCTAACATCGACAACGTCCTCAACAGAATCTGACCGTCCTTCCTCGACTTGCGCGTCGCAGGAAAGGGCATCTGCGCCAACTGTGGAAACCTCTGCAGCTTCTGGGCTGCTCCAGTCATCATGTGGAGAAACATCGCAGGAGTGTGGCCTGTCATCTGTGTCATCATCGCTGCATCTGTCAGCAGCAACAGCAGCAGCAGTCGAAACTGCAACAAAAGCTGTCGGGCTGCTAACATCGACAACGTCCTCAACAGAATCTGACCGTCCTTCCTCGACTTGCGCGTCGCAGGAAAGGGCATCTGAAACGTCGGAATCTGTGGCAACATCGCAGGAGTGTGGCCTGTCATCTGTGTCATCATCGCTGCATCTGCCAGCAGCAACAGCAGCAGCAGTCGAAACTGCAACAAAAGCTGTTAGGCTGCTAACATCGTCAACGTCCTCAACAGAATCAGGCCAGCCTACCTCGACTCGCGCAGAGCAGCTGTCTCCTCGTCGGTAGTCCGCAGGAACGACGCCGATTTCGTCCAGATCATCACAGCGGTCTTGCTCGATTGGCAGAGAGCAGCTGACTTCTCTTCGGAAGTCCGGTGGCACGAGGAAAACTTCCTGAAAAACGCCTGACCGCCATGTATCTAGCAGTGAGCAGCTGTCTCCTCTTCCGAGGTTCGCTGGGACGAGGACAACTTCCCGAAGAACGTCCGACCGGCATGCCTCGACTGGTAGATGGCGGCAGTCTTCTCTTCGGTACTTCTCTGGCATTACGACGGTTTCGGCTAACTCGAAGTCCTTTTCTTCGACCGGAACCACGCAACGACAAGAGAATCGCCGGAATAGACGATGGAGCATTACAAGTGTAATAAAATCCAAAGAGATAAATCCAAAAATCGCAGAGAAGATCGTTCGAAATTCGCAAATCGCTGAGAAAATCTCTAGAATCCAAATTTCGAATCAATCGCAAGAGACAATGACAGTGACGTCAGATACTTAAACATTTATGAGGTAAAGAAATGACGTCATTATATGAGCGCTCTCTTCAGCGAAATAATTTGCTCATTTTGATAATTTTAATACTCTAATTGTTCAGTGGCAATAATATTAACAACTGAAATAATAATAATAATAATAATAATAATAATAATAATAATAATAATATGAACATGAACAGAAATGATGATGACGACGACGACGATGATGAATTATTCTAAAAGAATATTTATTTTCGTTATTCTAATATAAATTAGAAATTAATTAGATATTTAATGTTTCTGATCTAATTAAGATAGACTTTATTCTATATAGAATAATTATTTCACTTTTAGGGTTTAGTTGCTGAAGGATTATTTCTACCTCGGCTATAAATCATTATGTTAATTAATCTTATCTAAATTATCTTGTAATTTATAGGCCTATATTTAATTAATTGGATCTAATTAAGTTACAATTTAATTAATCTAATCTAATCGAAATCATTCATAAGAAAATATTTGGATTTTCTTGTCATCAACTGGAAATAATTATGTCAGGGACTAGAATTTATTTTATGTCATTATTAGGCATATTTCTTCTTAAACGTAATCAACACGGACGGACGGACGGACGGACGGACGGACGGACGGACGGATCCATCGATCCATCGATCCATCGATCCATCGATAGATCGATCCATCGATCGATAGATCGATCCATCGATCGATAGATCGATCCATCGATCCATCGATTGATCCATCGATCGATCGATGGATCGATGGATGGGTACCGATGAAGGTAACAATCGATGAGGCTTCATAACAAAGCGAAGAAAAGCAAATTCATCATCATCATCAATCATCATCATCTTCACACCGTCATTTATTGTCAGACAGTTATGTTGAAGAGGATTCAAGAAGCAGCCACGGTAGATAATTCACAGAGTCTTTATACTCCAGTGTCTGCTGCTCTTAGACACCAATTTCAACGGTGTGAAACTCACGGACTGCATGCGACACTTCTCGGCTATTTTTAGCCTCCATCGGTCACCCTAGGGGTGAAATTTTAACACGTTCAGCCATGAACGTGTTGAAATCATGAGTTTCTTGACCCGAGGCCTTGCTATGCCAGACCATTGATTTCGGGTCGTATACTTTCGACCGCAGACTATGAATACTTTACGCGAGAAAGTTGTCTACAACGTCAAAATGGTAATCATATTTCCTCAGGGAGTTTCGGGAGGGGTGGCTTGTATATGGGGTGGGTGGGTGGGTCAGGAGGGTGATGGCGTGGGGTAATAGAGAGCGATGATGACCTAGCGTGGAGGTGTTAGTTTTGCTTCAGTGTCAAGCGAATCCGGTAGAGGTAAGAGAGGATATCGTATACAGGTGACTAAAAACGAAGACGTTCAGAAGGACACAGCAGGACACGTAGACTGATAGACAGACGGTCAAGATACGGTCAAGATACACAGAGATTGAGACACAGACAAGAGACACGGAGAAAGAGATACAGAGATATGAATAGAGTACCTCTAACACTATCATAATCGTAACCGAAACTCCCTGAGCAAATACTATTAGCAAACAGCTTATTCACAGGCGCTCAGTCAAAACAAAATCGTTAGGCAAGATGGGTTCGGTCCCAGGTCAAGATCCGAGAGGCAGGCAGGCAGGCAGGCAGACAGGCAGGCAGGCAGGCAGGCAGGCAGGCAGGCAGGCAGGCAGGCAGGCAGGCAGGCAGGCAGGCAGTCATAGGGCTAAGGTGGGTGGTGTAACACCATACTGCCGCAAGGCTTCTGAACCGGATGCAAAACCTATCGACTGAAGGCGCACGAAAATTTACCACAGATTTTAAAATCCATAGCCATACGCGTCGACGGCTTATCTAGATTTAGTTTAGATGTGCCTAAAATTTAACTAATATTTGTTTATTGATTGCATTATTATTACGACGCTATAGAAGTTCTAAGATGTTACATTACATTGCGCAGCTTACTTCACGTTGCACGACATTCGCGATTTATAGAAACGACCAGTTGGGAAGCCCTATCCCATCCGGATTCTTCTCTTCTCCTGACCTATCTCGCCGCTCCAGTTCCACACACCATCCGAGGTAGTCGTCTGATTGTTTACCATGCATGACCTTTTTACCTTGAGCTGGAACCGAGCCTGACCTTACCTGCGACCTATCGATTTTGTTTTCTGGCTGAGCACCTGCCCTCTCAAGTCGCTCCAATTCCAAACACTATGCATGAATGTTTACCTTCCTCTTTCACAGATCCTATCCTGACACCCCTTCTTCCTCTTATCTCTCCCTCCTCTCCAACCCCAAACACCATCCCCCATAGCTGCCACGCTGTCTCTCCGTCTCACTTTTGGATCTTGACCTGGAACCGGACCCTTTTGCCTATCGATTCTGTTTTGACTGAGCGCCTGTGAATAAGCTGGTTCCCGCGACTTAGCTTTCGTTGGGCACTGCAGAAATCTCGAGATTACGATTACGATTACCTGCATGACCTTTGAACCGAGGAACCTGGAACTGAGCCTGACCTTGCCTGCGACCTATCGATTTTGTTCTCTGCAATAAGTTGTAAGCAATAAGCTAGTTCCAGCGACCAATTGCGATTAGTCTGGTTCGATCCCCTGAGGTTTGTGAAGAGGGCATGTATACTTAACAATGGCGGCAAATATAGGCGCTTCCGGGTTATAGGTGCGAAGCCAGACCTTAGAAAGTTCGGTTCTGTGTTGGTTGTTTTGCTGACGATGACCGCCTTCATAACGATGGCTTACATCTTCGTTCAGACGAATCCTCCGCGACATATCTTCGGATATTTCAAATTCCGTATATTCACGATTCACTCAAGTTCTGGGATGTACCTAGGTCAGTCGAAAGAGATCTCGCCTCTAAGTCGAAGGATTCATTCAATATCTGGAACCATCCCAAGTCAAACAAAACAGATCTCGCCTCTACGTCGAAGGATTCATTCAATATCTGGAACCATCCCAAGTCAAACAAAACAGATCTCGCCTCTACGTCGAAGGATTCATTCAATATCTGGAACCATCCCAAGTCAAACAAAACAGATCTCGCCTCTACGTCGAAGGACTCCTTCAAGTTCTGGAACCTTCCCAAGTCAAACAAAACAGATCTCGCCTCTACGTCTACGTTCTGGAACCTTCCCAAGTCAGTCGGAACAGACCACGAATCTACTACGAAGAGTTCTTCGATCTGCGGGCCTCGAACTCTGCAAATCCTCTTCTGGCACAGGGAACTCGGCAACCCAGATACGATCAATCTCCCCTGCGGAAGACAATGCGTCTTCACCACTCAAGCGGAGCCACCTTGTATTTCCCTACTCGGTAAAGCTGGTACGTCTGAAACGCCAGCGTCATCTGCATAACCTGACTTCGACTTACGAATTGACATCTGATGTTCCAACGCCCTACTTCGATGGAACCTGTTATGACGACGCTGGGAAGAATGCCATGATGAACGAAACTGAAGTTCGTGATGATTATTAGGTTTCTCCTGTTCGTTCATTCATTCATTCATTCATTCATTCATTCGTTCGTTCATCCATTCATTCATCCACCCATCCACCCACCCATCCATCCACCCATCCATCCATTTATCCATCCATCCATCCTTCCTTTTATCCATCCATCCATCTACCCACCCATCTATTTATCCATCCATCCATCCATCCATCATTCCATCCATCCATCCACCCACCCATCCATCCCTTCAGTCATCCACTCACCCATCCATCCATCCACCCACCCATCCATCCATCGCTCCAGTCATCCACTCACCCATCCATCCATCCACCCATCCATTCATCCATCCATTAATTAATTCAGATAATTAATTAATGAACTTAATTAATTTAATTAATTATGCTCTGTGAATATGTGCAGAGACGTTTACTTCGGGAACTCATTTCCAACAAAACGCGCCCAGTCGCCTGGTTCGTCACTCACTGCTCCACATCGAGCAGAAGGGAACGGTAACATTACCGTCATCATCAGTATCGTCGTCATCGTCATCATTATTATCGTCGTCATTATAATTATCGTCGTCGTCGTCAAATTATCGTCACCATCATCATCTTCACAATCTTTATAACTGTTGTCATCAATACCCTTATATCACATTTCAATCTCCGTAACCGCCCAACAACCACCACCACTTTCCACTTTTCCAGCTGTGTAGTATAATCAGCCATGACCACAGTTTTTCAATGTACCACTGAACTATGACCACTCTTCTCCATTTTCCAGGTGCACGTCCATCCAACCATGACCACCTTTTTTCCACTTTTCCAGCTACGTCTCCCAGCTGCGCCACTACATCCTCGTCGACATTTACGGCGGTTGCAATGACCTTCGCTGCCCTCTGGAAACAACCGGAAATGCCTTCTCCCGATATGACGACCTTCTGGAAAGGCATTACCGCTTCTACCTCTCCTTCGAGAACAGTCTCTGCACCGACTACATCACTGAAAAGTTCTGGCGAGTACTGAACCGTGACGTCTTGCCCATCACGCTTGGCCGCGCCGACTACCGGAAGTACGTGCCGCAAGGAACGTACGTCGACGTACGCGACTTCCGGTCACCGCGCCATCTAGCGGACTACATATGGACGCTGAGCAGAAGGGACGCCCTCTATGCGGTCTTCCTGGAACAAAAACGTCGGCTCAGGTGTACGTCACGGTCGAATGACTTCGCCACAAAGCTGTTCCTACCTGTTTAGTCATGCGGAACGCGAACAGATGACGGATCTTAGTACGCGCTGGAACGTGACAAAGATGTGTCAGACACCGAAGACGTTTTACCGAGGAATTGCCTAAGGTATGGAGAATAAGTAACAGCTAGTCTACGTTGTTTTCGTATCATTCGCGAGATGAAGCCGGCGTTATATCGCCTGTTCTAAATAGACCACGGACGTGTCTAGGGCTTCTATTACACAGATGAACATCAAAAGGCGCTACATAAATGCCAACGGAATTGACTTACAGTATGCCAGTAGTAACAATAAGGAGATGATCACGGTTATACTTCTGCTCAAGAGTTCAAAGTGCGTATCCAGACAATGAAGAGTTCAAAGTTCGTATCCTGACCCTCAAGAGTTCAAAGTTCATATCCTGACAAATGAAGAGTTCAAAGTTTCTATCGTGACCCTCAAGAGTTCAAAGTTCGTATCCTGACCCTCAAGAGTTCTAAGTTCGTATCCTGACAATGAAGAGTTCAAAGTTCATATCCTGACACTCAACAGTTCAAAGTTCATATCCAGACTTCTGCTTTCCTGGACCCATTCAGGATTTTGATCGGCGGCTTCTCCAACGGATTACGATTTTTGACCAGTTTCACTTGAAGCGACCATCGATTGAAGCCTCATGCATTAAAAAATCATTTGATAAGACTACTGAATTCTTTTGACCTGATACTGAGACTTTACATTACTTTCACTCAAAACTGAAAACATTCCTCTTTCACAGATTCTATCCCGACTCTGCTTCTTCCTCTTATCCCTCTTTCCACTCCAATCCCAAACACCACCCACTGTGGCTGTCATGCTGTCTCTCTGCCAGACTCTTGGATCTCGACCTGGACCCAAACACTTTTGCCTATCGATTTTGTTTTGACTGAGCGTCTGTGAATAAGCTGGTCCCTGTGACGTGGCTTTTGTTGGGCGCTGCAGAAATCTCGGGATTACGATAGAAGAGATCATTCACAGATGTTTTGTGCATAATTAAAACTGCGCTATATCGGTTGCAAGGCAAGATTAGATTAGTTGCAAGGCAAGATTAGATTAGTTGCAAGGCAAGATTTGATTAGAAGATACAGCAGAACTGATTAGTTTGATAAAATCAAAAACAAGGTGGTCTAACTGAAGAAGGTTCTTGTAGAGGAAACCAAATTGTTTGCATAATATGCAAATAAATCACCGCTGTTTTAGTTGCCAACCTTTTTAAAGTCCTTAAAAGATGCTATGTAATTAGCCAGCTACATTCAAACAATGCTAGGTTATCGCTATCAACTTCTTCAACTTGCCTCCATCGAGGTATCGACAGAAAGTTCAGCTAAAATTCAAATTTGACAACGCCAATGCAACACTGGGACAACGATTTCTCACTCAACAGAGTTATTGATCAGTGCACTGCGATTCAAATGCCAGTTGCTAAGATGCGACTTCCTCCACTTCGCTCGCAATCCAACTCCATGATTCCATTTCCAACGCGAAACCTTCCACCGATGCTTGTTCTGCTTCCACCACTACAAACCTTTCAGTGCCATCGAAAGATCCTTAAAGTCATTGGAAATGTGCTCAGATGCATATACAGGGTTAGGCACGGCAGCCAACTGGTTAGAGTGCTCGGCTTCTAACGCAGAGAGTACGGGTTCGATCCCCCCTTGACAGCTACTGTGTAGGGACCTTGAGCAAGTCCTTCACTCACAATTGCTCAGCACCATCGATTGATGCCTGGTCACTAGACAGTGGAGCTTAATAAAATAATATATACCACCCCTTCCAAAAGCCAAGCATAGGTCAACAAGCCCCAGGGGGTTGATATGAGGCTGGAACCATTTGGGGGCATGCAGCACCATAGCTTAACAACTGCACATAATGCTTTAAAACAGGGTTGCCAACAGTTGTTCACACGGAGGTCAGAGCATTTTCAAAGAGCCCTCCAAACAGGCAGACATGGGCATCAGGTGTTAGCGACTCCATTTTCTTAGCCTCGGCTTATGAGTGAGTGGCCAGTCCCCTCCCTCACTGTCAGACCCACCCACCAACACTATATGGTCCACATACCCATTTCATAGCTGAGTTTTCTGGGGGCAGTGTATCCTCCATAGAAACCACATCCTGTAAGCCCCTTGCATACAGAATGAAGAATCAAGCACTCCTTCATCTTCCACAATAATATCGTTACTCAACAGCGTCCCATAGAAACACGTGGACTCCAATCCTCCTCAAAAACAAAACACAATCCATCAGCCCAAGCCTTAATTCTTCCACCACCGCCAACATTACTATATAGTCCCATAAAAAACTGGTGCTGCAAACTGCAGTATCCACGAATCTAGGTAATTTCTATCTCTTTCTCTTCACAGTGCTAGAATTTGTATATGCTGACTCACGAAATGCAAAATAAAATTAGCTGGTGATATTATTTGCAACAGGAGCTATCATTCAAATTAATTTTTAATGATAGCCTGTAAGAACCTAAGCCAATGCTAGCAGTACACCCAGAGTAGTAGGCCTACACTATACACATACACAGCTAAAACTAATGCAAGCAAAGAGGTCTAAAATTACATTATTTTTTAAAAAGCTCTCAGCTTCAGGGGGCAAAACCCCTCTGATCTCCGACCTCCATGTAAGATCGCACTCCACACTCACCGCGTGACCCTGTGCTGAAATCCGGGATTCACCTTTCAACCTAGGTCAAAGAGAAAGGGAAGGAATTTCTTAGACAATAGCAAAATGTTTGGAATGAATCCATGAAATTAATATGAATTTATTATACAATTAAAAAATGTTTTTCAAAGCTCTAAAATGCATAAATTGTCACCATCAAAGAATAAGTAGAGCGAACTTGCACTGCATTCTAGAAAAAGCGAAGGCATAGTCTAAGGCAGATATATACTTTCCAGCTAACACTTTGCAATTCGTTTTTACCATGCTATGCTGCTTCGTATATGTGTATATAACTTGTACAAATGCACAATTCTGTGGAAGTGTTGATAATTTAAAGCAGCAAAAGAAAAAACTCCACAACAGACAAAATAACTAAAATCCTATAAGAAAATAAGTGCACATCTTATGGAAGAAGAAATACACATTCCACGACACAAGTTGGTTTCTCGGCAGGCTCTTTAAAAGGCGCTACATGAATTTTGCAATTACATTACCACATCGGGTGCACATCTGCGAGTTTCTCTCTCAAAGAGGTGTTATCGCAACATCTGCGTGTACAATTACAGTTGTTGTGCAATTAATTACAAAAAGTAATGCAAATTAAAAATGAAGGCATAATTATTTACATACATAAGTCAGTTTGTAACGCATTGGTACTTTGTACTGCTCCAGATACAACATCACTGCATCATGGTACTTTCAACCCCTACATACAACCAGCAGAATGGTCTGGCGTCCCAAGTACCAGCGACACCCACAAGACACATTAAACAATACCAGTAGTACCTTAGCTACAGCACATTTGTGAGGTTCTTAAGATGTGCTATATAAATAGCCAGATACATACATACGTACATACATACATACATACAGTACCAGTACAATACCAGGTATAAGCAATTTTAATTTTAAAAACACAACCGTATTCGGAGTATCGTCTGCTTAAAGAAGTCAGCGTGTCACTTCACACATTTGAGCATCATTCACAGGACTACAAACCTTGGCCCCAACAGCAACATCATATGTAGGACAGGTCAAGTCTGTATAAGATTATTATATGGGCTTCATATATCCCACATAGGACACTGCTTGCTGGTGGGGATCATTCTTAACAAACTAAAACATTATGTAAGCTAGTCAGAAGCACATTTGAGGGGTTATTTAGAGGGCACAGCATATATATATCATAAGCATCTTTGAGGGGTTATTTAGAGGGCACAGCATATATATATATCAGAAGCATCTTTGAGGGGTTATTTAGAGGGCACTATATAAATGTCAGAAGCACCTTTGAGGGGTTATTTAGAGGGAACAGTATAAATATCAGAAGCACCTTTGAGGGGTTATTTAGAGGGCACTATATAAATGTCAGAAGCACCTTTGAAGGGTTATTTAGAGGGCACTGTATAAATATCCAGATACATACATAAATACATACATTTACTCTCATTAAAGCAACAGCCACAAAGCATTATGCAACAAAGCAACGCCTACAAAATAGTCTCTGAGCAGCAGATGGTAGCATAAAAGTCAAAAACTAACTTCAGTGTAAACAAAACAACAAGAAGTCTCAGAAAGTAAAACCGAGACTCAACATTACAATTCAGCCTTGCTTATAAACAGCGCTTTTAAAGCACTCTTAAAAGCTGCTATACAAATGTTACATTACATCACTGGTCAGCGTAAGCCTCCAAAGCAACATCAATCAATCACGTATTTCACATCTGACACAGTTACGCATACAGTACACTCACTGTACGATGATACACACACAACAGAGCACCGTAAGTAACTCCATAAAACACATTTTACACACATTTACAAGAAAAAATGCAGAACTTTCTTGTCCGTACACAAATTAAGACTATGGTACTTCATGCAATTAACATTATAACAAAAACAATGGATCCTGTACATCTGCTCACGTGTGTACACTTGATTCTGCGAAATAATACATTAAAATTTTTTCCTCATCAATTCAGGTCAGAAAAGATGTAATGTAATATGTAATGTAATGTCAAAACTTCTCTAGGGCTATCAACATACTATGCTAGGCATCAATCAAATGATGGACATTGCAAGTGAAATGTCTGTAATCACAATCCTGCAGAGAGGTCGAAATCTAGAAGATCAGAGACCAGAAGACTGACTCGGTGAAGTCTTGCAAAGAACGCCTATAACTCTGAGCCATTTACAGTATGACAAGGCTAATAAGTCCATTTCCCGTTTCTCTTGTACAATGATTACAACTGTTAATCAACGGCAAAATAAGAGGAAGTTTTTGCTGAAAGAGAAATAAATTACAATAACCAGGTTCTACAGCTAAACAACCAATTATCAGACTTCACACAATGCAATGCGATTTGTGCCTCAGAGACACCAGTTCTGAACAATTAACCATAACCTCAACTAAATCTACTTGCAGTAAAAACAGCCATTTCCAATCGTCGCAGCTTGAAAATGCTTTACATTACAGGGCAACAAAATTATAAAATACCAATGCACATGAAATTGAACACTTTGCATTCTTGCAGCAGCAAAATTCGATTTTGTTGGCAAACAGTTCAAAATGAAAATTGCAATATTTTAACAAAGACAAAATGAAGCAACAAAATATGTGTCATCGTATTTCTTCAACTTAAACCATAATCAGCTGACAGCAGAACACATCTGATCCTCAATCTACAGCCACAATAAACAACAATCAGAGCATTGTCAATTTACCATCAGACGAGAGTTCATATGAAGAGGTCGTTCCTCGGCCTCCGTCAGACGTTGAAACAATTTCTGAAGATGGTAATCCTGTGACTGGAGTCAGGCCAGTGTGTCCATTGACCATCGACTGAAGTCCCAACATGAAGAAACCTGAAGTTGGAACATTGGTCAGCTCATTCGCTGCCGATGATGTCAAAGGTGTGGCAATTGGAATCATGTTTGGTCGTCTTACTCCAGAAGGCGAGGCCAGCTGTGACGATGCCATTTCAATTTCAATCGAGCGCAGTTCTTCCGATTTGATAGGAGGAATTTTAGTGCCCTGCATTGTCGTTGCTGCCTGTTGAACTGCAGCTCCACAGTGGACCCGATGAGCCTCCAGCAGGAATTCAAGTTCCTCTTTCTGCTGCTGAAAGGACTTTATTTCCTCCTGCAGTCGAGACTGTTCGTCTTCTAGAGTCTTGGTTTCCTAAATACAGCAGATGGTCACATAAGCTTAAGTAACGTAATTGGCCTTAATTATGCATCTTTAACACGAAGTTCTCAGAAGCACAATACTGGACTGATCAATCTTTCGGTTGAAGCATGACCACAACACCAACCCAACAACGGCCCTTAGGAACCTCACAAAGGTGCTAAAATATGACTACCTAACAGATCGGATATGACTTAAGGAAGGCTAAACATGTCCCTTGGGCTGTTAATATTGGAATGGTATGAAGTTGTGTGGCTTTAATCAACCCAATAATATTGCATCTAAGGTGACACTGGTGTCTGCAAATGCTGATTAATCAGACATAAATGTGTCAGAATAGACATAAAAAGTACCTCATTTCACTGGACCAAAGTTCTGTGCATTTTCCCTCTTTTTCATTGTAATTCAGGTACTGAAGACTCATCTGTTTTTAAGCATGTAGCACCAATATCCATGGTGCCAAGATATGTGAGTTAGCCATTCCCATATGCCTCTGAGGGATTTTAAAACATACATAATGGTCTATGCATATAACAGAAAATAAATAAATAAGTGAATAAATAATCTTACAGCAAGCAACTGATTGGTCTGGTCAACTCGCTTTTGGCGACATTTGGCTGCGGCCATTTTGTTGCGTTCACGTCGGACTCTCCTTCGTTCTTCGTCCTCCGGGCTTAACTACAACAGCAGAAGATGGAACGCAACAATGAACTTTGCTTAGGTCACAGGGTAGACCTAACATAAGGACTTTTTCTAAAAATCCAACAGAAATCCATACAATATAATGATGACTGTATATACTGTAGTGCTAGGCAGAACCTATAATGTGCTTTCTGTATTTATTAAGTGCCACTACCTAATGACAAAGCATCAGTGTACGGTGCTGAGCAGTTGTGGACGAAGGACTTGCTCAAGGTCTCTACACAGTAATTGTCTCGCAGGAGACTTGAACCAACACATTGGCATTACAGGGTGTGATCAAACCAATCAGTCACACACTGGCTGTCTGAGAACTCCATAAGACATGCAACCATTTAAATTGTTTTGATCCTCAGTGACAGCAAGGATCAAGCAACCCTGATGCAGTCATAAAGGTCTGCCTGAATAATGGAATAATATACAGAATAGCAGAATAAAGATGATTAGAAAAAGCACAAGTATTAGAAAAAAAGCAAAACTTAATAAGATTAACAGAATCAGAATGAGGGACAGAATCAAAAACAAAATTTAACTGAAAAGTAGAACGTGAAAGAATACAAAGCAAAATGCCTTATCTCTGCCACATCTCCTCAATCCTGCTGATCTCGATCCGCTGTTTATCGCCGATGAATTAGCATTGCTGGAATCCGTACTGCTGTAGCTCGGAGAAGTCATTGAATAATCGACAGCGCAATCATTGATCCTTAATTTCTTTGCATCTGGTTTCCAGTCAAGTCCACTTGTAGAATCATCTGTGTAACTGCTCTCACTCTCCTGGGATTCTGTCTTAACTACCATGTTTGATGCTGTAGGTGCTCTGCTAACAAATGGACTGAGTGAAACTTCTCCAATTGTATGTGCTTTGTTCTAAAAAGAAAACTGTCATGGTAAGATAAAGTAATGTTATCACATATCACCTGCCTATTGCCATCAGATGGCTTATGCCCTGCAAGCTGTTAGATTGTTAAAATTTTAATAAATCAACCATAGACATTCAAATGTAACTGTTCTCTTGTGCAAACTACCCTGATGTTAGTAATCATTAATCATGTGACTAGTCTATTCGTTCTGTTATCCATATGGCCCTGGTTTTAACACCAGATGGTCACTTTCCACTGCCCTATATCAACCATTTTAAAGTGACTAGATATTTATATAGTACTATTTCAACACTATGCTTTATTTTGGTCCATTCTTATTAAAAACACTTTTACGCTAGTCGCTTTAAGAGTATATTATAAAATTTCATAAACTGAAACATGATTATTAGAAAGACAGCAATACTCGTGTTAACTATATTCCTAAGCATAAATGACCGACCTGCCATTAAGTGGGCGAATGAAACCGGATTTGTAAACCGACCAAACAACCCTGCAGGCGTTAATTGGCACCACTCCCGTTAAATAAAACAACTCCGACAATTAAAACCGACTGCGATTTTCATATAGCCTGAATAATACCTACTGTAATTACAGCAGAGGACACAGTAGTCGTATGAATAGACTGTACCACCCCGTTACCGTAGGCAGCGGTCAAGTTTTTCCCTGTCGTCTCAGCAGCAGAATAATTGGTGTCACTATTCTGTTCCGAACGGTTTAAAGAACTCATTACTCATTTAATCCACAACAGTAAATCACCAGATGATTAACGATTACGAATATACCCAACTTCGAAGATAACGTAAGTCTCATAAGACGCTCCAATAGATAACATAACTGGCAGAGTCAACACGCTATTATATGACGTCATTTTTAGTGCGCGCCGTATCGGGCTACTTAAAGATTTTAATTGACTTCTTCAATTAAATCTTTGGGCTAACCATGCCCGTGAAAAAATTGTTACGAAAATATTAGTAGTCCTAATATAATTTAATGGGAATGATCTAATCTGTTAAGGCATTGGTCTTATCAACTCACTCGACCACGCACTCTCATTCGTTTGTTGTCACTTATGGACACTCATTCCATCACTCATTTACTCACTCTACGATATTATAATATCATATAGTAGACAACCTCTCTGACTTGACGCAGCGCACGTGAATAAGCTGGTGCCATTCGCTTAACTTTTGAGAAATCGTTATCGTAAACTTGAGCATTTCTAAAATTCTCCTACTATAAAGCTAAGTACAGGGCATCAACTCATTCATGAGCGATGCGTCAAGTCAGAGGGGGTTGTCCAACAATGCCATAGGAAGCACAAAGTCCGGTTGCCAGAAGATCAGAGAGAAGGGGACAAAGCAGTTTTGTTACGGTGGGTTGTGTTTAGGTTGAGAGAAATGGGAAGGGTGGATGGGATAGAAGTAGGATTTGTTTAGAAAATTCTGCTCCACTTGGGCCCCTTAGTGAACTGAACTATAAAACGAGTACATCGACCGTACACTGTCACTTGGAATAACAGACTATGAAGAGAGGACTGGCCACCTGCCCTCATATGTCTCACCTTTACAAAATATCCCAACCTGATCTATTCAATCCACTGCCTTCCCATTTCTCTTAAGCTTAATCCACCCTAACAACTCCTTTCCCCTTCTCTCTCTTGTCTTCTGGCAACCGGACTTGGTTCTTGACATGGCATCTTTGGACAACCCCACTGACTTGACGCAGTGCTCGTGAATAAGCTGGTGCATTATGCCTAACTTTAAGTAGCGCCATAGGAATCTCGAGTTTACGATTACGATTACCGTATGTCGAGGCCAAGGAAATAAAGTTGCTTACACTTAGTAGCCGTGGCTGACTCTCGGGATTAGTTCAAGGTCTTTGCCTTATTCAAGGTCTTCTTCTGTCCTTTATCTTTTTCTTGAAGATTCTTAAGTTTACGGTGATTTTTTTTGTTTTGTTTAGGTTTATGCAATGACATTGATTATAATAATTACTTATATTTTAGATTATTAATTGTTTTACTCAGTATTTTACTGTCACCTTTTTTGTAATCCATGATGTAAATAGGTGACCTTAGTAGCGGAACTGTTTGTTCCTTTTAGGTCAGCCCATTGGCACCACTATATGTGACAGACTTTAATTGTGCTTGTTAATTATTTTTTTTGGTTGTCAATAAAAAAATCTCTCTCTCTCTCTCTCTAAATAAAATTTAGTTTTGAACTTTTATATAGTCAATTGCTAGATGGCTATGGATACTTGTTTAGCGATGATAGTA
The DNA here is from genome assembly GCA_964023275.1 of Norana najaformis. NCBI lineage: Eukaryota > Metazoa > Annelida > Clitellata > Crassiclitellata > Hormogastridae > Norana > Norana najaformis. The sequence continues at coordinate 9,710,982 of OZ029925.1, forward strand.
ATAAAGTCGATATATACTCAGCGTTGCTATCTTAAAGCTTTGTAGTCTTCGCGAAGTACGCGCACTGCTAAAAATAACTTAATAATTATTGTTTATCGGAAGCTTCTGATGAGAGTGAGCGAGGATAATTCTTTTTAAATACGACTTTATTCTGTAACGTTTTATTATTAAAACTTAATTTTTGATTGTAGTATAGATCGAAGAAGAATGAACTTCAAGTTCAAGGAAGAGAATACATTTGGTAATTTTACTTTTTATACTTCCATATTTGAGGCGTTATTTATATTGTAGTTCATGAGTCATTCTGGGGAGAATATTTTGCTATTAAAGGAAGGGTAATATTCAAATTCTTGTTTTTAGACGTTGATAGCCAAATTCTGTAACAAAGCCCTAGACGCAGGAACTTTATGTGGAATCGATTGAAACTTGTGAAGTAAAAAGTATATTGCCTATTATTAATATGGAAAATATTTGCTTGTTTAGAGCTCTAGTTTGTGCTTCTTTCGTTCTTGGCCTAAAAGAAGACTTGAAAAACACGTGATTATTAAGCAGCCGATTACTTTTGTAGCGAGTACATGATGGCAAATGTATGGCTTCAGGGTTTTTTGTAGTCGGTGAAGGTCGCGTCGTCATTTTATTGATGATCTAGCATTCAGCGGCTTTTCTCATTGGTTAAACCAGTGGCACGATAAATTATTTATTCTCCTCGCATTATTTCTACCAAATACTCGTAGAATAATAATGTATTTCGTGTGAAAGTCCAGTTAAATAATGCAAGCCATTAAATTTTGTTATTTTTCATATTTTCTCAATGTCAAGCCTTGTGAACTAGCATTAAATTATTTGCTGATGCAACACTGCATTTTTGTTCTACAACCAAATATTTTATTGTTTCAATATTGGCTTGTATTGTTTGAAAATATTCACAAGTCCAGCCATTTGTTTTCTTAAAACTACATAAGTTGCGTATAATAAATAAGTTGCATATAATTGCAAATCTATTCGTTAGTGTCAATTTTCTCTGTTCTTCTTGATGACAAAAAACTGATAAGATGTAAATGTGACCAGTAATGTCATCTGCTAAAAGGCAGATTATCCCAACTACTTTATGACATGCATTGTAGAGCTTTATTGTTTATTTTTAAATGTAAGCATTCTATTTACAAATGAGAACTGTCCAAAATTACCATATCACATCAACCGTAACAAATCTTGAGCTATCACAATCCTTAATAGAGGGAGGAGTTGAGAACATTTCCTGCTATGCTTCTGTAACTGAGTGAGTAACTGGCAGATTATTCATGCAACTGACTTTCACCTCAATACTGGAGTTCAGCTCCCAGTGTGTTGTTTGAAGTTGATGTTGTGTTATCAGGCTTCGTAACCCAAAAGGGTAGTATGGACGTTTGTAGATTTTCTTATATCGTGTTTGCATTAAGGATGAAAAATCCTTCAACCCCAGAACTATTGTAGAAAGAGTTGTGTTTAAAATGAGCCTTTAATTTTCCTTGCCTGATTAGATTCATATGCTCAGTAGTTCTTGTTTTTGGTCTCCAGAGCAACGAAAAGATGAGGCTTCTAAAATCCGTGCCAAATATCCTGATCGCATACCTGTAAGTAGTGCCAGTTACCAGTAAATTATAATAGAAAATATATTGTAATTGTAATTAATTGTATTTGCAACAGAACATTTGTATAGTGCCACGGAGAACAACTTGGACGCTTTTGTGCGAGCTCTTCAGTCTTTCCAGTCCATGTGGGACAGTGATAAAGTCTGTCTTGTCTTCTGTCTTGTTCAAGCTGAATGTTATAAGTTTGTCTCACGTATAGTGTACTTGAAAATTCTGTTGCATTCAAACTATTTCTGTGCTCATCTGTGTGTTCCAAACTAATTCTGGTCCATCTTGATATTGTGTGGTGTTGGACAGTGTATGGACATTTGTTGTCAAAGCCCAGGCGCCATTTTGATAAGGTCAGCCTTTAAACCAGATGGCCAGTTTGGACCATTTGGACTGTGTGAAGTGCCACTTAGAGAATCTAATGGTCATGTCCTACATCATGTGTATGTGTGTGTGAGAGAGAGACAGAGAGAGAGAGAGAGAGAGACAGAGAGACAGAGCGATAAAAAGACAGAGAAGAGAGAGAAAGACAGATAAACAGACAGACAGACGGACGGACAGACAAACAGACATGTAGAGAGCCGGAAAATAATAAATTTTCAAGGTGTTTGAGTATCATTAACCTGCAGGTGAACCTATCTTGCTCAGACTGAACTTAAGCACCAGTTGGGTTTGCAAGGAACGCCTTTGAAAGGTACTACAAAGGTGATACGTCCCATGTTTTCTTGCATATATCCTGCAGATTATATCAGATTTTGCAAACCCTTCACCCCTTCTGCAGGTTTTCTCAGTGTTGGTGTTATCCCACTTTATTTTACACGGGTGGTCACCCTGAGCTTACTGTACTTTACCAATAGATGAGTTTGTAACAGGTGGCAAAATTGGAAGTGACTGCAAACGATAAAATTTTTTCTTACTTAATTATTTTTTACACTTTCTGAATTAAAGATTTGCTAATTTTGTTGTGTGCTGCATGATAGAAAAGTTGAAAAATCCACATTTCCATTCAGTTTAATGAGAATGTAGTAAAAATAATTTGCATGTACCAGTTCAGATGTTTTAAAATGTTGGTTGGCAACTGTGGACTATTCCTCTTTGATCTTTGCTCACCGGTTGGGTATACGCATAAATTATGCGCATATATTATACGCATATATTATGCGCATATATTATATGCATATTATACGCATATATTATGCGCATATATTATACGCATATATTATACGCATATATTATACGCGTGTGCGGACCGTACCAGACTATTTACATGTTTCTGTAATTTCCGCAGGTTATTTGCTTGTGCGAGCTGTATGCGTGAAAACACGGCATTTGTCTAGTTGCATTACACTACATTTCAGTGTAATTTTATGTATTTTTATTGTAATTGTATATGTGCAGTTGTATTTTATTGTGTTGCATTGATTTAATAGTGTCATCATTTTCCCCATTATTATTATTAAATTTATGTTCATTTATAGCACTGGTATCTGATGAAACTGTTGTTTGATGGTGCTGAGCAACTGTGAATTGAGGTCCTTTGCAGTAATTATGTAAGGGCTGGAACCTCGACACTCTGCATTACCTACAATGGCTCACACGTTGTATTGTAATGTTCTGTATTATGCACCAAGTAATTTGATTTATTTTATAATAATAATCAATATTTTCTGTTTTCTTGATGTACAGTACTGTAATTTATTGTATTATTTAATGTATTTTATTGTCATTTAATATATATCATTGTTATTTAGCATATTTAACTGTCATTTAATATTTATCATTGCTTTTTGATATATTTTGTTGTCATTTTGTGCCTTGTGTGATCTTCAGGTGATTGTGGAAAAGTTGCCTGGTTCACCCATTCCAAACATTGACAAGCGCAAGTTTCTCGTTCCATGTGACATATCTGTAGCTCAGTTCATCTGGATCATCCGCAAGCGGATACAATTGCCGCCAGCAAAGGCCCTCTTTCTCTTCGTCGGAAAAATGCTCCCGCAGACCAGGTGATAATCATTTATAATACACATATAATAAAACCTAGAGACTTCTGGGGCACTTCTGCTGTAACACAGAATGTCATTTGAAAGTCGTTTTGAGGTGAAATTGTAGTCCACGTCTGCAATCGGTGGGCTAGGCCAGATCAAAACTAATCTCAAAGGTGAGAGTGACCCTGAGTTCTCTATCTACAGCCGTTTGTTTTGAATCGGCTTGATGGGCCCACATGACTGTCAGAGGTTGATAAGACAGATGAGGAGAGCGTGTGTCAACACAGCTTACTGTGTGGCTGTGTGCAGCTGCTGACCTAGATATGGAAATCTAATTTTAAGTTGAAGTTGTTGAGGGCCATCGTGTTACTGACATTGCTCTTTATCAAATGTTACACATCCTATAATGACACCCCTACTTCCTCTTCTATCTCTCTTTCTGTCTTGGCTCCAATCCCAAACACCACCCCCATAGCTGCCACAGTCTCTCCTCTGACTTTTGAATCTGGACCCAGAACCGAACCCTTTTGCCTATCGATTTTGTTTTGACTGAGCGCCTCCGAGTAAGATGGCCCCCGTGCTGTAGAAATCTCAGAATTACGATTACATGATTTCATCATTGCTTTATGTAGCACTGTGATTGCAAGACCTGACAGATGAAGGGTCATTGCCTTTGATAATTAATTATCTTTATTGTATAAATAATCATTCACTTTGATGTGTGTGTCCATACGTGGTCCCGAATAATATGCAAACAAAATAATTTCTTTGCCTTTGACCAGAGAGGGAGGGGAGATCAAGGAGGGGTGGGAGCCATTGGGAATTTTCCCCAAAAGGGACATTTTGTTGAACTAGTGTGTGGTTGCCTTTGTGGGATAGGCTAGTAACAATATTAATAATGCTTGGCATTTCTTGTGTGTCTCACACACCATCAGGGGCTAGAAATGCGTTGAACAGTACTGTTGGTGAGAAAAACCCAAAAAGGCTGCAACTTGAGAGCTGCTGAAGATGAATAATAATGATGCTAGAGTTTTGGGGAAATTGCCCAGTAACCTGAACGTGAATGCGAGGAAAGCAATTAACAATGAGCAAGCTAAATGCAAAGGAAATGAATAAACGTACAAAGCTGTACAAAAAAGTGCTGTTTTTTGACTTAAAGTTTCTCTTTTGCAGTTCAAGCATGGGACAGATTTACCAAGAGCACAAGGATGAAGATAATTTCCTGTATGTTGCCTACAGTGGAGAAAACACATTTGGGTTTTAGAACTGCGCTCTCGACTGCTTGTTGTTCGATATTCCAGCAGTGCGAGTGTGTTTTGTAAATTCTATTGCAACTTTTGCTTGTTCCGTTGATCTTGTCTGTGAATCATGTGACTTTGTTTTATCACGTTTTGAAGACAGTACAACAATGTTGTTGTTATAGAAGGAAAATTATTCCATTGTGATCTGAAGATACTTTAAGTGTGATTTTGGTGGAAACTTTTCTGTTTTGTTGATGTTGAGAACAGTTATTGTCACGTTTTCTCTTGGAAAATGTCATCTTTAGTTTCTGTTAAAAGTTTGGTTAAGGCCTTTCTTTAGTGGTTTTGCAAGTCAGAACCATGACTGAATTTCAAAGTATGTCTATACACATGCACATTGCAGCTGTGTATGCATGCTTTGGCTGTCGGTATACGTGCGCCCATTGCAGTGTTTTTCTTGAACATTTCTTAATTTGTCAGTTTTTATAGCCCCCCTTTCAAAAAATCTGTTCTGAATGTTATGAAGTGATGGCAAATAGTGGGTGTTGTCTAGCAACTATGTGTGTATGAAAAAAGGTTTAGAAAAGGTAGTATGCTGAGGTAAAGTTCTCAAAATTGGGACAGTTTCTGGCAAGTGTGCAGATTCTGTGCATAGGGAGGCTAAGTATTAAATAATGGCCTATGTATGAAAAGTGTAAGTGCAAAGAAAATGATAATAACGAGTGAATGTTGGAAATGTTTGTTTATTTTTAAAATAATATAGTTTTAAAATCTATGCACCAACAACAGCGTAAACCACTTCATACTTCTGTAAGCTTAATAAGACAACTCTTTAAGTCAATGTAGAAAATCATCTCAGACAGCAACAGTTTTCAGAGGTATACTCTGGGACTGAAAGACATTTTGGCTGAAGCACACACATGATGCCTTTTCCTTATGGGCCACTTGAAGTCAACAACTTCTTGTCAATGCACAAGGATTCAAACTTCATGCACAGTGAAGCCCATGCATTCTGAGTTACTTAAAAGGTGCTATACAAAGTGTCTTGATACAGTACATATACACAATAAAGTCTAAGAGCAACAAGTCTTAATATCGGTAAGTTATGAGCTGACAAATAAACACAAAAAGTCACAGCACTTTAACAGAGCAAGACATAAAATGCAGCATCAATTGCAAAAAGACGATGCCACTGAGTAAACCAACTTTACGTTACACCCGACAAAATCTGAAACATGATAACATTCTTAATAAAAAATATGCTTTCAAAGAAATAATAATTAGGTTTGCACAAAATGGTTGCTATAAAAATTCTTATAGTGGAGCCACACTGCTCGGAAAACATTTGATTCTGGGTCAGTGTGGCGCTGCTTCTAACAAATAAGCATAAATAACATTTCTTTAACAACTGTTTCAATGTAACAATAAATGATCATCCATAAAGGATGTCTACAAAGTATGACCTACTTCGGACCCCTTCCTCCTCTTGTCTTATTTGGCTTTACTCTCATCCCCTCTCCGGAAGTCCACACTCTAATGGAGTACTAATATCCTAGATCAGGCTTCCGTGCATGGCTAACTGTGCTTCAGGGTGGAGTACTTTGATACTGCCACATCCAGCAAAGGAACTCTAGATCCAACGCAATACATATTGCAGGTGGTTAAGGCACAGGCTGCAATAATAACTACTTATGAAATTTAGATGCAAACATCCACATTGGGCATAAGCCCTCCCCAGCTTGACATTTGGACGACCCCTCTGCGGACGTAGAACATTCATTCCCGGTCAGTTGAGTCTCATCTTCAAATAACTAACGATAAATACAACAGAACTGACTGAGGAAGATGTCCAAGAAACTGGAGGAGAATTACATGGGCCTACTGGCTGGCCTGTAAACTTCATAGGAGGTCTTATAAACGTGATTCACAAATAACCCTTCATAGGAGGTGTTATAAATATGATTCACAAATAACCCTTCATAGGAGGTGTTATAAATATGATTCACAAATAACCATGTAAACTTCACAAGGTTATTTGTGAATCATATTTATAACACCTCCTATTAATCTCTTGAAGCGGTGCTATACAAATTTCTAATTACAATTTTATATAAAACTCTCATGAAATCTTTCACTTATGCTCTTTGGTAGAAGGCAAGGACAACAGAAATAATCGTATTAAGTTAGAGTAAAACGGCACATTTGCAAACGGCAGTTTATAAAAATTCAAAACAAAACATTGGCTGAATAGAATTTGAAGTACAGTTGCTACTGCAAGAATTTTTTGAGCTGTATGACTTTTTTTGATTTCCATTAACCTGAGTAAACGTGATTGTTACTGCAGTTGCTCATTTCTGCCAATGGTGACATTTTGTCACTTCTTTCCATTAGTAGGAAGATATATCTTAAATTCTGTCGGCAGCTCGTCGTCAGGGTATGGTCGGTCACAGAAGTAGATCCTTCTGACACGACAGTTGGCATGAATCTGACACAGAAAATAAACTGGTTACCTTTTATTTGAGCCTTTGAGAGCTTTGTTAATTTTTTTGTAATTGTAATCATGAGTTTGTATCTTTAAATGCAATAACTGAAAAAGCTATGCTAAAATTCTGACAGATGTAGAATACTACATCATGTGAGACAAGTTCAAATATTACTGAATATCTGCTTATGTAACATATGCATCTATTCTGTTCTAAATCTGCAATCTGGTCTTGCATGATGTTTGGAGTCAAACAGTAGGGCATTGCTTGTTATTAGCAAGTGGAAAGCCTGTATTAAAGGTATATATTCCAACCAGCATTCCCATAAACATTTCATGGGATCTGTATGGGAATACAGTTTCAACATGGGCATGCTGGTAGGGCCTCACCAGATTTTCCATAATAGTTCTAAAGGCAGTCTGCATATTGTGTGGGCTATTTGGCACAACCGGCTCTTGCAAAGGTTCATTCCGAATATTCTGATGGCACTGGATACTGGTGACATTGTTCTTAAATGCTTGTTGATGATCTGTGAATTCATCTGCTGTGTCTCACATCTTTAAAGTAATCAGATACTCATGTTTTTCCACTTAAGAACAGCTGATAAACCCCTACCTGTATTCTAAGTGTTTCAACGTAGTTTGTGCCATAAGCCCTGCGAGTGAAGTCCTGTAGGTTGAACTGAATTTGATTCCATCCTTCTTCCAGTCGCATTGGCATCGTACAGACAAACGGTTGAACACGAGTGGCATTCTGGAAATTACTTGCTCGAAATCGTCTTCGTACATGTTTATCATCCAACACCTAAAAGCAACACTAGACAAGTAAAGTATGTTTGGTTACATTACAGCAGAACTTTAATTATCGTTAATTTACTGCAGTGTAACAGTTTTAGGAAGCCTTTAAAAAATAATCAGTAAGTACACTACATGCTGTATGGCATTCAAGAAATTAGTTAACAGATTTGTCAAAATAAGTTTATTATTATTTTACTTAGGAGTTTATGATGTGCCAGTCAACATAATCTGGATAGTAAGTAAATTTGTAAGTAAGAAGACAGTTGTGTCCTTACTCAGCGTTACCACAGAAGACTAACAGCATTCACAGAAATCAGGCAAAGACAAGAATTGCACTCCTTTGCTACAGAAATATTTTTCTTTGTTGCATTCCACCGTTAGAAATTATATTCAGAATGCAGCCAATGAAAATAATATTTCTGTACTTATTAAGTGCCGCGATCTAATGACAACGCATCAATCTATGATGCTTAGCAGTTGTGTATGAAGGATTTGTTTAAGGTCCCTACACAGTAAGGTCAAATCCTAAACAAGTAACTAGCATTTTATTTTGCTTACCTGAACTTCAAAGGTGAAATATTTTTTGAGGTTTTTGATGATCATAACAAGAAAAGGTAGCTTGATGCTCAGCATCTTCTTGGGATCGGCTGGACATGTGATAAATGTTGTGCTACAGAAAAACACAAATCAATCAAACCATCACCAATCAATCAATTAATTTACCAAATTCACACATCACTCAGTTCATTTGAGTGTTTCATTCATTTAAATGAGTCTGATCAATTCAACGATGAAACAATTGATCAATTAAATCAATTCCTATTAAATTCAACAACCATTCACTCAGTCATTTCAAAACCGGTTAATAATCTGATCATCAATCCATCAATCAACTCCTAAACTAATCAGTCTGGCAATTCGTAGTTATTCCCTAAATCAATTGAACAAATATCATCTGATTCATGCATCTTCAATATTCCTTGGCTTAATCAATTCAACTGCCAAATCAACTAATCTATCAATGAATCATCAGCATTCTACGTCATACCATATCTTAAACTAGTTGGGTTGCACCTTAAGCATATTGTTGCTAACAGCACTCAACAGTCTGGATAGAAAATCCACTGAAAAGTTGATTTTTTCATAATTCTGGCACACATTAATCTGGGGTCGTCAGACGACAAACCATGGGCCTACAGGGCTTACAACCATGGGGCCAAATCTCGCATCAGCAAAACAGAGGCCATTTCAAAGCCTGACAATGTACAAAAAGACTCATTTGATTAATACTTCCTGAAGCTTTGGCTACACTCTTGCCAAATTAAGGAGCTTTACTGATGTCTAAGTGTTTAAACTACACTAATGTCTGCTGCTACTAAACATTACTTTGCAATGGTCGGCTCACAGTCTTCCATGCAACCTGTAACATGAACTTCGCCTTTTTATGCTTGTGTTTCACCAGCCTTGAAGACCATTCTGTTTGATGTCGGTCAGTTCTAGAACACATCTGTGAGTTTTCTAAAAAGATGCTATATAAATGTAAAAGTACATATTACAGAATCACAAATTACATTTAACTATAGTTAGTAACATAAAAAGTTTACGCAGAACGTCAACTAACCTCACATTGGTACCAACAATTTCGAGAACCAAAGACTGTATGTCTTTATCTGTAAGTCGCTTAATGCTTCCATTTCGAACCTAAGATATAATATTGCTCAGGTTAGAACCGAAACTCCGTCTCGGCCCTTAGCAAACGTTCATCCATGCCTGAGATTAACATTAAATAAATAAATAAAAATTAAATCTGAGATTAATGCCTTGTGCATTGGAAAGATTCACCACAGCTGTTAGACTGCGTTTTATTGTTTATTCAAGTCAGTCCAGGTACAAGCATATGAACAGGAGAGTGAGATGAACGTTTCACTCTTTGATTCTGATGAAGAAGTGATTGTAATTTAAGATTTATAAAGGGCCTCTTAGAGGATAAACTCAACAGAGGTGCTTCCAACCCAAAGGAGTAAAATCACTGTTAAACAGTACAGTCTTCAGGTGCCTAAGGAACACTGAGAGGGGGAGAGAAAGGAGCTCAAGTCACAATTCTTGAGGGAGACGATTCCAGCAAGTGGGACCAATGTATACTTTTATACGTAAATGCCTAATTGTTCGCTTAGAAATTTTGCATCAAACCGAGTATCCGGTTGTAGACTCGGGATGATAAAGTAGTTACTGGTAGACAGTGAGCCCTTGTGCAAGAGCATCTGTCAGACTTAAATAAATGGTTCTTACTTAATCATATTTACTTGTGTCACAAAGACATATGTTTCAGTTGCAGGCTACTGCTAATTATGTTGACTGATATGATAATGTTGACTAAGGCTCAGCACCTGGCCAAGTAAGTAAGTACATTCTGCATATACAACCCATGCTTTTGAACAGCATAATCCATTAACAAAATGAGTTAAATGTGGGCTTGAAATTCAACATAATTTGCATCAACATGGTAGGAATGTTTTGTTTAAAAACTGACAATGACAGAATTTTTTGACCTAGCCATAGAAATGATAAATATAAATAGAAATAATAGCACTTCTGAGAGGCACTTAAAGGCACCATGTTAAGTGTCTTCATACTTACAAATCATACATAAAAATCACCGAATATCTACAGTTGCAACACATGTTAACAAACAGGCCACAACTATATAACACTCTAACCTTTTTGTCCCAGTTTGCCAGTGGTTTGCTGTCGATGCTGTACAGTATCGAATTGAAACTATTTTCGTTGTTGACTTTACCCATTCTGTTAGTCATTCTGTTCTTCAGTAAATCCTCGAAATGATACTGTTCCCTATTGAAATTAAACTTAAATTCGCAGGCAATCTGTAATAAAAGAAACCGAAAACAAAATTTCATCCAAGCGTGTTATTGATGTAGTCACACTGACGTACTAGTAAAATCCTGCATCTCTAAAAACTTATGAAGCCCATAGACTTTGGCAACCGTATGGCTGCCAAAGTCTATGGGCTTCATAAGTCCCACCACATGGAACCATATGTAACTCCAGCAGTAAAAAGAGGCCACTTGCTGCTTACTAGATCAGCCTTAGAGTGGCCTTTCTATGAATATTGAAGTTACATCTGGTTAATGCATCTGGATATTGTTGATGTACTACTGCACTATGAACTGAATTGTGCCACATGTTATCTTAAGGACAAATTCTGTTATTAACACATCAATTAGAGACAGCTTAAATTTTCATTTGTGAATTCCTATTAAATATGTTATACTTTCGCAAAAAAGTGCAAAAATTTGTGCCAGAAGTACTAACAATTTAGCCTGACTTCCTTAAGGTATATGCTTTTGGAAAATGTAAGTCCATTCCCAACAAATGGTCCTTATTCTCCACTGAGGCCAAACTTGTAGGACTATGATGTAGGACATAAAGCCATATGAAAATATACTGTCATAAAGACTTCGTATAGGCTTGTCATATAAGGCATTACTGTTGGGGTTACTGTTTAGCACTGTAAGATGATGACACTGGTTACAAATAGAGTTTTTGCATGCAGCTACAAAGACAGTCCATGTTTAACGCATGAACACAGCCGTGTACTGCATACTTGTCGTCCTTCAATTTATACCTGCAAACATTTTAAATTTCTTCTGACGACGCTTCCAGATCGGTAGCTCTGGATGTAATATCGTTAACTGTTTGTCTTCCAACCCAAAATTTTCTGTTTGCTCGTCGATGGTCATTAAACTAACTTGTAGATGACCTCGGTAATCATGATAAATGCCGCGTTCCCTGTTTGTGGCAACCGTTCATCGTTGCTGCCCGTAAGAAGACGCTATCTTACTCATACGGGTCATATCACTGGCAGTTCTACTTTTCACTTGTTTTTCTTCCACTTTTCCAGTATATTCTTCCATAGATCTTTGTCATTAGATTCAAATAATAGCGGCAAGTTTGTTAAAGCTTCTATTATCGCTCACAACAGAACAGCACGACTTCAGAGTGCTAATATATTGTTCCCAATTGCCCATTCTTTCGATTTTCAACTGCAGATACACAAATATACTTTTAAGAATTACAGTGATGAAAATTTTGTCTTACCTACGCGAAGTAAAATTTAATACAACGTCACTCGTTACCTCGTTACACCCACTAGCGCCTCCTTGGCGCTTTCGTTTACATTCGTTGCCATGACAGCAGTGACTATGACCAACAGGCCTGTGTGCATGTAGTGTCTTCAGTGAGCCATTTGTTCATTGATACCGTTGTCGAATTCTCAAACATTCCAGTTTGATGAGCAGATGCACTTTTGGCTCCACGAAATTGCTTGTATTTAAATTCTATTTAATTTTATTAGATGCTGCACAGGTAGGGTTTTTAAGAATAGGTTAACGTGTTAAGTAAGGTATCCTCTTAGTACACAAGTACATTCTCTGAGCGACTGTGAAGCGCTAAACAAGTACAACAGTAACTCTAGAAACTTTTATTACTTCGTTGACCAGGATACAAGGAATTTATGTATGATGGTGTTTGAGAGCGATCGGACATCTCGCAGGAGCATTCTCGAGACCAAAAATGCGGTTTTGATATTGAATGTGCCGGTGTTGGTCTTGATCTTGAACTCTCTGGTCTTGGTCTAGAACCATGATGGCTATGGTTAACCCGTCTTTTCCCCCCGCTCTTCGGTGCCGTAGTAGATTAATAGGGAGTGAGTGGTGCTTTAGTTTCTTTAAGAATTGCTAAGCACATTTTTAAGATGTCATTTGCTATGGAGCTTGCTACAGTATTTGTAAGTTTGCATTCAAAAACTTCACAATTATAAAAATTGTAATTAAATTCTGTTGCATTGATAATGTTACTTTAAATGAAATTTTAATTAGAAAGTTAAAAAAACATGTATATAGTTTGTTAAAATTCTAAGTTTTTCCTTGTTTTGCACTTCAGTTCAACTTTCTATTAACTTTGTATGGATTTGAATGACTGTATATTGCCATAACTTTAGAATAACATATTGCTGCAAATCCCAAAATGTTTATGCTCTTGGTCTTGGAATTTTGGTCTTGCTTGCAACAGTTTTCGAGTACTCTATTCCAAAAAAGAATTGAAGTGTTTTTAGTATTCCTGATTCAACTTTTCTTTTTGAATAATTATTTCAGTCAACTAAACGCAAATCCATTTCCAAGCCTCAATGGAATGCTTTCAATGCCATCTGAATTACATAGTAGGCTATACCTTGTATTTTACTGGAGCACTGGTTCTCTAAGTGGCAGCCATAGCCAACTCATCACAGGAATTTCTTAAAATTATATAAACACCTGTATATATATCCCATTTGCAAATGTGATCAGGAACCTTACACCAGTCAACTTCAACTAAACATATCATTTGCCTACAATGAATTCATCGATGGCAAATATGTTCCTACACAAAAGACCTAAAATGACGGCTTTGGTGGACAAAGATAAATAGGACATGATGCATTCCACTCAATTAGTTTTTACAATCCATCCATAAAACCTTCACTTCAAAATCTAATCGAATTTAGCCTGATTCTGAGAAACACACAAGACAGTCCGCGATTCTGTATGACATTTATTTTCATTCCGAAATGTCAGTTCTGTCACATCTGTAAACAACACGTTATTCCGGCAGAATAACGGCCTGAACAAAGATTTGCTGCTTAATCTTCTTCTTCGGCATCACCGCCTCCAGTTGCCTTTCGCTGGTTCTTTCGCTTAACACGTCCTGAAATCAAATCAATTAAAAATCCCTGTTATACAGTTCTTATTCAACACCTCATGGGGTATGTCCAGGATTTTAAGCTATTGTAGGGAAAAGTGATAGGGAAGTCCATAAAGGACGTCTGCAAATAGGGAGAGGACATGTCACCCAAAACATGGAGAAAGGGAGGGCATAGTCGTTTCATTACAGCATGTGCTTTAAACACCAACTTCAGTCAGACAACAGACCGGTTGTACTGTGCTGGATCTAATCAGAATCCCCTTGCTGGACATGGCAGTATCAACCTAACCCACCCTGTAACAGTTAGCCGTGCACGATCAAAGGGAAGCCTACTCTAAGCCTTAGTACTGCACAGAAGTGCAACATCCACAAAGGGGGAGCAGGAGAAATGTCAAATGTGATCAAGGGTAGGGAGGGTTCAAAGTTGGTCAGTTTTGTGGATATCCTTTATGGACAACCTCACCAGGGCCAGGACATATTATGGGTTAAACAGTCTGTCAAGCATGCAGAAGCATAAATTTATGTGTAGCACAGCTTTCAAGAAAAACCTCAGTAACGGAGTTTATGATAAAACTGGGAGCTTCGAATCTAGGTTAAATAAAAATATAAAGTATAGTAAAAAAGGATAAATTATATAGCATAATAAGTGACCAGCTACTTGTAGGGTGCTTTACAAGGTTAACTGTCAGCGCTAGTCTTAATTAGTATTCAATTCCATTTTTTATTTACAACGTAGGCTACAGACGCAGTGTCCTTTTGGCACTGTTAGTAATTAAAGAAAGAAAGCAAAATTCAAAAAACTTTGAAAATATGATAAAAATTAAACACCAATGTCTTAGTTTAAAATTTAAAGTGCTTACCGGCACGGCCACCTCCGTATGGTGACTTCAGTGAGAAGTCAATGTGCTTCTGGGAATCAAGTCGCACAATGAAGGACGGCAGATTCACGACCTGCTTGCGCACTCTAAAAGCATATTTTAAAAACATATAAGAAGAGTTTAATATGCAAGACAACAAATTCAAATCGGATACAAAAATATAAAATACATAAATTTACTTAAGAAAATAAAATAGTTTTATTTTTTCACATTTTGTTGATAAATCTGGAATTTTCAAAAATCAGTGCAACAGAGTTTTTAAAACACAATATAGCTCAGTCTACTTTAGACACATAACTGCACAAACATGAAAAATGTTAGCAACTTGAATATAAATTTGACTGTAAGCTGCCACACTTGCATTTGTACATGAACTAAAACTCGTATACAGAAGGGATCGGACAGCTGTTTTACTCTGCGCACAAGATGACACGATTTATCAATTACAGATGTTTTTGTCATCGGTGCAAATAGTTTAGGACAGCATTTCAGTAAACTTCACAAAGCTGTCCAACAATAATTGTTTTACTGCATTGTAATTTACTTTATAACAAAACAGATGTCATTTAAAAATGATAATCTCTATTTTTCTTCATAAAACATTTAATATGGCAGCCCAAACAAGGTGCAAACCTTTTTACACAGCAATTCCGCCTATTACAAAATTTTCCTTTTTAAATCTTATTTAATATAAAGTACTGAAATGCATATATATCCCTAGCAGTCCTCAGACGCATTAATTGGGAGCCTGGGAGTCTTTTGGCATAAACTTTAACATAACTGTGATCAAAGAGCAGGACAACCGTGCGTTACACAACTGAACTTGATTCCGAAATTCACACAATGCAAAACAATTTGAAACTAAGAAAAAGTTGGTTAACTGCAACTACATTATTCAATATTAAAGATCTAAGTGATAAGATTAAATTTCTCACCTAATGTGCCTCTGGCGAATGAGAACGCGAGCATGGTGGATGCTCTTAGCCAAGCCAAGCTTCAGGACCTGAGTCTGAAGACGGCGCTCAAGAAAATCCTCCAGCCGCAGACCAAGCACGTAATCGAGCTTCATCTTCGTTTCATCGAGCACTCCAATTCTGATCAGGCGACGCAGCAGGGCATTACCTGTGTTCGTTAAAAGACAGTACACTTGCACAAGAGTAACTGAAATGTATTATATAAGACAGTTTAGCTGTTGAGAAACATCAACAAACTATTTGTATTTAGTTTGAGTAAATGCAGAGTAAAATTTTTAAAATTAGCTATATAATAATACAACAAAAAGAACACTCATGAAGAAATATTACCAAAGCAACCAAAAATTAATAATTTTTATTGTGTGAGAAGCACATAATTTTGTTGGGTGCTAAGCGATTAATGAAACATTTGAACATGCTCAATCTACCTTCAAACAGACGTCTTGGATCTTTCTCGTCGAGGGTGAGCAGTTCACGAGCAGCAGTACGGATCTTGGTCAGGGTGTACTTGACGCGCCATACCTCTCTCTTGTTGCGCAGACCAAATTCACCAATAAGCTTAGACTCCTGATCCAATCGCTCCTTCTCAAAGGGACGACGTGGAGTCGAGTACGTCTTACTCCTAACAAGTGCTATGCGTGGCATCTTGACTCATTAACTGAAACCGCAAAGTGCATTAGCTAAAGTAAAGGAGTCTTTTTGGCATACTTATATCATTGGGACTGCTCTACTTCAAATGGGCTGTTTTGGGCATGGCTTTCGGTCTGACTTCTGTCTACAGTGATTGGTTGTAGTTGCCGCTAAGGTGAATCTCTTCATCCTAAACACTAATTGCAAGGATCAGTTAAGCATTATTCAATATTTACAAAGCCAAACTAACCCAAACTTTAACCCAAACACTCATTTAACAGCAGTATTTAGAATCCATGTTTATTTACTTCAATAAATTACGGGACACTTACAGTGTAATTAACGCCACTGTGGCAGGCGAACCGAAAAGCAGCAGCCAAAACAGAGCGGTCCTAGATGCTATAACTTTGCCGTCTTTTGTTTGTTTACTGCCACTGTCCGTGCTTCAATTGATTTTTCAAACTCTTGCACCACATTTCAGGAGTTTCCGCATTACATATACCTGTGTAACTCTTTATAGCAATTGCTGATATGCTGCAAACGGGGGGTTGTTCTTCATATAAGACAACTAGGCGGCAATCCATAAGTTTTCTACAGTACTTTAGGTTCATGTTGCAACATATTGCAAAACTGTGAATAAATTTTGCAAGAAAGTTTTTTATAATTGGCAAAAGTACTTCTCACTCCGACTTATGGTTACATTTATTATAAGTGTGTCACACAAATACCGAACACGTTAAAACGGCAGAAAATAGCCGCCACAAAATTAAAACGGACTGGGTGCAACAAACTATTAATTAGTTTTAGAGGACTTCAATTTCGTGTCATTAATTACAACCCAAAGGTTCCCTCCATGCACGTGGCATGGAGAGGCGTTAATCAAACTCATTTTGAGCCCTTTCTGATTATGTTATCTAGTTTTCTACATTCAGAGTTGTTCACGTACCACAAAAATTGTCAAATGAATCAAAATAAAAAGCTCTTATACGCAGTAAAATCACGCGGAATAGAATAATTCTCAACCCGTCTCATACCTTATTAGACCCGCACAGCAAAAAGGAAGTATCTCTTAAATGCAAGAACTGAAAGAAGCACCTACATAATTTAGCGCCATACTGGGAGCTCGAAAATTAACTTTTACAAACTGCTTAAATTAATTTTCCGCTTGAAAGACTTCTTATGTGCTATCGTAAAGTACTACTTAGTAATTGTTAACTAAATTACCAATTATCCAAGGAAATCATATTGAGGTCTATTATATTGGACGCTTTTATTAACTCATTCAAATTCTTCATTGAGATTCGTCTCTTTTTTGTAACATTACTTTCCTGTTAGTTAGCATTAAAACGAACAATTTATAATCAAAACATGCTAATTTCAATTAATTCAATCTGATTTCTAGTCTGTGCACAAAGCAGACTCAAAAACAAATAAGTAGCCCATTATAGTCTAAAAGTTTGCGTTACATATTTGAAATAAGGACATCGAATGTAGCTTTGGAATTATGAAACTGAGAGCAGTTTGAAGTTTTTAGTTTACAGTTTATGCACAGTATTATTACCTGAATTTTCTCTTCGCAATTTCGGGCTGATCCCCAAAGCAAGGACCCACCAAGGGGTAATCAGGTCATGCTCACAGATCTTAACAAGGGAACATCGTATACGAGTATACACGAGTCAAGCTCCTCTGCATTATCAGACAGAAACTCCCGGTGAGATTACATTATATTATGTCGTTTGCTCTAAATATTTTGAGATATACATGTACATTAGTATCAAAGATTGGTTATTGAAGAGTAGTTCGCTAGGCAGCGCCACCGTAGTCTCACCGATAAAAGACGGTGACTAAACGAGTGATAATGTTTAATATATTGTACAATAATCATATTATAAATTATAACTTTTCAGTAAGGTCATTTAAAAGTCCGTAAAGTCATATACGAGTACTGAGCAGCAGATCATAGGATCTGTCATCTGTTCTAGTTAGTGTCTACTTTTAAAAGACATTTGCATTGAGTGCAATAGCAGCTTCAGAAGACCTCTGCTGGAGCGCAAGGGAAGAGGAGCTGCTAGGGTGGGTTGTGTTTAAGCTGAGAGAAATGAGAAGGCATCGAATTCGATGGATCATGGTGGGATTTGACCGAACCATAAATTAAATTCGCCGAAAATTTTTTAACATTTTTAGTCCGCAGGATATTCGGGGCATTTTTGTCGTCAAATTTTCTAGTCTGTACAAGTCTAGAGTGGGGAGAGAGGCTAAAGTACTTTGGCCTAAGATTTTCGAGTGGGGGCCATGGCCCTCTGGGCCGACACTCTTCTTCGCATGAGCCAGTTTTATTCAACCAGCAACGTCATATATGGAAAATCGTTATCGTAAACTCGAGATTTCTACAGTCGCCAAAAGAAAGCTAAGTCGCGGGAACAAGCTAATTCACAGGCACTCAGGCGCAGCAAAATCAATAGACAGAAAGGATCAGATGCGGTTTCGGATCAAGATTCAGAGGTCTGGAGGATGACCTTTTCACATGACGTCAGAAGATATGGTGAGAATATGGCATTATCCCATGTGTACTTCATAATATCCTACACATGGTTGCTACAGAACAAAGCGTAGGCCTACAATAAATAATATACATGGACACGTTTGTTCTTCAATCATTACCCCATCAAGAAATAATTTGTTCACAGCATAAACTGGGAAGTTGGTTATTGAAAGACCATGACTCACAGCATTTGCTAGAAGGCTGGGTATGCACAACAGGACATTGAACTGAGTTACACACCCATACCCCACGCACACGAAGGTGGCGCTACAAAATAAAAGCCGGCTCTGGTAGTCTGTAGTCTATGGATGCAGGTATGAAACGACAGATGCGCCGCAGTTGCCGACGATGGTTATGTTTGGTGATCGTTGTGTTTTATGTTTAAATACGTGTGAATAATATATTTCGTCAGTTTTATGCTTCGGAATTCATACTACTGCACGAGCGAGATGTGTTAATCGGGCTAGTTTTACTAAAGGTCGTTTTTGCGTGCGGAAGAAGCTTTTTTTGGGACAACATTATCGATTTTTAAAGAATGCGCCATACGCTATAGGCCTACGGTAAGCACGTTTTGCGTTGTAAAACGTTAGAGTCGTTGTTGCTGTAGTTGTTGTCGTTATCATAGTCATCATTAGTCCTTGTAAGTTGGCTTAGATTGAAAATTTGAGAATTTTTCTCATAATGTTAGATCTTATGGCCGTTACAAAGTGTAATATCACTATAGATATAGGAGAATCTGGTTGACTAACGATTAATTCATTGAAAAATGGGCAGGGTCAAGGTCATACGATCGCTGTAGAAAAACGGAGAGGAACAGCAGTGAGAAGATTGAGACAGAAACTGGCGGTCGAAGGAGCAACCATTTGCATGTTAACTTTGCAACTAACCACTATAGCCGGTTAGCCATCCGACGTATTTTACCAGCTGCAGCCATCATTTTTACAATGCCATTTTCCCATACAGAATGCTCAGACATTCTCGACACCTACTTTATTAAGGAGGTAGCGGAAAGGGAAGCAGCATAATAAGGATGCAGTATATAAGTAGATTAATGGCTGAGATATGTGACCGGCTCTGACAAATCAAGTCTTAAGTTGGATTTTTCACATTTTCGGATATTTATTTAATGACTCATTGCATTAATTTTGTTTAAAAAGTTGTATCGTTTATATAAATATATAAAGAAGTTTTGGAGATATTGTTAGTTGAACATCATGACCATCAAATTTGTAATTCTGAGACAAAATGTGAATATCAGTGGCATGCATTATCTCTTTAGCAGTCAGTAGCAGTTAAATAAAACCTTCTAATTTGGTAGTGCTTAGGAGAATTATTGCACCAGTTAAATATTTAAAATGAACAGACAGTGATCTTTCAAATGATGGCCTAATATGTCTACAGGTGTTTTTTGATAGATTTTTTGCCAAAATTGGACTTCAGTATCTACTCTCATCACAATTACTGCATTAAAGTTATTAAAGTTTAACATATATAAGGTCAGAAATGTTAGATTTATGTGAAAATGTATATCTTTTGCCAGGGATTGCAGACTTTGTGGAAAGTCTACAAAATGTTTTAGTAACAACGGTAGCAAAATTTTCCAGGCATTGCTGAACTGCTGGTCAAAATATTCCCACCTTCGGCATCTTCCTTTATTAGCTGTGTAGAAGTTTGGCTCTGTAAGACATATTATGCACCTTTTTGCTTTTGAATGGCAACCATTTTGATTATTGCAGCACTGAGAGAAGTGCATTATCACTGCTTTTCAGCTGTGGTTGTTTCTGTGCTTAAGCTAAAGATCCTACATCAACACTGGTTGACACTTGCTATAATTTGCACCAGTGCTTCAGTGTTTCTTGGTAGTTGAAGGTTTTAGAAATCTGTGCCCACTCCTGCCTGCTTGACAAAATGTTGCTGTCATTTAGGTCCAGAATCTCCTGTTGAAAACCATTGTTTGTAACACATGCAGATGTATTGGCTAAATAATTCATAATCATAGTACTCTTTAATAAAGGTCGCTTTTTTGCCTTCTTTAATTGCATTATGGGGCTTTAGAAATTTTACCAAAACAAGATTAATTTTTGTTAAAGCCGTGCAACCTGACGCTACACAACATTGTGCAACACAACATCACTACACAATGGCTGTACACACCACTACATGACCAACCACCATTTACACTCTACATTACACTACATTACACTGAAGTTCTTTACATTCCATTAAATTGGGTGACAATCTTCCTTTATGTTGTGTGTGGTGGGCTTCCCCATAATCAACCATGCGGGTAATATTTTGTCCACGTTTATTTGTCTTGTAATTCCTTTGTTGCTATTCACACTTCATTGTTAGTTTATTAATTGTTTTTAGAGGTCATTGGTTTATTTTGAGAGATCAATTCTCTACACCTGTCACCGCGAGAAGGATAAGTTTGCGTGGATGGAACCAGGTGTGTACAATATCTATAAATTACGATTGGCAACCTCCTAAAAATTCACTGGGTAGTAGGCCATGTTTTGCTGAGTCATTCACCGATCATCCATCGCAGGACATGACTCACTTCTGTTGTTTAGCCCTGGGACCAACGTGTTGCTCTGGTAGGATATCGTCACTTAATTACCTCCCCTTTGACGCTCGCTGCAGGCTGCTGTTCTTTGTGGTGAAGACGTTCGAGGTTATGATTTTAACAGTACCTGCAGAAACTGATGGTCTAGTGGTTAGTGTGTTTGACTGTCAACCCAGAGATCTGGGGTTCAAATCCCCACCAGGACTGGAACTTATGTTGAGATTTCTGCTCCATTTATGCCCCTAACGAACTCTGTGATGAAATGAATACACTGATCAGTGGAAGATCAGGCAGCAAGGGGAGAATTGGCTACCTGCCCAAGACACAATCCTGGATCCTGAGTTTGGGACAGACCAAAGATGACACTGATTGAAAACATCAAGTAATGGACTGAATTATTGTTCAACCAGTTATTGCAGGAGACAAGGGACAGAAGCCGAAGGCACAAAATTGTCAGTGTTGTGGGCAGTCCTCGGCTCAAGGACAAGACAAGGCAAGACAAGGCAAGGCAGTGGCTGCTTCTTTGGGTTTGCTGAAGGGACGTTGCTGAAGGTACTTGTTCGGAAGAGACTTTTGCTCGAGGGACCTTTTCTCGAGGGACCTTTGCTCGAGGGACCTTTGCTCGAGGGACTTTTGCTCGAGGGACTTTTGCTCGAGGGACTTTTGCTCGAGGGACCTTTTCTCGAGGGACCTTTGCTCGAGGGACCTTTGCTCAAGGGACCTTTGCTCGAGGGACTTTTGCTCGAGGGACCTTTTCTCGAGAGACTTTTGCTCGAGGGACCTTTTCTCGAGGGACTTTTGCTCGAGGGACATTTTCTCGAGAGACTTTTGCTCGAGGGACCTTTTCTCGAGGGACTTTTGCTCGAGGGACCTTTTCTCGAGAGACTTTTGCTCGAGGCACCTTTGCTCGAGGGACTTTTGCTTGCGGGACTGTTGTCCTGTTTTGAAGAATCCAACCATTCAAATTCTGCTAGCCCTGCAATGGTGACCACACCACCCGATGTGTCTAATGCACACAGACCTGAAACTGATTCTGACTCCTGTTCTTTCTCAGCTGTTTTGTATTTTAACCTTGGTTGGATGATTGAACTGATGCACCCAGGTGAACTTTATTCTTAGTTTTCTGAAGGAATACTAATATTACATTACATTACATCTTGTCACCGCACATTGCTCTGCAGTATTACTGATAAAAGGTAATTATCCATTAATATATTCCTTGATGGTCAAAACCATGATGTAAGCAGTTTAATGTGTATTCTTTTGGAAAAGGCCTTTTACATAGTATGATTGGGTTATTAACTTCCTGTTGATTTGAATTTGAATTATTTGGAAACTGAGCATATATCAGGTAATGGTGTATTGAAAAGTCTGACGATGTTAGGAAAGTGTATAATTCCTAGTGACAGCTTTTGCCTGAAAAACTGAGCTAATAATTACGTTACTGTGCTGTTAATTTAGAGTGGTTTTCTGTAATTGGTGTAATAGATTTAGTGAATTGTTTCTATGGCAAATCAGACTGTGTGGTAATGCAAAATTATGTGGCAAAGACGTCAATCCATCCACTGGGGCTGTAATTTCCTACACATGTCATTAGGTTCACCTCTTTTTTGGATTGTGATCACACACAAATTAGATTTAGGAGAAATTATCTAATTAATTAATTAATTAATTAATTATAAGCTCAGGAGAACAATGCCAATGTGTCTCTTGAGAAACTCATGGAACATTCACTTTCCAATACATGCGTTGAGCATAACAATGATGGGATTTTAATTGTGGGAAGACATCGTAAAGAGGTGTCTGGTTTTAGATTTATGACAAGTCGGTCATTGTTCGGCAGTGTTGAATAATGATGACCGTGTGAGGCATCCACTGTTAAGGAGTTGATGTCTGTGTGACGTTAAAAGGTTCTCAACAGTACCCTGACATGTCGTGGGTGAGGTTAATAAACAACTTGTGACAGAATCTGAATCTTAATCATGAACCGACTTAGAATTTAAAATTATAATTTGAATAGTTTAACCAGTGTAGTGAATGTAATGTGTAAAAAATTGAGTCTATCAAGAGTTCTTTTGTCATATCTGACATTCATCAGTGGGTTTGGAATTAAGAGGAAACAGTAACCTTCAGTGTGTGATATTTCATATTGTATTTAGCCTGAAAGTGTTGAAACTATGGATTTTTAAACCCAAATTCCATTGTCTTTTAGACACAAATTAGTAAGTAATTGTCTACCCATGTCACCCGTGTTGTAAAGTTGTGCAATTGGTTGATTGCTGTCTTCACGTTTTTGGTGATAGGATCCTGAAAACTTTCTGAAGTCAGATGAGTATAAGAGTAACAAATAGCCTGTGTCTATTGTTTGCAATGGTAAAACTATCCCACATTGCTTTATCTTACCGTAAAAATTGAATATTGTACGGGGAATAACTCACAGACTTAACCTTTTGTTAATCATTTCAGTTCATTAGTTGGATAAACGTTTTGCAGGAAATAGAGGTTTAAGAACGACTCAGAAACGAAATGTTTGAGAAGCGACAAGAAACTGAGAATAAAATAAACTGTTTAAGACAGTCGGTCAACTTGCCTTATTGTCTGACAGCAAATCATTGCAAATGTGTGTCTGCCGATGTCATTAGCATTTGAAATACTGGGAAATGTTTGCCATCGTAAATCTTGCAGTAAAACCATCAGTCACTGATCGGCATTGTTTGCTGTTCACACAATTGGATGAAGTGTGGGTTAGCAGCAAGATCTAATGAAGGTTTTAAAAATAATCTGGACATCTTTGGTTTGCAAAGTTTTAAATACTTCCTCGTCAGCCACACTCTTGATGGAACTGGGAATGTGTGAGAAAGTTTCAGGCACTGAGCCGTCGCAAGCGAACCATGTCTGCGGAAATTATGAGAAATTGACCTGTGCATTGCCAGTGACTGTTCCGGATCAGGGATTTCACATAAAGGTCCCCCTGCATGTAACAGACTCCGACCAGTTATCGCATGGGAAGGTTAAATGAGCTGGGCGGGATAGGTCTTTGTCTAGAAACTTACTTTGTAGATGAAATTGAGTATGGAATTGACACCAGATTTGTAACACAGGAATAATTTAGACTTTATGCTGTAGCTTTGTTTGTGTGGTCCATAGTAAGACCCCACAGGCTGTTATTGCAAAAGTATTGGGTTCTAATCAAACAAAGGTCTGACAATTAATTTTAATCTGAGAAAATTCTCCATTACACAGTTACTGTAATTAACTTATTCTAAGTTAATTGTGAATGTCTGCACGTACAGTCCCCCTTCAGACGTTGAGAAAGATCCGAATCATTTGCAGATTTTGATGCCCCTCGGTTCTAGTTACTCATTAACATGGAAAGGAATTAAATTGCTATAGGTCTTTGCAAAGGTTAATAATGAGGTCTGACCTAGTGGCCATCTTGGCCCTGCTTTGCTTGGCCCTGTCTGTACATTCATATTCTTATATTCTTATTATTATAACCAGTTTTTCAAAACCCTTTAATGACAGCTGAGAATTTTCCTCCTGTCTTTGTCTCTCTGTAATAATCTCTTTGCCAGAAACTTATTGACCATCAGATGTTTTCCTG
The DNA here is from genome assembly GCA_964023275.1 of Norana najaformis. Taxonomy (NCBI): domain Eukaryota; kingdom Metazoa; phylum Annelida; class Clitellata; order Crassiclitellata; family Hormogastridae; genus Norana; species Norana najaformis. The sequence continues at coordinate 9,736,058 of OZ029925.1, forward strand.
TTCTGTGATTTATGTTTCATTGTCTTTGAGTGTTTTGCACGTTTGGTGTTTTCCACACAAAAAAAAACAATAATATCACTGATCTGCACTCCCTGCTGGAACTTAGAGGCTTCTGTTGGCTTCGAATTTCCTTCCAAGTGTCCTAATCTCCCAAGTTTTCAATAATTAAATCTTCTTCATCGGAAGTCATGTTTGATTAATAGTTTTCAGAATTCATTAACCTCTTAATGATAGATTTATGGGAAAAAGTGGACCAAGGTCCTCCATGATCATGATCAGTATTTATGAAGTCTGTCAGTATTTAGTCCAAATCTTCCACTTGCATTTCGTGATTGCACACCAGTCAACTAATTGCCTTGCGTTTACTGACCAATAAATGATTGATAAGTTAATGACAGGCTATCAGTTTAGCTGATCCTGTGATGTCTGGTATTTTTGGCCTTTGGATTCATGTGGAAGATCTTTTAGATTTTTCTTATTTATAATGCTTGTGATATTTATATTATATATATATATATATTGTTATAATGTTATATTTGTATTACATTTATAAATTACAATATGCAGCTGTATATGTAATGTCAAGTGTCAATAATTTGTGGAATAGGTTGCCTAGCAACCTTTGACTTGAGTGCTTTGGTCTTTCTTTGCATCTTTTCTGTGTTTAAAACCCTTCTGTTCGATTATGGTTTCGTGTCATCAGATCAGGAGCACTGCTGATGAGTTTCTGTTTAAGTGGCAGTATATAAATTTGTGATTACAATTACAAAGTAATGCTCAGCCCTTTGGTATTAAGAACTTACTCAATTTCCCCTGCACAATGCCACAGGCAAGATTTAAACCTTCAGCACAAAGTGAATGCTCAACTAACCAGTTGAGCACTTATTTTTTGTTGGCGGGGATCTATTTTGATGCGCATTCTTAGTGTTTCCTTTCCTGCTGTGTGATTGAACCGGTGACCTATTGTGTTCCCGGTTCTCACGACATTGTTTGTTGTGTTCACAGCATGCAATATGTGTCAGTCACTCTAACTTGGATTTCTTTCACAGGGTATTGGTTCTTATCCGACCGAGCCTTGCCACTCATTGTCCCATTGTTTGCTGTGTATGGTTGTAACCCCTTGCATTTTCTTCCGTAATAAAGCCCACTGGTGAGGTATAATTTTTTTTCTTAAAGGAAATCACTTTCTGCCATGGGGCATTTGTCAGCATATTAATCACACTGATTGAACATGTTTTAAATATTTAAATTGAATGATAGAGGTATTCTGTGTAAAGTATTGATTAAAATATCCAAAAAGATTTTAATGTGCAGTGACCTGGCCTAAATAAAAATGATGCATACAGCTGTTTTGTGTACGCCGCATGAAACAGCAAATGCTGTATCATTCAGATACTTTATTTTCTGATTATATATAAATATTGTAAGCACATTTTTTCTTTACTGAAAAAATCACGTTTTGCTTTGGAGCATAAGCATTTTTAAGTTAAGGATTTGATCCGGAAGCACAAGTCATAATACAAATTATATATTTGGAAAAGTTTGGCTGCAAATAGATGAAAAGAACTTTTGTATTTAGACATTGGGTTTTCAGAATGAAACAGAATGTGTATGTTCAAAAACAACACTAAATTTGTTGAGTAAAGCAGCCTTTGGAAATCTGAAACTTGAACTGTTGTAATATTTATAGAGATTTTGAGGCATAGCGAAGCAGTTACATGAGTTAACGTTATTTTAAAGTAACAAAGCACTATTCAATTATTTGAAAAAAATGTAATTCCTAGCTGACACCTTTATGACTGTGAGGCAGTCAGTTTATAAAGCTTTCATTTGGTTGAAAATGAATCCTGAAGATCACATTTTTAAAAATCATACCTACACAATTTGTTAAGTTTGAATGTAGGAAAGGATAACATTTAACGCACTTAATGAATGAATCATATGCTTCGTATTGTTCTGCATTGACCCTAGTTTATTTATGAGAAAAGCCCATTAAAGCCAGTAATTTTGGTTCTTATCTGAAATATCAGATGTGCAACTGAATACGGGCGTAAAGTGTTAGACTTCACTATAGTTGTTTTACTTGGTGATAGGCCATTTTAATACAAATATTCAATTGTATACCAGAATGAGGTGGTAATGGTTTGGTCTCTGGATCGCTACCATGCATTCCTTGAGACATTTAGGCCTCTTTAGGCAGCCATTGTATAGATGGACAACATTGTCAGCATTAAGAAACTGCGTTTTGCAGAATATGTAATGGGTTTTTAATTTCTGTGCTTCACATGAAATTGTAAATTTCTTGTTGCATCCTGCAGCCTATTGTACTTATGTTAAGTCACTGCTCTGTCATGTTCAACCGAAGATCGTTCCACCATGTACAGACTATGCCTTTTGGGAACAGGTTAGGACACGCTGAGGGCAGGTCAAGGGCAGGTCAAGGGCAGGTCAAGGCACATGTTGATCAAAATGACCAGTTATTCCATTTTAGGCATTTGGTAGAACTGCTGCCTCTTTTGTGTTGGATCATTTGCAAATGCAAGAGACTGATGCCAATAAGATAAATCAAGAGAATATCAGACCACACACAGTCTGTGGATTAGGCTACCAGCCTTGGAGTCTGTGAATCAGTCATTTATATAGCACCAGCTTTGAAAAAGCATTTGAGCACAAATAAGCAAGCTGGATATTGTGATACAGCTTTAGTATTGGACAGCTTTCCATTGCACCTATTTCAGAAAAAAACTACTCAGGGCCTGTGGACAGTATTCTAGTCTGGCTTGATGTTGCGTGGCACCAAGAAATTATTGTTTTTTACATTAATCATCAGTCCTCTATTACATTTTAGATTGCTGTTGAATGCTGTCATCTTGGAAACATTTGTATAACCTTATTACATTACCAAGTGTATAACAAATTTGTATAGCACCCATAAAAGAGCTGCAGATTGGGTAGCCTTTGTCATTCAGGTTGCCGTCAGCTGGGCTGATTCTGTTTGTTTCCTGGTTCTATTGAATCAGATGTGTACCCTGAGACTGTGAATTGGACAAATTGCCTGCTTAGTATTTAACAAAAGGCCTCTGGTGTGGATTCTGTCTTCATAGTTGGAGGTTAAGGATGTTCAATGCATGGCAACCATTCATCTGGTCATATTTCTTCTGTGTAGAAAGTTTTGTTTCCTTTCAATTTGGTCAGCACAGGTTCATGTGGAACATCGCATGGTTTTTTGTAGTTTAATTCTAATATTACCATTGGCAAAAATGCAAATTGATAACAATGAGGCTTTAGAAAATAATGTAATGGCAAAACAGAAGTTTGCAATCATTTTGCCTTTATCTCGGAGGCACGTAATATAATGTAATGTAATGCAAATCTCCTAAATTTCTCAGCATCACATGTAAGCTGCCTCAGGGAGACCTGCTTTATCACTGTCGCTATATCAAATCAAGTTTGCAAGAGCCGGGTTGCTTGGCCAGTTTTGGTGTCAGGTCAGAATCCGGGGATCTGGACGAAGAGAAAGTGTGGTGGAAAGTGATTATGATGGCAACGGTGGTCGTTGGGATGATCCAGAATGGGTGTTTCATTGGGTTGAAAGTTTGGCCGTTTATCCAATTTTTAACGAGCAAACAGCAATTTTATTGACTGGGCAAGCTTCTGTCTGAATTGTATGGCATGGCAACCAATGATCAGTTCATGTTACAGAGGAGATTCAGGCCAGGATACAGATGTGAGAGGCAGACTCAGGGCACCAGCTGATAACAGAGCAGTTCAAGACAATTGATGCATCTTTTGGCATAGATGAATTTAAAGATTTTAGGCTTTAATTTCTATTAACTCGAGATGGACAACTGTGAATGTGTTACTCAAGGTTCGGTTTGCTGTATCTGGTGCATCACTTTGCCTCAGCTTAGTCTCCCTTGTTTTCCCTGATCTTACCCTTACATTATCTATTTCAACTGTCTGTTGCTTTAATCTCTTTGAAAAATGTTTCAGTTAATATGGCAGGAAACTGGTTTTGAACTCCACATCTTTGCACTTGGGGAAGGTCTGTCTACCTGTGTGAATAAAGGCCAGAAAAAGTGTTTTTATTTCTGTCCTGTGCTCTCGGCCATGTTTGAATCGCATTACAAAGACCGCCCTTTTGAACCAGCCCTTTGGCCGAGTCTGGTGACTGGCTCCGACCATCTGCCTGCGGGAATTAGTAAATAATAATGCATGAAGACGTCATTTTAAACTATGGGGCTCATTGGAGTATGACAGGGTTAAGCACGTGATATATAAACATATACGATATATAAATTCATTAAATACAATATGTATATATACATATATACACACTTATGCATGTATCTCTATTATCAGTTTTTTACGTGTACAGGGAAAGGCCATGACAGGCAGGTGAGAATTCTCATCAGTCTCAAAGCTTTTGGCTTATAGCCACCGGTAGAATGGCTGCCCTGCCTCTTCGATCCCCCACACTTGTTAAGTGTATTATTAGCCTGAAATGTTAGTCTTGAAGCCTGCCTTTATTCTTACTGGCCTCATTGAAAAAGATCTCCATCTGGCTCCTTGCCACATGTGATATGTTTGAAGTCGATGGACCAGAAAATGCTCCAGGCCTTCTGCATTGAAGTCCATTGTTACAGTCAGTGCCATGCATGAGTTTTTTGTGTGGCCGTTCCATCGATCTGTTGCCAAATCCGTGTTCACTGGCAATTGAATTTTTTACAGTTTAAACACACATTGTCAGCTGTGGTTATGGTCTTCAATGATTGTGGCTCCTTCTCGTCAAATGAGCAGAATGGAATAAATGTTAATGTTTGAATAATGGTAGTAGTTCAAGAAAGTCTTTATATGCCAATAGGTCAGTTCATTCAAAATTTGGATGAGGTCAGTACCTATTCACTCAAAATTCAAATATCTCTGCATTGAATAAGGTCCTATTCTGCAGCATCTTCCTACCCATTAAGCAGATGCAATTTCACGTTTCTTCTCTGCTTGCCGAAGGCTGCTACATTAAAACATATTTGTAACCAGGAGTTTGAGTTATGTAACATGGTAGTCTAGTCCATAATCGGGCTGGGTCTGTGACCGAGTGGCTGGTACCAGGATGGGTGGCCATGGAATACCTGACCATCTGATGCCAACTCGCTCCTCCATCCTTTCTGGGTAGATAAATTAATATAAGTGCAAGGTTGGAGGTTTTAAAGGCATGTCCAGCTGCTGGATTATTGGCGTCAAGTTTGTGCCTCAGCTGAAAGATCATTTGACCTTGGCACATTTCATCTTCTGTGGAGTTGTAAAGTAAAAAGTAAAGCTCTCTTGTCCCTAGCACAACGTTGGGGAGGCACTCACTTCCCGCTGCCCTTCAGCCCTTGAGCCAGCACTGGACAAATCCCAAGATCCTGAGCATGGAGTCATTGCATCAGAGGACAAGCCATTTACTTCCCGGCTTCTTCCAGTACCAAATTCTGCTGCTTGGGAACAGAGGCACATGTGCGCAAAAACTTGCTCATGGTCATGACATTTACGCCAGCTCGGCAGACTAGAACGTGCAAGCTTAAGATCACAGACTAAACACACTGCCGATAGAGTGCCATGTTGCACACGGAGTTTCCACAAAGATGTGTAAATAAGTGTTACCTTTACTTCTTTGCTTTACATGTAACAGTAACTACTTATGGATCCGGAATCTGTAGAGTTTCCTTGCTAAGACCTAGCCCAAGGAACTTTCTAGATTCAAGGAGACCATGCAGAATTAGGTAAAGTAATATGGACTATATTCTAAGACACCTGAGACTCCTAATAACATGCTTCATTACAGCATGAATTATTGTATACAGTGGTGGATATGGACATCAAATGTAGCTCAGCGTTATAAAATAACCTCATTGTTACAAGACCTCACTGTAATGCGATTTCTTAGATAGCATGATATTGATTTTCCGGTGTAGTTTGTTACCTGTTTTGTTTACCTGTGTTTGAAGGAGAAGTGGTCTGAGCAACCATCTGTATTGATCGCTAGGCAGGGGTGTGCTTTTGTGGTTGACTATGTTTAATCGATTTGAATGGATCTCAGTCATTTATAAGGCAAATGCTTATTATGTGGTTATAGTGGTCTTCGCTGTAGCATCGTAAATGATTTACTGGATTTGAAATGATTTTGCCGGAATGTTATTGTGACTTTCAGTGTTGTTAGTCTTGACCACGGGGTCTTGATCTCATGGTCTTGGTCTCTCAGTATCGGTCTGCTGCCACTCGGTAGATATGCATTCTTCAAATTAATGTCTGGGAACAGCAGACATCTGTGTTGTCAGTATTCTCAAATATTAACTGAGATTTGATAGCAGAGTTTTGTGACCCACAGTTGAATGGTATTGTGGTCCTGTATGTGGAAGTGGCAAAATTGGTGTGATCTCTATGGTTTAGACGTCTTTACCTGCTGGCAACACCTAGTGTCAGTTTTTGCAACAGCCTTAGACGAAGGTCAGAAAGTGTTGAACAAGTCAGCCACATGACGATGATGATAGACATATGCATTCACTACTGATGTTGTAATGAGAAATTCATTGGTGAGTTGCATAAACTGGCACTAGGTGTCGCCAGTAATTAAAGACGTCGAAACCACAGAGATTGTACAATTTTTGTCACTTATGCTGGGTCCTACATTGGACAGTAATGTCTGGCAGCAGTTGTTATTCTCTGTTGCTATGGGATTTCTGTACCAGATGACCACAATAGTTTTAAAGTGTTTACCTTTCCAGTGGTTGGGATCTGACGAGTGTTTCTTGATGCTTTCCGTGTTTGTTTGTGTTTGGCCATGCAACGTGATTGCCACGTCGATGTTGGTTCGTTAATAAATCATTCAATTCTGTTTGCTTGGAAATTGGTCGGGTTCGGTTGGCCGCCAAACACTGGCTATCAAAGATTCTTTAGGGAAGCAGATGATGTGCAGATGATTTCCGAAGAAGCACTGAAGCGTGAATGGGGAGGATGCAACCAAATGTCACCAGTTCTTGGAAATGTACCTTTGTTCACTTATTGATCTAAAGACGAATTGGGTGACTGACCTTTTGGTAGCAGAGCAGTGCGCAAATTAGTCAGCTTTTCATGATTTGAGTCCCACTGCATTATATATATCAGAAAATGTAAATTTTAAGGAAAAGTTATATTGTTGTTTGATGGTTGTTATGACAACAGTCAACAGCGATCTGCATATATGACAACAGTCTCTGAGCACTGCGGTTGTAAAATTTAACAACCACAGGACCACGTCTGTAAGGAGATGTGTTATTTATACTTAAGTGGAGTTATAAAAATGACCCTGCCTTATGTAGCAGACAAATGTTTCATATTGCCATTTGGACTTCTGAGGAACAAGGGCATTTTTGATATTCTCTTGAGCAGCAGGCATGATGAGTCCTACCACAGAACCTGATTTTTCCTTAAATTTGTGCAGTTGTACTGATCACTGAATGTAGCAAATAAAATACTTGTTTTTTACTTACTTACTTACTCGCTCACTCTCTTGTGTATTATTTTTTTCAGGTTGTGAGCAAGGATAAATCCTATGCTTCCTCAGGAATGATGTCGTAAAATTTGAACTTCCTGGAAACACTGGAAAAGTATCTGATTTCTATGGCTCACTTCTGGCGGTTTCAGTTCATCTTTATTGGACTGACGCTTCTGCAGCCAGGTTTGTTCTGCTGTGCTGCTATAATCATATCTTTCTAATCTAATCTAACCTATCTTTCTAATCTAATCTAACCTATCTTTCTAATCTAATCTAACCTATCTTTCTAATCTGATCTAACCTATCTTTCTAATCTGATCTAACCCAATGCTTTACTTACAGTCTAAATCCAAAGGATCAAGGAGGTAGACAGGCAGACAGATATGGTGGATGTCATTTCCATAAATGATTTATATCAGTGGGATCGTATCATCTTGTTCGCTTCACTTCAAGTGAGTAGTGGATGGTAGGTCAGAGACTCAGGGTGCATGCAACTCTGTTGCCATGTCCCTTTTGGAATGTAGTGGAGGCGCTCACTTCCCTCTCTGTGGCCCTTGAGCCGGTAGTTGGAGTGATTTTAATCTGAAGGCCTTAGCCACAGGTCTAGTGCATTGCAGGACTTGCTGTATACTTCCCAGCTTATACTGGTACTAAATTCTGCTTGTTGACAGAGGCACACATTTGCAGGCGACTTGCCCAGGGTCGTTATACAGAATTCACCCTATAGGCGAGAACCTATAATTTTCGTTAACAGACCCAGAATGCTGACTGAATGGACTGCCATGTCACACACTGTACACCTTGCATGCAGTTAATGTCATTGTCTTGGTAACAGTTGTGTTGATGTTGTTAAGTTTTCACGGCTTTGATTGAAAATGTTTGCATTTAGGACTGTGCAACAATCCGCCCTTGTTTGTGGATTTGAATCCAACGTTTCTTGTGCCAGAAGATATGCCATTAAGTAAGTGATCAATTGCTTTTTTATTGACTTATTTGCCATCTTTTAGCTTGCATGTTTCAATGACAGCCTTAGATACAGTGCATAAAACTGAGTGTGTCCATTTTTGCAGCTATTGTTTTTGTGAGGAAGACTGTTTGCTGGGTAAATATTTACGATACTAAGTGCGATTAATGCCATGGCAAGGACAAAAATTATCTGATTTTTCGTTTGTTTTCATGATCATCGATGGAGTTTAATTTGTGTTCTAACTTATATTTAACTTTATGCAGCAAAAACATAGAAATGTATTTTGTAAACTTCTACCATGGCTAGACGGGTGCACAGGACATTTAAAGGTAAACATGCACTCACTTTAGTTACCTGAAATCCACTAGAATTATTGTAATTGTAATCAAAAATTTATATAGTGCCACTTCAAGAGAACCTCAAAAGTGGTGCTTCCAACCTGACAACTGGTTTTTGTGTGGTTTTCAGTTAGGTGTTTGTATATATTTCACATGTCCTCAATGAACAATAGTCCTCATGGGTGCGTAATTGTAGTCTTAGAAATTTTAGGCTGAAGTACTGAAATAACAACTTCAATCCTATAGTGGAATAAGCTTTTGTATGAGTTAGATGAACGTACAGTCTGTGAATATGTGGAGAAGGGAGTGAATATCTGTTTCTTTAATATGGAAACTTGTGTTTGACGTTCTATTGAACAGATTCTACAGTTACCCAGTTGGTTGCACAAGACTCTGATGATACAATGTTGACCTTTTCTGTGATTGGCTCTCCTGCCTCTGAGATCCTGAAAATAATGCGTGCTGGTGATAAGTCTGCATTGGTGCTATTGTCCTCACCTTTGGACAGAGAGGTGAGGCAGACTCGTACTTTGCAAGAATGTCTTTTTAGATGTAGGCATCATACAGTATTGAGCTGCCTTTATCTGTAGATTTAGGAATCAGTTTAGAGTATGGCACAGTTATACTGAAATTTAGGTAATGCTTAAGGTACATACATTACCGTTATGTTTAGGTTTAGTTTTAGGGTTTAGTCTTAGATTACGTTTTTCTGATTTAGACACTATTATTAGGTTTAGGCATCACTTTTAGGTTTAGACGTTGTTAAGGATTAAGGTTGAAGCACCATTTTAGGCAGGTTTACCATTTTCTTATGGTTTTGGTGCCATGTACCTTTGTGAAACACTGCACACTATTGCAATATGTGACCTCGGTAAATGAGTAAGGAGAAAATAGTTTTGGAAAAATTAGCTTCTTTCATTATGCAGCAGTTTCTTCTGGCACTGAGAATAGCACGCTACTGTTTGTTTTCTGAGATTGTTTGTTGTTTAATGTTACAGTATGTTTTATTGAAATTAATTTAATGTTACAGTACATTTTAGTGAAATTAATTTATTGTTACAGTACGTTTTAGTGAAATTAATTTACTGTGAAACAAGTAATTAATTCCAAGTTAAATAACAAAATGTAATTTTATTTTTTTGTAGAAATTAGATCAGTTCAGTGTTACTTTTCAAGTCACTGATGGAGTTAATCCTCCAGTAAGTCTTTTCATCATCATAATCATCATCATTGTCATTGTCATCGTTGTTGCTATCACTGTCATTCAGTGTTGCAGCTGCCAGCACCAGCTTCAATATCATTAAAAGCATTACCACTGTCATCATTATTTATCAATGTCTAAAAAAATCATACTTAAAAAATCTTCCTAGTGGCACAATTGCCAGCATAATCTCTGGTCAAAGACGAATTGTTCCTGATCTGATCAAATACTGACCGACTGACTTTGTATAAGTTCTGGCTGCATTTTTATATTATTTCATTAATTCAAAGAACTTATAAAGCACTTCTTTAGCTTATCAATTGTTATTCATTAGCAACTTCTATAGCGCCAGTGCCTAATGCACAAGGCATCATCTGACAGTGCACCAGTACCAATTCATAATCACCCCAGACCACAGCACGAGTCTAAGGCCAGCCAAACCTTGAAAAAGGCAAAAAGTTCCTACAGGCGCAGAATCCAGCTGACCAGAATCAAAATCTTAAATTTGATGTATTTAGTTGTATAACCTTTTTTGTAGAGCCTATTAAGAACCTTTCACACTTACCGTGGAATAGTGGTTGGATGTAATGTAATGGTTTGCAGTGCAGCAGGTAGCCAACGATATAAATCATTCATATAATCAGAAGCTTTGATAAGTTTGGATCTATGATGGATAATGGATGAATCTATAGAAAGGTAGATGGCCTTAAAGACTGACTTTAAGACAGAATTAGAGACTGGCAGAATAACTGATTTAAGACTTGAGGACACACCTGTTGACCTGCTAACTGCTGTGTTGATGATGATGATAATGTATTGTATTTGATGTGACAGATCCAACGCACGTGTTTAATTATTGTCACCGATGTCAACGATAATCCACCAAAGTTCACGAATCTTCCATCAAAAGTTGATTTATCTGAGGTAGGTTGTTGCCAGGCGCTCCCAGCCACTACCTCTGTCAGAACTCTTACTGGTGTACTACTGGTATTAGCTTATCTATATAATAACAGCCTTAGATGAATGGTCCAGCTGTATGGGCCAGGTCAAGCTGATTTGGGCTGAGTCAGCACATGTTGTTCAGCGCATATATGGTAGTTCATACAGCATACAGAACCCATTTGCCAGTCGATTTTGTTTTGACTGAATGTCTGTGATTAAGCTGGTACCTGTGACGTAGCTTTCATTGGGCGCTGTAGAAATCTCGGAATTACGATTATGACTAGACGACAGGCCTAAACAAAAGGCCATCCATGAACTGAATATGTGATCTGTTGTCTGTTTTTCTTGTTTTTATATATGTTTTGTTTGTTGTTCCCACTTATCTACAGTCAAGTCAGTGAGGAAGTTGCCTGATTCCTTTGATAAATTTATTTGCCTGTTTTGTTTTAGAATACATCGAATGGATCTGTTGTGTACACAGTCTTTGCAACTGATCCAGACACTGGAGCGGGGGGTACTGTCAGATATGCGTTACTTGTAAGTTATTTGCTGTTTATAAAGCTCTTATTGTATCAAGCACAATGGCGGATTGTTAACGCATTTGCCTTTCTTTTGTCTGGGTTCAACTGCCAGTGCTTCTTGTGAAAGAGTCGGTGTCAAACTGTGTAGCCCACGAGGAAAGACAAAGTTTTTGAAATACTGCTGTAAAATACACCAGAGGCTTGTTATGACACGCTTCATCGTAATGTGAATTCTGATATAACACAGTTAGGACGTGGATCCCTAAATTAGTTCAGCCATAGAAAATAACCTCATTCTAATGTGGTCTTGTTATATGGCAGTTCTTTTTATGGCGCCCAAAGAGAGTTTATCGTGGAGCATTGAAATAAATGATCAGTTACCTTGTCTTATTTACGACAGGTCTTATGTAACTTTTAAAACTAGGCTGGATTTTACTGAGTGATCCAATACTAGAATGTCTAACTGGTTAGGTTTTGTGGTTCGATTTACAGCTGTATATTTGACATGTAAGTATATTTAATGTAAAGTATTCAGAAATTTTTGTGTAAAATTACAGGCCTATTAATTTTTTAATTGTTCTGAGAGAAGTTAGTACTCTAATAACCATCTTCATTTGTTCTGATTTGTTCTGCAATGAGTATTTTCCTGAATTAGAGTTTGTTTTATTTTCAGAACGAACAGTCAGTGTTCCAGATAAATTCTGTAAATGGTAACATCACACTGATCGGTAAACTAGCCTACATCGTAAGAAGGATGTACGCTTTACAAGTCAGAGCTAGTGTAAGGATTCATTGATCTATATATATGACCATGTACATACGTATATACATAGGTATGTATTTACATAACTTTTACAATTTTGTCTTACTTACTAACCTAAGGTCGATGACATTGCCTCTCAGATGACTTTACGATTCCATGACTGATGTCATTGTTCTGGCAGTTTTGATTTGAAATCACATGAAGTGATTTTGATTTGCTTTTCAAATAAGAAACATACTGATGATTTTGATTTGAGATCATATTTTTATTTGTTTTACCCATTTATTTTTGGCATAATTCTGTGATTGGTATTGTTTGATTGTTTAGGATGGTGGGGGTCTCAATTCAACTGCAGATCTGACAATCAACGTTCTTGATTCCCAGTCGCGTCCTCCTTATTTTCTCAACGTCCCCTACGAAGCTTCAGTCAGAGAGGATGCTCCTCTGGTAACTTTCTCTTTGATTGATACATCGTCTATTAATTTCCTGGTTTATATTTAGTGTGTCTTGTTGAACGGATGGGAGTGCAAGCATTTGAAGTTGACAAAGACCCCTATGCAGAAGAGATTTGAACCTACACAAGGCTTGGATTGCATATGAGAAGTTTGCAGAAGTTTACAGTATAAAGGCTTCATTATATTTGATTTTGTTTGATTACATTTTCTTCCTAACATCATACTTTCTTAAGGCAATGTGTTTAAATGACTGACATTTGAAACTTTTTTGTCCGTGCCATTCTGTCCTCACTTATTGGATTTCAGTTGGACTTGTGCGACAGATCGTGATTTTCGACTATGGTTTTACTTGAAGAGATGATTGATTGATAAAAGTGCTATAGAAGTCATTAGATTAGATTAAATTAGATTCTACATATAACTCTAATCTGCATTATAATGTTGCGTTAAAAGCCATCTTACTTGTCTCTGTGCTACAAGGTGGTCATAGCCCTTTCTTGTTGTGCCCTTTGTATCCTGTTTAACTGTACAGCATTTTTAATATGTATCACTCTTGATTTGAATCAATAAAAGAGATGATGATGACGACGATGACAACGTCGATGATGATTTTGTGTTGCAGTAATTGTCAGGTCCATTGCATTTCTAATGTTTGTGTTCTTTATTGGAGAACTACATGATTTGTTTTGGTTGGTGTTTGATATTATTTTGATGTTCTAAGCTGATAATCAACAGACCTGAGTGAACTTTTATTAAAAGCTAAATGTATAAACAATATATTACATGTGCTTCTATAATTATGCACTTGGGCTGATCATGGTGCAACCCAGAAGTGCCACTTGTATTACTTTTTTGAAGTGGTGCTATAGAAATTCCTGATTATGTTGTTTTTGTACATTGGTGTCTTCAACAGGGAACCAATGTGATACAAGTAACTGCTTATGATGGAGTCACTGGTCTTCCTGGACAAGTCGTCTACTCACTTGTCTCAGGTCAGTTAAATTCTCAGGGAGGCTTTAGATATGGTAAGACAGGATAAAGTAAAATAAAGCAGGAAAAGATGTTGGGACTTTAGTTTCACGTTTTCACTAGTCCACGAAAAACCCCACATGGACTGGTGTTTATGATGTACATTGATGTCAAAAACATGATGTGCGTATACCTTGGAGATATAATGTGATGCAACATATAATCGACTCTTGTGGATAACTGCTTGGAATTTTAGCTTTTTGGGGTCTGCGGAAATGTATAGTTTAGAATTTCACAAGTGCCTAGTTTGAGTTTTGTGTATGGTGTTTGAGTGATTGATTATGTTGGTTTATTGAAGTTAATCAGTTGGCTGAAAGGTTGAAAGGTTGATTGGTCAATCAGTTGAATGATCAATCCGCAGACTGATGCAGATCAGGGAGTTAAATGAAATTATGCAGTCAGTTATCATGCTAGCTAGTTAGTTGGCTTGTTGGCTGAAAGATTGGCTAAGTGATCTAAAATGTATCCCATTCTAATTGGTTGATTGTTAGGAGATCTAGGATTCTTTTCAATGAATGCTTCCAACGGCTGGATAACTGTAAGCAAAGTTATCAACTGCAGTAATCCAGAAGTCTTTCAAAGAAACGGTCTTTTAGAGGTCGTTGTAAAGGTCAGCATTGCATATTACCTGCAGTGAATAGTAAATCGTATTGTAAATTTTGTATTGATATTGTGTGAGTTGCTTGTATGCTCTGTGGTTCCTTAAAAGACCATTTAACAAAGAAAGTTGAAAGATGCTAGTGCGGTGTTTACACTTCTAGAAGATTGTCTAAATTCAATCTGAATTACTGTCAGAAGCTGGATAGTTGATGTTGTTAGCTTCTAATCTAAGCTAATATTTATGGCCTGATTTTGTGATTAATTTTATTATAACGTAGTGCAGCATAATGGCATAGTTTATGTAGCACCTTTTTATGTGTTGTGGTGATTGTGATTTCACCATCAGAAACATGATGTTATTCAACACCTATGCTGAACGAACGAAGATATGAAATGAGTTCCGAATGATATTCTGTAACATGAATTTAACATTAAACAGAATGAAGCTCAGTAATTATGTGCGCTTTTTGTGTACACATGTTTACACTTAATCCAGACACATGCATGCATCATTAAATGCAGGCATGCATATAGACCAACATGCATACCATATTACCATATATACACATGCATACAGTACATACAATGCATGCAATTTATAATATAATAGGTACTTATGTGTGTACTGATTTGTACATACAGACACGTACATGTGTGCTTGCATATTAGTAAACGTATAATGTACAAATGCTCATACACGTGCACTTTTGAGAGGTGCTTGAAAGATGCTATATAAATGTTTGTTACATTACATTACGTGCAGGTACTTAATGTTTCTGCAGTTATATTCAGTGAATTTATTTGTAACTTTTCCTACAGGCTAGTTCGACGTCAGCAACATCAAATGCTGAGGTTTCCAGTTGGGCTTTAGTGAGCTTACAACTGATTGACGTAAATGACCACGGGCCCACGTTCAACCAGATGATGTACAATACGACAATTCTGGAAAACTCACTGCCCAATACTTTGCTGAGCTTCAACATAGGAATCGTTATTTCTGATTTGGATATGGTAGTTACTTTCTGCAGTTTTCTGCTTTAACAAGCCTTTCCAACACAAATATGTTCATCTGGCACAGGGCAGGCCCACTCCATATCACCTGTTGCAAGGGTGAGATCATTTGCCACTGCTTCCCCTTTGAATGGGTGCTATGCCATTTAAGGTCCTCGTGTATGGACTGCTAGCCTGAGATTAAAATCTCTGAAATAAGCCGACATAGATTTGTTAGGCTGTAGACTGTTAATATTGGACCCAGTATGGCCCAGTGAATGTGTCTGTCCTGTCAGGGTCGTAGGATCGCACAAAGTTCAACTAACATAAACCAAAATGGTAAAATCCGGACCTGATTGTGGCTTTGATTTTGTGTGCCGTCAGTTGATGCCTTATGCATTAGACAGTGGCTTGATAGAAGTTGCTAATTATTAATAATAGTAATAATAATAATTAATAAAAATATCACAGAAGGACAGTTTTTTCAGATTAACTATTGAAAAAATCGAGAACCTACAGACTTAGATTTACCGTCTAGGATTTTAATTTTGACCTGAATGCAATAAAAATTTATGCACTTAAAGGAACAGTTTTAAGAATTTTGATGTTACTTGAATGTCTTGTTGCATTGCATTTCTATAGATACATTCTTGTGTCATATATTACCAGCAATAAATATCTTTTAGTGCAAACGAATTTGTCCAAAACGTTTTTTTCAGGCAAATATTTAACTGCGTTGATTTATGCATGTTTGACCGCAGTAATTATTTGTTATTTTTATATGTAATTTACAGGGTGATAATGCAAAGTTTAGGATATTTCTTCAGCAAAGTAACTTACTGCTTGATGTTTTTGACGTTATTCCATCGCGAGGCCAGGGCGAAACAAATGCCCTGATCTATGTCAAGAACATGGCTCTATTTAACTTTGAACAGACTACGATGGTCTCATTCTCGGTAAGATATGCATCATTCTGCACTGATGAAATGATTGGGTGAGATCTTTCACCACTGCTACCCCTTTGAATGATAGCTACACCATTTAAGTTCCTCGTGTATGGACTGTGCTAGCCCAGGATTAAAATCTCTCTGAAATATGCTAACATTGACTTGTGAGGCTGTAGACTGTTAGTATTGTTTTTTGATGGGGTGCATTGGTTTAGCCCAAATGCCTTGGAAGTCAAAAACTAAATACAAGACAGGAGATTGCTTTGTAATTTGGAATGTATGTATCTATACAATGGCTTTGCACCTAAAACAAACAGTTGCTACTTAGTGGTACTAGGAGAAGTTGCTTTCACACAATATTTGTCGTCCAAGTCACGAAGCAGTATAATTTAGTGCAGGCATCAGGTGGGAAGTAAACAGGAAGTCTGTCTGTGAATTTCCTTCCTTCCTGAAGTCTTTGGGCTGACTTGGTTTCAATTTCCATTTGTTTGATCATCTGGGTGTTTTCTATCCTACAAATGTCATCCTCATGATTGCTGTCATTCCTCTGCTTCCTTCATCATTTCCCTCCATACCTCCATGTCACAGACTGGCAGAGCAATATCAGTGCTGTAACTGTATTTATGGAGACTTCTGGATTGACCACCCAAAAGAAGGAAATGGGAAACGCCCTGTTTTCTGTGTTCTGCTTTGAACTGTTAGAGACTGTATTTTCCTTGTTTGGACAGTCTTCTCTTTAAGCTGTTGTTTTGTAGAATTGCACAATCAAAGAGTGATTAATTTGCCTTGCACTGTCATAATGTAGACGGTCAGTGTGAAGATAGTTTGCTGTTTTAAACAGGTTGTAGCACAGGAATATCTGACAGCAGAGAAGTTTTCTAGTTCCGCAACTGTGATAGTTTTTATCGAGAAACAAGACAACAGAGCTCCTGTGTTCCAACAGGAGGAGTACTTTGCCACAATCAGGGAAAATCCTCAGCCTGGAACTTTTGTACTTCGAGCTATGGTAACTTGACTTTTAACAAAGATTACTGTTATTCTTATAAGTCCATTTTGGTTGGAGTCAGATGTAACTGTTGTATACTAAAAATGTAATGTAGACATAGTGTAGACTTTCACTGTTGTTGCTGAGAGGTTCAGTTCCAAACACCATGCGCCATAGCCATCTGTCTCTCTGCCTGCCTGCCTGCCTGCCTGCCTGCCTGCCTGCCTGCCTGCCTGCCTGCCTGCCTGCCTGCCTGCCTGCCTGCCTGCCTGCCTGCCTGCCTGCCTGCCTGCCTGCCTGCCTGCCTGCCTGCCTGCCTGCCTGCCTGCCTGCCTGCCTGCCTGCCTGCCTGCCTGCCTGCCTGCCTGCCTGCCTGCCTGCCTGCCTGCCTGCCTGCCTGCCTGCCTGCCTGCCTGCCTGCCTGCCTGCCTGCCTGCCTGCCTGCCTGCCTGCCTGCCTGCCTGCCTGCCTGCCTGCCTGCCTGCCTGCCTGCCTGCCTGCCTCTTGACCAGGAACTGAACCATTCCTGCCTATCAGTTGAGCACCTGTGAATAAACTGGTTCCCGCAACTTAGCTTTCACTGGGTGATGTAGAAATCTTGAGCTTACAATTACAGTTATGAAGGGTAATGCATTATTGAGTCTTCACTGTGTTTTTTGTATGTTTCTGACTGTATTTCTTTGCAGTTGTATTTGTCTGTTTTTGCTGTGATTGTGCTCATGATTGTATTTTTGCTTTTCTATTGTCTTTGTATGTTTGTGAATCGACTTTCTTCATAATGTGTTTACATAAATGTGTTTATTTTTGATAGTGTAATTGTTGTCCTTTTCCTTTTTAGGCAGCTGACCAGAACACTGGCAGTAACCCTCAAATAACCTATTCACTGCATGGGTCCAAGGCTTCTCTGTGAGTTTACTTGTTAAACTGGAGATTTGCTTTAGTTTTAATTAATTCACTTTGAACCACAGACAAAGAGGTGAAGTCCAGCACTTGTGCAATATGCTATAATGAGTGAGGAGTGAAAAATGCCAGGCTCCACCCAGAATTATGAATAAAGTGGAGGTGAAGAATTTGGGGGATCGTGAAAACTGCGCTGATTATGACAGTAGTTAGTTAGTTGTCTCGATCCTTGATATAGGACCTTTAAAGGACCTGAAAAAAGTGCTGCCTACACTAGCGTAAATGATATTGAAGTCATTCAGAACAAAAATGTTTTTTTTTCATGGATAGGTTTGCTGTGAACGCCACAACAGGAGATGTGTTCGTGAACGTTGATGCTGCAAGCAACCGCACTCTTCTGGATCGAGAAACTACTCCTGTAGTCGCATTTATGATTGAAGCGATCAGTGGTGGAGGACTTCGATCTTTTGCTCAACTGACTGTGAACCTGGAAGACGTGAATGACAGTCTGCCTTTGATGATGAGTCAAATCTACTTTGCATACGTACAAGAAAATGCGCAAACGTTTCTTTTTCCAGTTATTATACAGGTGTGATATTATGGTTATGATCTGATTTAAAAGGATTTGTAAAAGCGGGAGGAAGACAGGGAAGAAGGGGTAGGTTGGGTGGATGGATCTGGGGTGATTAGAAGCAGGATGGATGGACAGACGATGGACGAATGGATGGATGGTTTTATGAGTGATTGGGTGGGTGGATGGGTTGACAGAATAGATTGGTTTGGATGAGTGGCTGGATGGTGTTAATGAAATGGGTAGTAGATGGTATATGTGTGTAAGAGCCAGTGGTGTCAGTGAGGTGGGTAATGGATTGAATACCAATAGCTCCAGTAGATGAACTGGTGAATAAGTAGAGTTGAGAGCAGGAGATTATAAGCTGTAGAGTGTAGATGGTGCTTGTGATGAATGAATGCATGAAAAAATTTGTTTTTGTTCCATTTTAGGCAACTGCTCCTGATCTGAAAAGCCAAATCGTCTACTCTCTGGTGAGGGGTGAGCATCTAGAAAACTTTGCCATAGACAGGGACAGTGGACTGGTTGCTGTGGTGACTGCTCTTGACTATGAAGCCCTGGCACCAGGCTCAGGTGGAACTTTCAACCTGACAGTTATGGCAGCTAACAAGGGTGCTCCAGCGCTTAACGCCACCGCTACATTGCATGTCATTGTTCAGGTACAGTTTTCTTCATAGCTCTGATTTCATTTGTGTTTTATTGAAGTGTGTTGTACTGTAATTATGATCTGGTCTTAGAGAGGTAACACGTTATGCTGTAGTTGTGAAACAGTACAGAGATAGTATCTGATAGTATCTAGATCTTTTATCAAGATTTCTTAAAAGAAGTTGTGTGATCACTGTGGTTAACTTGTTTGGTAGTTAAATCTTAGCCTCACTTTCTTACACACTAATGCATTTGTTGTAAACGGTTTTCCACTGCACATCTAAACTACACTTTCTGCTGATCTTCAGTTTCAACTGTTCATATCTGTGAGACATCAGTGATGGACTGCATACGGATCAGGGGTAGACGAAGCGGAGAATGACTGGATGGCTTTAGAGATTGGTGCAAGTTGGATGTTCACAAGCTGAGCCTACTGGCACAGCGCAGAAACCAGTGGCATGTGTTTAACACCAATGGTGATGAGCCTATGGACTTAAGGAAGATGAAAGAAGACGATATCAGTGTGTTAAAGCAGTTTTCAGAAGCTTCATAAAGGAGCTATATAAAATGAATTGTTGCCTGATTTCTTATTTTTAGGACATGAATGACAATGCTCCTCGATTCCAGAACGAGATTTACCAAGTTGCACTCTTGGAAAATTCCACTGGAGGTTTGAAGCATTTTGCTGGCTTAATTCACTGTTTCTTAAACCAATCATGTACAAATAAATAAATAAATAATTAAATAAATAAACAATAGATAAAACAGAGAGAAACACACAGACAGACACACTCAGGCACACACATAATGGCAGGGAGAGAGAGAGAGAGATAATGGAGCGTTGGGGATAACAAATGGATGGATGGACATGCTGGCACTTATAGTCCACATTCACAATATAGCAGGAATATGCTGCTTATGCAAGAACAATAGAAGTGCCTAATACCCGATGACCTTGCTCCACAGTGATGATTTTATAAATTGTGATTATGTAACATTTTCTTACCTGAAATTTTTTTCATGCGCTGGTTACAGGGACAGGTGTGATTAATTTAACTGCCACAGACCTAGACGGAACTTCACCAAACAACTTGGTCAGTTACCGCATCATCAGCGGTTCACTGGACAAGTTTCTTATTGACCCAAATCGTGGCCGGATCACCGTTGCACCATCTGCAAGTCTCGACTATGACACATTTGGACCGCAATACTTACTGAAAGTGCAAGCCACGGATGGCGGGGCACCAGCTTTATCTGACACTGCCACAGTGAATGTTTCCATACTGGATGTTAATAACAAACCACCTGCGTTTGTGGGCGGTAAGCAGTTTGTGGAGAATGTGAGGGAGGATGCACCAGTTGGAACTGTTGTGATCCAGTTAACTGCGAGGGATCCGGATACAACCGCTCGGCTGCTGTACAAGTTTGAGGAGATTTCTGTGATTGGCTTCGATGGAAGCGGAAATGTGGTTAGCAACAGCAGCTACCTTATGGTAAAATTACCTCACTACTTAAATTACCAACTTAAATTTCCAACTGGGAATAACTATGTATGTAACTATTCCTATCTGTCATGAAAAATGTTCTTGCTGCTGCTATGCAATGTTTTGTAGAAACTGCAGTTGGAAATAATTTTTAACAGCAAGCTATTTCTAAAGTTCAATATTGACAAATTTTAAAAAGATTTGCAAAATAAATGGGATTTTAAGTGTTTTTATTTTGCATTAGGATAGAATAGATTACTTACCGACTTATTTGACGTGTTTTGGGTGACGTTTTCAGGATATGTTTTTGGTCAATCCAAGCACTGGTACTGTGACTGTGAAAAGTGCACTGGATGGTGAAAAAGTGCAGATGCTGAGAGTGAATGTCAGTGTCGAAGACTTGAACTCACAGACGATTGCCAAACAGAAAGACACCGGTACTTTAATGTTCTATCAGCCTGGAATAAATTTCCTTAGGGGTATAGGTAGAGAATCATTACTTTTCACCGTCATTCAATTCCCCAAGATGTGTAAGTTTTACACCAACTACAGCACTAACCGCAGGCAAAACACAAGTGTCTCTCTGCCTGGCTTGGATCTTGACCTGAAATCGAACACTGCCTATCGATTTTGTTTTGACTGAGCGGATGTGATGAATCAACTGGTACCCGTGATGTGGCTTTTGTTAGGCACTGTAGAAATCTCAGGATTATGATGTTACATAAAATTAGCAGCTCTATCATAAAAATTACCAATATTCAACTATGGCACGAAAGTACTTGTGTGCAAAATTGCGGCTGTGGATTCTTCAGTTTCTGCCAAGTATGACACTGAATTCTAGAGGAATCTTAAAAAAATTCCCTCTCACCTACAAGTTAAACTGTAAGATGATGATATATAAGTACCAAAATAATAGCATAGGCTTGAACAAGGAAATGATTGCAGAAGCAGATAGTCAGTTACAGGGAAAACTGGTTGATAATTTCTACTAAATAAATCAGTGGCTATGTTGAGATTGGGTTGATGGTGGTTTTTGTCATTGATGTCGCAGATGAGTACAATGATGACAACGACGACGACGATGATGATGATGCTGATGGTTACTGATGATGATGATTTAGGTGATGACTGATGATCACTGCTTTTTATATTTTTAGCCTCCTTGACTTTAATCGTCAACAGAGTTGACAATGAATCCCCACGTTTCCTTCCATCTGGTTCCCCACTGACTGTCCACATCTCAGAGAACTCTCCCCCAGGTAGCACTATCGCTCGTTTGGTCGCTGTGGATCCCTACAGACCCTCTAATCCAATCATCTACTTTATTGACTATGACTCTGATGCCTCAAGGAAATTTGAGATAACAGACGCAAATCGAGGGATTGGAACAGTCACGTTAAAGTACTCAATTTACCCAGCAACTTTTGACAGTGTTACTCTGAAGATTTTAGCTACGAGACTTGATCGTCCTGAACTGAACAGCACGGCACGGTTGATTGTTGCGATCGATTTCGATTCAAGTGGACTGCGGTGGGAGGCTTTTCCATCAGCTGTCTCTGTGTGGGAAAATGCTACAGTTGGAACAAATGTCACGATGGTTTTGGCTGTAGAAACATCGGGTCAACCACATGGACCAATTACGTATTTAATCACAAGTGATGTGATGGGAAAATTCAGCATTGACAATAGAACAGTAAGTTGAAATTAGTTTAAGACTGCCTTTTTGCAAACAGTACTATCTGAAGTTGGAATTATTGAAATTTGTCTGATCTTTGATTGTTAAGTTTTGGTGTCTCTGTATGTAATATATTGCAATGTAATATAAAGATCATAGTCAAATGCCTGAGAGACAGAGTTGATTGGATTTGATGGAATTTTAGAATTGCTTCTTGTCATTACTTTACTTCATATCGTGTCAATTTACATTTTTACCTGAGCAGCTGATGTGATTTTATTTGAGTCTTGATGCTGTCTGCTGTCAACTTTGGGAATGTTTTTCTGACCTTAGGGTGTGGTGGTTACCTCTGGTCAGCTGAGTTCAAGATCAATGTCAGCCTATCATTTGACAATCGAAGCACAGGTTGTCTTAGGCGCGCCTTCCGTCCAGTTGAAGAGACTCTTCGGGGACATGACAGTCAACGTACTCAGTACGAATAACCCTCCAAAATTTGACCAGCAATTCTATACTGGTTATGCCTTGACCAATGCAACTGCTGGCACTTTCGTGGTGTCGGTTCGAGCCACAGACTATGATCAAAACTCAATCCTCACTTATTATGTGGATCGAAAATCAGGAAATGGCTCGTGGCTTTTTGACATCGATCCATTAACTGGTGGTATTTTTGTGGGTAACACGTTAGCCGGCAGCGCAGGCAATTGGTTTTTCACTGTGCTTGCCAACGACCGTGGTTTTCCACCGCTTGTGAGCAGCACTGTTGTGCACATGAAGGTCATTGACTCCAGTGGCAACAGATTACGCATTGTATCGCCTCCAGAAAACGTGTCTTTATATGTTATACAGGTATGTTATTCCACAGGTTGTTTTAGTTTTAAGAAGGGTGTCATTTTTATGCTTTGCTGCCTCACTCATGACATGTCTAGCAGTTAAAAGTTTTGAATTAGGTTTGGTTATATGAGATTAAAAGGTAGTGTTTAAAATAATAATAATGTTAAAGTGAATGACCAGCCTCAGATATTGGTATCTAAAGAGTGTAATAATTAAAAACCAGCTGCATGATAACTTATTTTAGCACTGTGCTTACTGATGAAATTTTGTTCGTAATGACTATCAACATTTACCCTTTTGTGAGGTACCTAAAAGGTGCTATATGAAGTGTCTAGATACATACATGAGATATCGCAATGGGAATTTTTTGTCACAAGTGTAGCAATTGTCAACATTACGATGAGATAGAATATTAAATTAAATATAAAATTAAAATTACTGTGTTTGCAGAATCAACCGGCTGGCCAGTTTGTCGTGCTGGTTAAATCGGAGTACATTGGAACTGGCAGTAGCAACCGTATCTACTACGACTTTGTCACTTCATTTAGCAGCCAAGACTGGCAAAGTTTTGCCATAGATCATCAGACAGGTGTAATCACAACTGCCAGAACACTATCCACCGACAAAAGCAACTGTTATGTAAGATGTTCAGTTTTATTAAGACAGTTTTTCAAACCAAGGGAACATATCCCTGGGGTCTCTTCTTCTGTAAGTGTTATGCCTTTGGGGTGATTCACTCTTGCAAGAAACAGAAAGGCATTCTTTGCTGTGCCAGGCTTGACCTTTAGCTTGTCGTATCCATCAGTGATCATACAGTCAACCTCATCGTTATTGACCTATTGGTCGTTTTCTGCCCTCCAGTTGTTCCTTCAACGAGGAAATCTCCTTTGAGTATATGTTGAACCCATTTCTTCATAAGAGGAAATCTCCTTCGAGTATATGATGAACCCATTTCTTCATAAGAGGAAATCTCCTTCAAGTATATGATGAACCCATTTCCTCATAAGAGGAAATCTCCTTTGAGTATATGTTGAACCCATTTCTTCATAAGAGGAAATCTCCTTCGAGTATATGATGAACCCATTTCTTCATAAGAGGAAATCTCCTTCAAGTATATGATGAACCCATTTCCTCATAAGAGGAAATCTCCTTTGAGTATATGTTGAACCCATTTCTTCATAAGAGGAAATCTCCTTCGAGTATATGATGAACCCATTTCTTCATAAGAGGAAATCTCCTTTGAGTATATGTTGAACCCATTTCTTCATAAGAGGAAATCTCCTTTGAGTATATGTTGAACCCATTTCTTCATAAGAGGAAATCTCCTTTGAGTATATGTTGAACCCATTTCTTCATATGAGGAGATCTTCTTCGAGTACGTGATGAACCCATGCCCTCTAACTGCTTCTTATTGTGGCTGTCACCAATCTTTCTTCTTCAACAATGCTCAGCACCCTTCGTTGGTGTTGCATTCTGACAAATTGACTTGCGGCACCACATCCAGATGCTTCCAGTTCTCATTTCCTCCTTTATCTGTAGCTAAAGGGCTTTTTAACTAAGTGGTCCTTAACTAACCAGTGATAATTGAACACTACAGATATGTTCTTAGAATAAATTTTGAGTGTGAAAATGGACCATATTATTATGACATATAATATTTTTCATGTTATACAATTGTTTTTGTTTGTGTCATTGTTTCCAGTTTGAAATTATATTTTCTTGTACTTAAACTTTGCAATGGATATTTGACTTTCGTTCTGTTATGGTCAGACGCTTGGAGTGACTTTCAGTTGTTCTGTTTTGAAACCAGCTGCAAGTGAAGGCCAAGGACATTTCGAATGAAATGTACACTGACGTGAGAAACCTAACTATCACGGTCCGTGCAGCTGGTGGAGATTTTCCGAGGTTCAGTCGTAGCCGTTATCCTCCTCCATTGAGAGCAACTGTTGTGGAAGGAATGAGCAACATTGTTGTCATAAATGTCAACATCGCTGACCAGTCATATTCTGGAAATACCTGTTACTACATCATTGGTTCGTGACGAGTTTGACAGTAGTAGCTGCTTTGAATTATTCTGTCATTGTAATGTCTGCATAGTGACTTAGAGGCATTTTTGTTATCGTTCATGGCTTGGTTACACTTTTAATCTCTGGCATTCCGTTTGTGTGATTTTGGCATCTTGTTGCAAAGCTGGGCTAGACTATTCTTTTATTCAGGTTTGAGAGACTTTTGCTGACAGTCTGTTTTACGGAGAACTTGTGAGGTTCAGTTTTTAAAGAGAAGCAAACTCTAAAATGATGGATTATATATATATCAGATCTATAAAATTAAGTGCTAATATAATATTATAATGAGATGACAAACCTTTTCCAACACTTGTTGATTTGCGCGCGGTGTTTTGATGCCACTGTATTCAGTATTACATTTGCAGACAGCAGTGAGGACAAGAACAATTGTTTTGCAGATTCCATTCTTGTTTTGCTTTAATTTGTCATTCCTGACCAGTTATATGTTATACCTAGGGTAAAGAATGTCTCCACAGATTAGACACTATTTTTGTTCAAATTGCAGGTGGCTCGGAAGAGTGGAGGGACAAATTCTCACTGGATAAGCTGTCGGGGGATCTGTGGTTGGTTGTGAGTCTCTCTGAAGTTCAGACATCTTATGTTGATCTTCTCATCAAAGTGTCAGACGATTGCTGGTCGGGATTCTGGGAATTGGCTGAAAATCGACGTGCCAGCTGGAATTTTTCTGATGACACATTGCTCTTGGTTCGTGTTGATGTTGTTGGATTCGGTATAATGCAGCCGCAGTTCACAAAGCACTTGTTCATCGCTGGGATTCTTCCAGACGTGCAACTCGAGGAGCCACTTTTAAGTTTAGCGGTCTGTTTCAATGAATTTTGCAATTTATAAAATGTTGCTTAAAATTTTATGAATGTAGTTTCATCCAGTTTGTTGTTTGAAGTTGATTCTCCAGCATATCTGTGCATGTTTGTGTGTGTGTATGTGTGCATCAGTTTGGCCATATTTGCAGTATAGCGCTGAGATGTGATGGCACCTTCTTCCGTAGTTGTGTTAACTGAGCTGAACTGAGGGCACTTCTGTGTAAATCTGTATCATATTGTAAATACTTGTTTGAATCAAACCAAAATATGTCTATGCTTGAACAACGGTTTTTAAAGACACTAGTATTCTTGTTTTAACTCATATTCAGAGTAGGTTTTTACATGTATTCATTTCGATAACATATTATTATAAGATTCTTAAAGTTTTCTTGAAATTCTTGTGGTCAGAGGTTTTTCGTTTATGGAGATTTTTATCTGAGATAAAACTTATGTTGCTGTGGTTGTTCTGTTGAAAATTTACGAAACTGATCCATGATTATGGCTTGAAGATTAATTTTATGTACCAGCAACTGCGAATTGATATATTCCGTGCATTAATGCAGTGGCACTATAGAAGTTATTAAATTAAAATAGACTAGACTGAATTACTTTGACAGCTTTTATGATGATCCTCAAAAGAGTTAGAGATTTGAGGGTATCACATTACATTAGAAAATCAATCTCTTTGAGATAAGGTAAAGTAAGGCTGATGTCAATGGCCCTGGCAGCCACGGGACGTCGTTAAACACTGGATACTCTAATCTCTTTGATGTGTCGTATAAATTTTACCAATACGTTACATTTTGCTGTACTTTAAACAAATTTCAGGACTATACACAAAGTGGAAACAAGACTTTAGTTCTCTATTCTTTGGGAACGGAATTCCAAACATCAGACAGATTAAAAGCGAGCATCAGTAGTTTGCAGAGGCCACCGTTTGTGGTCGGCCGAGCAGACGGAGTAATTCAGACCAACACTTTCTTCCAAGATAAATGGAATGGTTTTATCAATTTTGATGTCTATGTTGGAATTCTGAGTCATTATCCAAGCGACTCTGCCAATGTCACAGTAAGTAGTTTGATTCAACTAGCATAATTTGTTTGAACCTAATCGTAATCGTAATCTAAAACTTATAAAGCGCCACTTCAAGATAAAACTCATCAGAAGCACTCCTGGCCCAATTTCCCATGACTAATGGGGAATAACACGGTCTTCAAACGCTTGCGGAAAAGAGAGGGAGGAAGAGAGAGGAATTCCCGCCTAAGGTCACCAGGCAGGTTGTTCCATGAGGCAGGGCCAACAACGGCGAAGCTGCGACGCTGTGCAGTAGTGCGAGCCATAGGAACTACCAGGTCTCCCTGGACTGCCGATCGCAGCAGTTGGCGGCCAGGGACAGAAGAAACAGGGACACAGAGCTCCCTTAGATAAATCGGTGCACCGCCAACAAGGCAGCTGCACCCAGGGGCCAGAATTTTAAACTGGATGCGTTCTCGGATTGAAAGCCAATGGAGTTTTTCCAGCATGAATAAGGAGATATGGCTAATCTTGTCTAATTTCCAGTCCAGTTCTGTCCTGGGTGGTCCTGCCTACCCTTGAGTTGGAGTTGGATTGTGATCAGTGAAGTGGGTGTTATTTAAGAATTTTACTTTGTTTTGAAAATCTACTGTTTTCCTGACTTATATTTTTCACTTTTACGCTGAATTCCTTTAAATTTCAGAACAAACTTCAAATTGCAATTCACTGCTATTGGTAAGTTTTGGCTGACAACACTGTAAGTCAAAACAATTCTGACTGCTTTTACAGGTGTATTTGCTGAGTACTTACCAACTGGTTAAGGTTATTATGCGTGATTCGCCAAACGAAGTTGCTGCTATTCGTGATGAGTTCACAGAATTTCTTTCGAATGCTACAGGAACAGTTGTTGGGGTTTATGCTGTCCGTGCTCACAAGACTGAGTCTGGTGGCTCTGATCCAACGCAGTAAGTAGATGGAAAGTACACATGCTTGTGTGTGTGTGTGTGTGTGTGTGTGTGTGTGTGTGTGTGTGTGTGTGTGTGTGTGTGTGTGTGTGTGTGTGTGTGTGTGTGTGTGTGTGTGTGTGTGTGTGTGTGTGTGTGTGTGTGTGTGTGTGTGTGTGTATTTATCACGCTGTTTATGTGGTGCCTTTTAGAACCTCACAATGGCACTATATAAAAAGCCTGTATGGGTTGATGAATGGGTGGAAGTTTTGGTGGGTGACTGGAGGGATAGATTAGTTACTGTAGTTTATGGTAGGATGGCTGACTGAGATGACTTTGATAGGTAGACGGTTGGTTGGTTCTTTATTCGCTTTCTCATTCTTTAATTCAATGGACCAGTGCCCTTCTTAAAATTACAGTGCACGATTCTTAGTACATAGAACATGTCAAAGAGCATGACTGAAATGCTGTGAATTTCATGCATAACATAAAGTGTATACTGTACTCTACTCGGGGTGCGCATTATACATGAGTGTGCATTATACATGTGTGTGCATTATACATGAGTGTGCATTATACATGAGTGTGCATTATACATGTGTGTGCATTATACATGAGTGTGCATTATACATGTGTGTGCATTATACATGAGTGTGCATTATACATGAGTGTGCATTGTACATGAGTGTGCATTATACCCGAGGTAATGCGGTACGTGTGTATACACAGATCCCTACAAAAGTGGATACCTTTCAATGATTCTTTTGGTTATTGAATAATGATGTTTCTGAAACTAGAGAAGTTAATTTAATTGATGGCAGGCTAAGTTAAAGTGATCATTCATGTGTGTCTTGTGCAATACAGCAGACCTCGGTGGAAAATTCCTGGGGTTGAAGGACATAACAGGTTTTGTGGCTTGATTTGAGGGATGTTGTGACTTTTGTAGCTAGATAACGAATTGTCCATTTCACATGTCATACTGGGATTGAGGTTATTCATTTGTTCATTTATTCGTAACATTTATATAACGTGCCCCTTCAAGATTTCTGCTCAGACAGGCTCTTCCAGCCCAACCCACAAAGAAACAGGCTGGGTGGGGCCGTTGTTTACATAGTAGAAGTATAACAAGATTTCCTGGATACTGTGTGGGTTGATGAATGGATGGAAGTTTTGGTGGGTGATTGGAGGGATAGATTAGTTACTGCTCTTGCACAAAGATGTGTTTCTGTTATATCTTTGAAAAGATGCCCAGACTGCTAAGGTATTAGATAAATCTAGGGTTACATTGAATGTATGTTTTAGAACTGACATGATCCTGTATGCTGTTGATCCAAGTTACCACAACATTTTTGATGCCATGACATTGAAAAAGTAAGTCTATAGGTACTTTTTAAAGAAGAAAAAAATAAAGGCTGCAGGTTTAATGAAAACTTGATGAAGAATGTGCATACATAAAACTTATAATTCTGACCTGGTGCAAAAATTTAAGAATAATTATCAATAGTTTCTGTTGCAATGCATTCAAGTTTGATCAACAAGTTTGCATGTTATTTATGTCTAATAAATTATGGGCATAATTGACCTCAGTGCAGCATTTGACACAGTTATACCACAAAATTTTGCTCACTTGCATCAGTAAACCATATTGATTCACTGGTCTAGCGCAGGAATGGCTCCAGTCCTTTCTGGATGAGAGAATGATGATGGTGACTGTGGTTTCAGACTGATTAGATTAGTATCCTGTTCTTTTCGGAGGCCCTCAGGGCTCCTTGCTTAGGCTGCCCTTCCATATACTGTATGCAGCGGATCTGACCAACGTCGTCACAATATTTGGTTCCGCTGATACTTGGATGTTGTCCAACTGTACTCCAGTTGTCAATGTCATTTAAATTTGCCAAGAAGGGCAAATGAAATCAAATCCCAATCTTTACCATTCAGCCTGAATTTTAATTTTTCCTAATCGAATCTTGAGTGGGACCTAAATCATTTGGTGATTTGGATTTGCCCATCATTGGCATGATGATGGAAAATCATGTCTCAAGAAAATTAATTACATAAATCTGTTGCAGCCTCATTGACAAGAAATATGTCGACCAGCGAGATGCATTCAGTCGATACAATGTGACAGCAGTCATGGTATAACAAAGCTTTTCTTATCAGTCATATCAGTTAACAAGTTTCATCAGTTAATCCCTTTTAATCCCAGCTTATCAATTTCTTTTTGACCTGTTCCATTAGATAATAACTGTTGTTTCTTATCAGTGTCTTAGGTGTTACTGATGTAAGTAAATAATATTGGTTACACATTGTAGCATGTCGTGCTGTTAAGCAGCACGTAATCCTGATCTTGATTATTCTTCAGATATATGTAGTTTGAACTAGCACAACCAATAATTGGGGTTCCCCTTCAGAAATAAAGAAAACAGTGGGGAAAGACATAACCTAATAAAATCATTGACAGAAGACAGTTTGAAATAAGGAAGTAGAAATACGAGAAATAATAAGAAATTAGAAACATGCTTTATAATGACATTTATGTCATACCGTAAAATTAGACTGTTTCTCAGAATTAGAACTGTTTGTTTGTACTGTAATTATGCACAAACTTTGAACAGAAATCTTTCACCGTATGATGAGTGGCTGCACGTGGAGTACTTCTCAGATCGTCTCTTCAGATCTCCTGTTGAAATGTTCTTTTACAATATTGGTGTTGATGTTTTTCACAGCCGGTCGAAGATGTTGTTGCTGCACAGTCGCTTAGCGGAACAGAGAGAAGTGTCGTCATTGCATTTGCTGTTGTTGGGTCCTTCTTGGTCTTGTTCTTGTGCATCCTGTGCCTTATGGGATGCCTGTACCATAAAAAGTAATTATGCCTTTCTATTGCCCGATTTGAAGCAGATTTCTTGGAATTTCATGTCAAAGTGCAGAACAACTGTACAGTTTGATACAGTCATTTCTCTAGGACTGCCTCTATTGTGAAGAAGGTACAATCAGAGGTACCAGTGTCATTATTACTGTTATATATGCAAGCAGTTTGATTTCACAGACCCTACAGAGTGGGCTGTCACAGATTTGCTCAGTCACATGAATACACTTGCAAGAAAAAAATGGTTTTAATCTGTATCATAAATTGATTTATTGACTAATAGTGGTTACGGCTGCTCCAGACAGATGGTCCAGCAACTGTAAAACTCTGTGAACCGTATTGTCTATTTCTCATTGCTGGAACATGGAGGTCACCATGGGTAGCATATGTCAAATGCAACTTTGAATTATTGGCTTTACTTGAGATATTGGTACCTTATGAGTTAGTGTCTCCTTAAATACACTGCAGTGGGACCTGTTTGAGATTTACTTTTCCTTTTACTTTGAGTAAGAAGGGATAAAATCATAGTACAGTACTAGACATGAGGCCAACAAATTGCTGGACTTGCAATATACATGTGAACATCTTGACTAAATTCTGCTTTGTGATAGAGGCTGCTGCACCATGCAAACAACTTGCTAGAAGTTGTTATAAAAGATCTGCTTGTTATTTTTTCATCTGAGTCCTCCTGGATGTCTAAATAATGTACTAATTTTAACATGTTTCATTGTATCTAACAGGTACAAACGAAAAATAAAAGCTGCCAATGCAATAGCAGCAGGTAAGGCACTGAGTTCTCTTTTCTGCTATCCCCTTTGAACACTTACCCAAAAACTTTAGGGCATTTCATTGGCTCCTAGGTGTGAGCAGATTAATTTCATAGACATAAACTGAATGTTTGGCTTATTTCATAATTTAGAAAAATAACTGTAGTAAAAGTTAATGGGAATGGTTAAGATTACAGACAACAGACAAAAATGTAAACGTCTTTGGATATTTTTAACGACAGACTTAATTACTTCTGTAGCATGGTTATCATTATGGACAAAACATCCTTCAGTGGACTGTACTATTCTTTTTATTCATTTTAAGGGATTAAATGCATTGAAAATGGTTGTGCTTCTATTAAAGCATACTTAGCTACACAAACTATCTATAAAGAGAAGAAACCAACGCTTGGTAACAAAATGTTGGCTTTAGAATAACTGTGTGTTTTGTCTGCATGCATAGATCAAACATCTAACACAGTGTTGTGCCTATAATCACCAGCTGTTGTGTCACTGTACCATTAGCAGACGTCTAGCAAATCGTAATCGTAAGCTCAAAATTTCTAAAGCGCTGCTTAAAAGCTAAGTGCAGGGCACCAGCTTATTCATGAGCACTGCATCAAGTCTATGGGGTTGTCCAAAGATGCCGTGTCAAGAACCAAGTCTGGTTGCCAGGAGACCAGAGAGAGAAAGGGACAGGAGGCTAGGGTGGGTTGTGCTTAAGCTGAGAGAAATGGGAAGACTGAGCAAAATGCTGCAATTAATAATCACCGCTGTTTTGTTAGCTTAAACAGATCAAGTGTTTGCATGCAGTGTTTTATGCTTGTGTGTTGTTTTCATGCTATTCAGGTGATGAACTGTGCACTGTGTCTGACTGTGTTATGCACTTTTCAGAATGCAGACTTTCATAGATTGTCATTAATATTTGTTTACTGTTCATTCAGAATGTGTTACATTTGTTTTAGCTTTTGTTTCAGTTTTTTTTTTCATATTTATTTCAAGAGATCTTTAATTAATCCATTGTTTTGCACAAATTGAATCTCTATAATATCATCAGGTATTAAATTTGCTAAATACAGTATAGAGAATAAATTTTTTAGTTAAAAGAAAGTTATAAATATAGAAATTGTAATCAAATTCTATTAATGGGAAATTTTTTGGTTGACTGAATGATATGCGTTTTTCTTTCTTTTCAGTGTCTGACCAATCTACTACTGGTCTTCACAGACTTGATGCACCTGGCACAAATGCTTACATTACAGAAGGGTGTGTAGTATTGCTCACTTCTCTGTTTTTTACTCTCCCACTTGAAGTCAGATGTACGGTGAACTTTTGCATGATGCTGTATATATAATTAGTTAGACATTGCATGTGGTCTTCACAGACTTGATGCACCTGGCATAAATGCTTACATTACAGAAGGGTGTGTAGCTCACTTGTCTGTTTTTTACTCTCCCACTTGAAGTCAGATGTACGGTGAACTTTTGCACAGAATAGATGGCTAGGTGAATGAACTGTTTGATTGAGCAGGCAGTCATGTGAAAGAATGATTGAGTTGATTGGTTTTGAAGGTCGTTGGCTTAAAATTCTGTTTGATTTCTTTAAATGAACTGAACTTTAGCAGGCCTGGTGGACCCTTTTTGGTTGACCTTTTGACCTTTGCATCAGCTTTGTGTGTTTCTTTGTATATTATGGTTCTACTTTGCTGTTGATGTTGAGAAGGCAATAAATGGATGAATTGAATTGAGTTAAATTGAATCTGACTGTCTACTTGAAATGGTTTTTATAACTTTCACAATATGCACTTTTTATTTCAAGTATGGGCT